>JAOQGH010000012.1:101190423-101225639 GCA_025769975.1 Gallinago jamesoni
GGCAATCCTGCTTCAGCAGGGGAGTTGGACTAGATGATCTCTATGGTCCCTTCCAACTCTAAAAAATTCAGTGAAAATTCAGTGAATTGATTTGATGGCGGCACTCAAAGCCTTGAGGTCAACAGCTTGATGTCGAAGTGGTGAGCAGTGAGAGGCTTGAGAAGTGGACCTGTGAGAACCTCATGAAATTCAACAAATCCAAATGCAAGCTCCTGCATATGGGTTGGGACAATCCCAAGCACAAATACAGGCTGGGTAGAGAATGGATTGACAGCAGCCCTGAGGAGAAGGACTTGAGGGTGTTGGTTGATGAAAAGCTCAACACGAGCCAGCAATGTGTGCTCACAGTTCAGAAAGCCAACTGCATCCTGGGCTGAAATCAAAAGAAGCATGGCCAGATGGTGGAGGGAGATGATTCTGCCCTTCTACCCTGCTCCAGTGAGACCCCACTGCATCCAGTTCTGGAGCTCCCAACATAAGAAGAATATGGACCTGCTCAAGTGGGTCCACCAGAGGGCCATGAAGACAATCAGAGGGCTGGAGCACCTCTCCTATGAAGAGAGGCGGAGAGAGTTGGGGATTGTTCAGCCTGGAGAAGAGAAGGTTCCAGAGAGACCTTATAGCGGCCTTCCAGTACTTAAAGGGGGCCTACACAAAAGGTGGAGAGGGACTATTTTTGAGGGAGTGTAGCAATAGGATGAGGAGTAATGGTTTTAAACTGAAAGAGGGTAGATTTAGAGTAGATATTAGGAAGAAATTCTTTACTGTGAGGTTGGTGAGGCACTGGAACAGGTTACCCAGAGAAGTTGTGGATCCCTGGAGGGGTTCAAGGCCAGGCTGGATGGGTCTTTGAGCAACCTGGTCTTGTGGGAGGTATCCCTGCCCATGGCAGGGGTGTTGGAAGTTGATGATCTTTAAGGTGTCTTCCAAGCCAAACCATTCTATGATTCTATGATTATAGCTGAGGGGCCTCAAAGCTCCTGGGAGGAGAAAACCACACTCCATGATGGGCAAAGAATGTGTATGGAGTGAATCCTTACCTCAGCAAGGCAATTGTTGATCCTCAAATACAAATATTATTACATATAGAAAACTGCAACTAGAGACAAAAATAACCAGAAATGAAAAATCTTATTTTTATACTATGTCATAACTCTGTTGTTTAATAGAACATTCAACTCTCTGCAGAAAACCATGTATCCAGCACAATTAGAAAATGAAAGGAAAAAACATTTCAAGTCAAATGAAAACCCTCAAATATATTTAAAACAATTTTTTGTATGCATCATTGGTGATTAAGACCTTGTTTTCTGCTAAAACATAGAAATAAAGAGAAGGAAAGTATAATTAGATGTCATGGAGCTGTGACTGTTTTTTTAATTCATTGGACAGACTACCTGTCAGCAAGATAAATGAATCACCCATAGATAACTCATATTGTCATATTTATGTGAGTGGGATTGAAAAAAGAAAAGCAGTCAATAAAAATGAAATTGAAAATGATAATATGGGGTGCTGGACAGTTTTCCAAATACATATGACGAGAAAACAAAATGTGATGAAAAATGAAATGTGAAGTCTTCCAGTTCTTTCTAGTATTGTTTATATGTTTTATTGTTTCATTGTTTATGTGCCAAGCATCAGCTCGGCATGTTGGCTCATTAATTTTTTCTGTTTCTTATTTAGACATGAGATGGAGTGGTACCGGTACAAAATGGGTAGATTTTCCAAAGAACTTTTACTACTGCTAGTAGCAATGGAGAAACAAGTGTAAGCTGAAGCAAGACACACAGTCTGGAATGGATCCGGGCATTTATACCAGGCATTTTTCAAGAAAAAAAAATAAAATCCTGTCTCCTTAACACAGGGTACATTATGCTTAGCAAGTGGGAAGGTGAATAAGAGGTGATCAATATATCTAAGAAGGCTAACTGAGGGATGCTGGGGAGAGAAATGGTGAGACAACCATATCAGAAGGGAATAAAGTTCCCATGCTTGAGCAATAGAAAATATCCCATCCTCCTTTTTCCTCCAGTGATGCAAAGGAAGCATAGGCAAGCCTTGTGTAGCACTACACTGGATGTACTGCCCTTGTCAAATCTCCTTGTCCAAATTTTATTTTTCTGTTCTTAGTAATTTTGTTTTCTAACACCAAATTTGAAGTCTAGTCTGAGAGGCTTGAGATGTTACACCCATAAAACAAGCATTAATCAGAAAACAGAAGTTAGGGAAGAACATTTCCTGTACTGTATGCTGCTGAATAGGTATTTGTTTTGGTACAGGAACTCAGAAGACTCAGGAACTAAGAAGTCTTAAGTGTGGGAAGGGTGTGGTGCTCTATAAGTACTTCTATAGCCCAGTAGCCACCTAATCACAGTGCTGAGTCCGGAGGAAGCAGCAGAGGGGCTGTAACATTGCATTACAGTCCATTGCACGGGAGCTCTGGAAGAGAGGGTGTAGGAAGTTTGAACACAGAATCCACCAGTCAATGAAAAAGAACTTTAAAAAGACCCTGAGACCAACAGTCCTCTGGGTGGATGAATCAGACAGTAACAGAATTTCTAGGGGTTATTTCTAGTGGGTAGCCTTACAAATCATCAATATAATGTTGAATTAACTTGCTTCAAAACCATACATTTTTTATATAGAGTGCTGCTTGTTCTAAACATCAGAGGCCCGAATCTGATCCCATTTACCGCACGATGAATCAATCTCCCAGCAAGATCCACAGAATCTCTTTAATGAAGAACGAGTGAGTGACAGACTGCATCCTGGGCTCATCCCGGGAGCAGAGCATGTGACCCATAGTTGAGTTTTATTCGTTAATGGTAAAAGGCTTTTTGAAATCCATTTAAGTCTATTAGAGCTCCCAGAAAATTGTGCACTCACTCATTTTCTCAAAATAAATATCCTGGACTTAATGGAGCATAGTGTCCTTTCACTACCAGTACCCAAGAACTCCAATTATGCATTATTAAGCTATTAAACTGAACTGAACGGAAAGAACTGGCACTTACTGGCAAGATCACTGTTCTAAAATGCTCGGTAATAAGCTACGGAAAAATTAGCAAGCGGTTATAAAACTGCCATCTCCTACCAGCTGCTAGCATTTTGTTTTTTCCAACAGATAGAACATATTTATGAGCACATCTTATGCATGTACACATATACACATGTATATGCATGTACACGGAGGAAGGAGCACACAGAGGTCTACATGAGCTGTCACAGGCTGAGCTGGCAGCGGATTTCAGTGAGCCAGCTCGTTCTTGAGCATGCTGTAGGCTGGTTCCTGCAGCATTTCCCTCATAAAGACAGTGTCCCCTTTGGAAGTCTCTAAAATACTCTCAAAAATTCGACAGCACATAAGGCTCTACAGACTTTAGGATGTAAAGCAAAAACATTCCTGAGCCCCCAGATAGCCGAGGGTGTATTTTGATAATAAATGAATCAACACTGGAGCTTCTTTCTGTTTATTGTTCCATTCAGCATGCAGGGAAGTTGAAAAGGGGTAAAGTCAGATATTGTAAGCTTGTTAACACTCTTTTAAGGCGATATGACCCATAAATTTGGGATTTCCAAATAAGAGGCTGTTGGCAACATTATAAAAGGCTTCAGGGACATGCAAACGTCACAAATGATCACCTAATGCTTCACCTGCTTGAAAAATCAAAGAATAACTAACTTATTGTTGACTTCAATGCTAACCTACTCAGTCACTTGCTCTATGACTCTTTCTTGGAGCGCTGTTCAAAATCCACAGCCAACCTTTGTGATCTTTGCTTCACACTGGAGATTTACGGTAAAGCACAGCCTTCATTGTTTTGTCTGCAATGCTGACATCCATTATCATATATTTCTTATATTTTATTACTCTTTCTATGTTTACTTTCTGCCATCGATTCTATAGGTGACAAACATTGCCTTGAGCTATGACTGAGTTGCCTCCTCACTCTTTCCCTAATACATGCATTAAAAACACATGTTTGGATCTGCTTGCTCAAAATTGCCACAGTATGGAGTGAAGAGAGCAAATAAAAATGTTAATTAATTATGCAGAGCTGATGGTGGAACTAAGCCAGAGCTACTACCCCTCTCTACTTTTAGCAGCACAATGCAGTTCATCTCCATGGAGGTTTATCATTCATTCAGGAAAAAAATAAAGTCTTCTGAAAGGGTGTAATAAAATATAAGTTTATATCACACCATATAAAGTTGTAAGGAGTTCACAATGACTGTCCTGACTGCAACAATAACTAGTTACAGATTCGTGACTGCAAATACACTTTTTTTCACTCACGAATGAGCTCAGCACCCGTTTCATCCAACTTTTCTACTGGCCATTGCAGCCTAGTACAATGTACCCAAGCGTAATCTGTTCACCTGCTAGATTGAAGGAAAAAGCACTGAACGCTTTCATCCACCTTGATGAAGGCACTGGCTAGAGCTACAATTTCCAAAACACCATCCCTAAGATTTGATACCTGAATCCCTGTTTGCATGCTTTAACCATAAGTGATCTGATCACATATCTGCTGGTCATTTATGGTCTCGTAGCTGCTATTGAAATGAAATTGCCTTTACCTGCATTTGTTCACACATATGGTCAGCAAATCTGGGTTTGGCTAGTGCCACTCTGGGATAGGGTAGGGATGCTGGCTTGCGAGGGCAGCGGCAGGTAAAAGACCCAGCTGGGCTTCTTGTCTTGTTCCAGGAGCCTTTTTTCCTGCTTTCCGAACACAAAATCAATGACATACATTAGATATCTTTTTAAGTAGAAACTTATGATAATCCTAACCAGGGAATCACATAATAATGGAAATTATGTATGGTCATTTCAAACTGGGAAAAGGCCAAATGCACATTCACTTATTGAGGAATGAGGATTTATTGTTCCATATTCTCAGCCATTAACACTGTAAAAGGAGAAACTCTATCCTACAGTAAGAAACATACAGCTATTCAAACGACCTTTATATTTATTAGGCATTAGTTCAGCTGGAGGTAAGCAGGCCTGTCTAGATTGCAAACAAGGATTTGGGGACATTATAAAAAGGCTTACATTTTAATAATATACTTTGTACAAATAAGTATAGAGTATTAATTAAGTAATAAATTCCCCAAATTCTCTCCCAGAGTTCTTAATTGGTGTTTCACAAAATGTTTTGTGTTACAGATGTTTAAAATAACATAAAAAGCAAGCATTAAAGACATGGGAATTACGTAAGAATCAGTTTATTTATACTTTTTTGCCTTCTGTGCTCATCCTTTCCCAAGCATTCTTTGACCCTCCCTTGGAGGAATGGAGGAGGCAAACGTATCCAAAGGTTAGAGACAGTAGAAAATTGTTTTTTGAGATAACCTATAGAGTTTAACACCTGTTAATCTTTTTTGAGATAACCTGAGAATGATACCATAACTATACAGATGCTAAAATAAACCTTCACTTTTTTTGTAGGGTATCCATTTACCCCACGCCTTTTAATGCTTTCTTTTTATAGCTATTTTTGAGATCTTGAGTTTGTTACTTCCTTTAATTCATTTCCCCCCCCACAATGCTTCTCCACTTTACTGAACTTACTAAGATTTTCATTTCACCTGTCTCTGAGGGATTTTTCCTCTGTTCTTTGGGACCAGAAGTCTACGTGGATCAATTAACCATGTATCTGTTGCGTCTCTGTGCTGCCTTTTTTTGTTGTTTTTTTTTTTTTTTTTTCCCCCAAGCTCTTTTCAGAGTCCTGAGGAGAAATGCCAAGGAGCATAGATTGGAGGATGACCAGTTTCCTGCATAGCTGTTGCCTCTTCCCTGCTATGCTGCTCCTTCAGTTCTTGCTGTCTCCATTGTACTGGCACTAAGGAGCTCGGTTCATCTCGACCTTGAATCTTATGCAGATACTTATGGTCTGGCAAAAAATACATGGTTCACTCACAAGCAAATGAAAACTGCTATGTTAGTTGCAAGTGGTGGAAAGAAACACCCTTCAGGGAAAATGTCTTTCACAGAATCACGGATTTGACAGAGTTGGAAGGGTCCTCTAGAGATCATCTAGTCCAACTCCCCTGCTAAAGCAGAATTGCCTAGAGCATATTACTCAGGACTGCATCCAGGCGGGTCTGGAAAATCTCTGGAGAAGGGGACTCCACAACCTCTCTCAGCAGCCTGTTCCAGTGCTCTGTCACCCTCACCCTAAAGAAGTTTCTCCTCATATTTGAATGGAACTTCCTATATTTCAGCTTGTGCCCGTTGCCCCTTGTCCTACCGCTGGAAACCGCTGAAAAGAGTCCGGCTCCAACATCCTTCAACCCACCCTTTAGATACTTGTAAACATAGATAAGGTCTGCCCTCAGCCTTTGCTTGTACAGGCTAAAGAGTCCCAGCTCTTTGAGCCTTTCCTCACAAGGGAGGTGCTCCCAATCCCTTAATCATCTTGATTGCCCTATGCTGGACTCTCTCTAGTAGATCCCTGTCTCTCTTGAACTTGATTTCTGGTTTGCTGCACGTAAGAGTTTGCTGGATGCTGGATGCTGCAGAAGTGACTGAGAGTCCTCCTGAAGGAGCGTCCACCCACTTTCTGGAGACCACTGGGAGTATGGCAGGGAGCAGTCCGTGACCTCCACGTGGTACCTGCACACCTGCCCATCTCTTGGCCCTCGGGACTGGTTATAGAGGGCCAGGCATAGCTGTCGGGGCTCAGGAGGCCCAGGTGATTTCGGGCTGAGTGATGAAAAAATCAACAGTTTTCACAAAATTAGTCCCTCCTCACAGCAAAGACGCTGCCCTCCCGTCCCCACCACTTCCCCTATGCTGCGTTTTCAGACAAGTGCTTTAGTCATGCTCCTCTCTTTGGCCAGGCCTTTGACAAACGGGTAAATGTGCATCACCTGACCCTACCAAAAAAACCCAAACCCATGCATTTTGCCGGGGGGGCCCTTCAGAGACCAGACGCCTCTCAGCCTGCGCCGACCCCGCTGGGCGGAGGGGGGCAGGCGCCTGACCGGGGGACGCTGGTCGGCCCTTCCCGCTGCAGGCAGCCCGCCTCCACCTCTTCCTGCTCTCCTGCGGCCCCGCGGTCGCCCCCTCGCCCCGCCGCCCTGAGCTGCCCCGTCCCCGTCTCCGCGTCCCGGCGCCGACGCAAGATGGCGCCGCAGCCCCCGCCGAGCCTCCGGCCTCTGGCTGACAGGCGGCGGCCGTGCCAGCGCCAGCCGCCGCCGGGGTCACGGCCCTCAGGGGACCATGACCGTGACCGGGGACCAGCCCTCAGGGGATCGCCCGAGGAGTCCGAATCACAAACTCCACACAAATACACGCGTTGGCTTTATTTTTAAAATTTTTTTCCTTTCCCTTTTCCAGCGTGCATCGCCATAACGGTGGGCACAGTCATGTACCAAGCAGGAGAAATGACGGCCTGACTTCAAAAACACAGGCTACTGGCTTTTCTGCATGAGGGAGGAGAAGGCCAGGCAACACAAAGATGTCCGTCTTCGGGTGACAGTCAGGGTGTTGGCAAAGGGAGGCGCAGGCCCATGGATGTCCTCTGTTGGGCTTTGGTGAGTGCCTCTCGGCTGCCCCCCTGGCAGGTGGCTCACACAGGGGCTGAGGCCACCAGCTCCGGGGGCTCTGCAGGGACCGGGGAGTTAGGCTTGCAAAAATAAAAGGCCCAGTTTTTATTTTCTTTCTCCCAGAGGCAAATTTTCACGGGGGCCTGGGCCTAGAGGAGCTGCTGGAGGAGTTTTGTGCCATGAATGTCAGTGGGCTACCTGCCTGCTCTCTCGGGACTCGCCTGAGGTGTGAGAGAAACCAAGGTGAAAAGGCAGCATAAAGCCATTTTAGCTGAATGCTAAATGCGCTCGCTGGACTGAAGCAGATTGAGAAGCAGTCCAGCCTTATGTGTGTATAGTACCGCTATATACATGTAGTGTGGTCTAAGGACATTACTGAGATTTAAACACGGGGAAAAAATCCAAACAAACAACTATGCTCTTTTTTCTTTTTAATCACCCTTCGTCTTTGTACCCTTCTGTGATTTCAAACACAGGCAAAGTACAGCCTAACAAAATCTTTTGCTGCAAGCAAAAACCAAGGAGCACTTAGGATAAATCTCTGCCCTTCCCTGCTGAGTTTGCTTTTCTTAGCTGGGTTGAGTGAAAACTCAGTGAAGTTTGCTGTCAGGTCTCTGCTTCCCCCAAATCTCACTGTTATACCTTTGTGGAGGGAAGGAAGGAGTGAAAAAGAGAGGGGGTTGTGGCAGAGATGAAGTATGGGCAAGGCGGTGTGTGTGTGTGTGTGTGTAGCAGGAAGGGGACTGTGTTGTTATGAGGAGGTTTTTGAGGTGACTGTTAGGAAGCAGGGAGCAGCAATGCCCTGGATGCTGGCCGAGGAGGATCCACATCAGGTTTCCTGCTGCTGAGTCACTGCCCAGCCACGCCTGGCACCGGGAGCTGGGGCAGGACGAGTATAAATAAACACAGCAATGACTCCACGGATGTGCAGAGCTCTGATAACGGCCTGGTTGAAGCCGTTGTCCTAAAGACCTTGTGCCAGCAAAATCAGAGAATGAGAATTTGGATGTAGTCTGGAGATGCATCAAAATGTGGTATTTTGGTGGGGAAAGGCCAGCATTAGCTGAAATCGGCCATAAGCAACTTATTGACATTTCCAGAAAAAGCCGGCTTATTATAACATTCTCCCCTGTCCTTCCCTGAGTACAAAAATATCTCATTCAGCTGTGCAGATCTCCCAACTGGAGCCAAACCTGGAGGAGCTGTGGTAGTTGCAGATATGTTCTCATTTGGCAAGGGTGGAGCGACATCCGGAGCTGGATTATGTCAGACTGACAAAGCAGAACAAAGCATCACCACAACAAAAAGCTCTGCCCTGTTTTAGGTAAAATGTTGTTTGTTTGTGACTACTAGGCTCCTGGTGAGGAGAAAACCCCAAGAGACACTTAATAGTGCTTTAAAGAGAGTCCTTAAGAGGTTTTTTTTTTCAGCCCTGCAAGTTATTTTCATTAACAGGTTACTTGTACGTGTTGTAACTTGCCTAAAAGTAATTTGTTTATTAGTTGTTATTATTATTATACTTTGCTGGAAAAGTAATATATACCACACCTTTAAAGGTCTGGCAAAAGGCAGATGGATCTATTTACATGGTGCAGAATTAGGCTAACATGAGCAAAGAAAATTTAAACAGTAAATGAAGCAGTATTTGATATGGAGCCTTATCTCAAATGTATCTCCATGCAGCTCCCCCCCCTCTCTCCTCCCATCCCCCAAGAGCTTCTGTTTCAGTCATAGGCAAGAACTGGGAAGAAAATCTTGATATATTCTTTCAGGGCATCTTCAAAGACTTTCACTACATTGTCAAAGAAGGGCAGTCTCAAGTAAAGCAAAAGACTTAAAAAGCCAACCTCCCATGAACCTGAGTGTTTATGAAAAATCCTGATAAAGATGCTCCGTCTGATGCTGAAAAGTCACTCTCGGTTCAAGCCACAGTTACATTTTCCATGGCCATAGGAATGAATGGGCTCTCCTACCCCTGATGCTTTTGTAGAAGATAGTGAAACAACAATGCAAAATCATGATGGTTAAAGTGAGATACATAGCAGAAAACAGAGATGAGCTGATATGCTAGTGAAAGGAAGAGTAAATAATAAACAAGACTATTAAGAAACGTGAAAAACATAGGCTATTCTGTAGCTAATAGATAACAATGACAGTACCCTGAGGGTAAAGGTAGGAGAAAGCAACTACAATGAGTCTTTTCATAGCAGTATATCTTTTTGTAGAATAAAAGGCAACAAAATACAGTAAAGAACCCTCAGAGGACAAGTTGTCTGTATGTGTTATTAATGTAGGAGAAAGAATTGAAAGTGTCTTTGGCCCCAGAGAGAGATCTCTGTGCTTCACCCGTCTGCTAAGAATAAGGGCAAGAAAAGCAAGCCACTGAACAGTGTGAGGAATAATGGATGAAGAAAAAACCTAGACATAAATCTGTTAGGAGGATGAAGCATGAGGCAGTAGTGGCAACTTGCTAAAATTAAACCAGTGAATCTGAACATTAAATGTATCTCTGGTGCACCTTACTTGATTCACTGCGAATACACTTCGGATGCAGTTGACAAACAGTGTTTATTAGTGGGCTAATAGACTCAATTTGAACAGAGAGGGAGAAATAAAATAAATGATTGACAGCAGCGAGCATTTTCTCATGGTACTTACTGTAGGACAGAGTGACTTAGTGTATGCATCCTTCACATGCAGGTTGCTTGAGTCACCGAATGCTTCATACCAAGAGGCAGCGCAAACGTCTACTTCTCCAGCCTCAGTGCCTCTGTGCCTGCCCTAGGGAGCAGCTGCCAGGGCTGTGCCAGATTTGTGGTGTGTGCTGCACTGTGCCACCCAGCAACTACATCAGTTTACAGTACAGTGACCTCTAGGACCCAAAAAGTTCAAATAATTTGACCATCCCCAAATCAATGTTGTATTTTAGGCAGGATTTATTTGTTTGGTTAATGCATTTATTGACATCTATGAATTTATTTTAAAATTAATGCTTTATTTAGACTACAAGACAACTCTAATTAAAAATAAAAACATCGGGCATGGATGAGAAAGCAAGAGAGCCTGGGAAAAAGCCCAAATGCAAGATGTTAAACTCTGTGACAAGAATCCAGACCCTATCTTAAATAAATGCAAATAGTCAAAGCCTGCTGTGGGTGTATACAGGTGTATCGTATACAGGTGTATCAGTCTGTGGGGTTCCTTACTTCCCGTATTGTTTCTGCTAAAGATGACTTTCAGAGACAAGACACCAAACAAACCCAGTTGTTACTGAGGGTGACCCTGTTTTAACAATCATACCGAGTGCCCCCTTTGCAGAGGAAATCAGGGTGGAACCTGTTTGTTTTTTTTTTTTTAATGCAAGAGCACCCTGGAACTGGTTGAATACAGGATTCACAGATTCATGGATTTGACAGAGTTGGAAGGTACCTCTAGAGATCATCTAGTCCAACTCCCCTGCTAAAGCAGGATTGCCTAGAGCACATTAGTCAGGACTGCATCAAGATGTGTCTGGAAAATCTCCAGAGAAGAGGACTCCATGACCTCCCTGGGCAGCCTCTTCCAGTGCTCCGTCACCCTCACTGTAAAGCTGTTTTTTCTCATATTTGAGTGGAACTTCCCATGTTCCAGCTTATGCCTGTTGCCCCTTGTCCTATCACTGGAAACCACTGAAAAGAGTCCAGCTCCATCATCCTCCAACCCACCCGTTAGGAACTTGTAAACATAGATGATGTCTCCCCTCAGTCTTCTCGAGGCTAAAGAGCCCCAGCTCTTTGAGCCTTTCCTCATAAAGGAGGTGCTCCAATCCCTTAATCATCTTGATTGCCCTATATTGGACTCTCTCCAGTAGTTCCCTGTCCCTCTTGAACTGGGGAGCCCAGAACTGGATGCAGTATTCCAGTTGTGGCCTCACCAGTGCAGAGTAGAGGGGGCCTCTACTCTCCAGAGCAGAGGTCTCCCTCGACCTACTGGCCACACTTCTCCCTATGCAGCCCAGGATCCCATTGGCCCTCTTGGCAACAAGGGCACATTGCTGGCTCATGGAGAGCTTGCAATCCACCAGGACTCCCAGATCCTTTTCCTCAGATCCCAGAAGATCCACCCCTAACCTATACTGGTGCCTGGGATTCTTCTTCCCCAGCTGCAGGACCCTACATTCGCCCTTGTTGAACCTCATTAGGTTCTTCTCTGCCCAGCTCTCCAGCCTGTTCATGTCACGCTGGGTAGCAGCACAGCCCTCTGGAGTGTCAGCCAGCCCTCCCAGTTTAGTATCATCAGCAATCTTGCTGAGGATACATTCTGTCCCCTTGTCCAGATGAATATGTTGAACAGGACTGGGCTGAGTATTGACCCCTGGGGGACGCTGCTGGTTACAGGCCTCCAACTTGACCCTGCTCCATTAATGACAACCCTCTGAGTTCTGTCACACAGCCAGGACTCAATCCACCTCACTGCCCCCTCATCTAGCCCACACTTCCTTAATTTTCTAATGAGGGTATTGTGGGAGACAGTGTCAAAAGCCTTGCTGAAGTTGGTTTCCATTTTAAAAAATCCCTCAGACCCGAGTGATGCTTTTGTGTAGGACACTGATGCTGAGCTGTCTGAATGAAGAATAGCTTCCATGGCACTGTGCTCTCTCTCTCCTTATCTCCTACCTAGTGAGGCAAGGTTTTCCATCCCAGCTTCCACAACAAGAGAGACCTAGAAAGCAGAAGGTTGTAGGGAAGTTTCCAGCTATCTAAAGATACTGTTCCTCTGGAGTCTCACTTCTAACTGTCAGTTTGTCGGTGCAAATAGCCCACTTTTCGTTTTCTTCTTCTTCCAAAAGCCTCAGGCTAAGTGGTTCGTGGAGCAGGATTCCAGCTCAGCCTGATGCAACAAGTTTCTCTCTACAGCTGCATCAGAGCATCGAGAGCAGTTCCATAGCTGGATGCGCTTTCTGGGTTACTGACTTCCTTGCTCTGTGTCCCAAGTGCCTGTCTCTGCTCAGTGCTCACATTCAGGCACTTCCAAGAGGTTTTCAGAGCTTTCATACCTCTGGACAGATCACTAGCTTTTTACTCTGTCCTCTGGGCATCCATGTCTGTTCAGGTGGGCCAAACATGAGAAGCATGACAACTATGTCTTCTAAGTTCCAGTCTAGTGTGTGGACCTGGAAATCATTCTCTATGTTAGATATTAATTATTTTAATAAAGGGACCATGGTATACAGTTTCAGACTTCTTGAAGCTCAGTTATGGAGGAATTTCAATAAACTTCTCCTGTCGTATTCCCCATTGATGGTGTGCTCATGTCATCTGTAACTCCTTCTCCCACATCACGTAACTGGACAGTGGCTAATAAAGGAGAATCCCAAGAGAAACAGAGATTTAGTTCTGTGGACTGTAACTATTCATGTAATTGGCTGGTATCTCTATAATTATGTTTTGTCCTAAAGCCAGATCAAACTAAACTCACTGAGGAACTGGCTATTAAAAATGCATAAATGTATGTCGTGGACAAAACCTCAGGTATTGTTTAAGAAAAAAAATAATACAATAAAATACTCTTTTTAAGGTGTTCTTATGATTTAAAACAAATGTTGGGCAAGAGAAGGTATAATGCCAAACATTGAATTTTTGTGCGATGTTGTGATACTCCAGGTTCCATGTTGCCCTGAAGCAAGAGTGGACGTATCACAGTCTCAGATCAGTAAGGGACTCAGTGAACCTTCCTGAGAGGTTTTTTGTGCAAGTAGCCTATATAACTAACCTTGAAAATTTTCTTAGAGAAGATTGTTCATGCTTTTTCAGGTGTGTGCAAATCTTTCTCTTTGCTGTTCTCTACATTGCCACGGGTCCATTGATGGTTTCTGTGGCAACTGGGGGAAGGAATGGTGATAATTTCCAGGAAAGCTCTGTGAAATGCTCTCACTGAGAAGTTTCCATTATAGGAGAATAGTTCCACAATTCCTTTTCCCTGGAAGTGAGCTAGCTGGAGCTCTTGAGTGAAATCTTCAGTGGGAGAAGTTGGAAGTTGCCATGGGTGGATTTTGCATCTAAGTACAGCCACCAGTACAATCTGCAGCACAGAGGCTGTCCCTTGCTGAGCAGGGTCTTGCCTTTCCCTTTGCAAACACTGGGCAGGGGGTGGGCTGCCCAGGGCTGGGCTCCCAGGCTGGAATTGCAGTAGGTTGTGGAGCCCTTTGAGTTGAGCAGGTCTGAGCAAGAGCTGGATCTCAGGAAGGAACACAAGAACCTCGGGTGGGACCAAATGCATTGAAAACCAATCTCTGCAAGTTCAGAAGGATGTGCACGTACCATGAACAGTCTTCTGAGGACATCTATAGAGTTGCAACAAAGAAATCTGATGGGGAAAACATGATGTTACCTTGTGACAGTTACCTCTTAATTAAACACCACCTTGCCTCTTTACCCATTCCTTTTATAAGATCTATTGATTTCAAAACAGACCTTTGTAAGAGTCATTTAGGAGACTGGAAGGAAGAATTACCTGGTGCCTGCCTGACAATTTATATTGGTGGATTTCAACAGGAGAGAGGACAGTAAATTGCTGTGACGAGGTACAGTACTGTGAGCAGATGTAAATTGCCAGCCCACCAATACTTCAGAGCCATTAAGTGCCAACGCTCATTGATTAGTATGCACTTTCTCCTGCTAATGGCACCAATTTGTGAACAGCTGGGGTATGATTCTGACATTCATTATCATTTCAGTGACTTGAAAGGGACTCAGCTAATTTTGCTCTTGACTTCCACAAAAGTCCTTCATAGTATCACAGACCTGGGTTACATATACAGGGACCAGAAGTTAACATCAAGGCTGGTACCAACCACCACACTGAAAACGCAAACAGCAGCTGTGTGTAATAAGCTGTGCACGCCTGTGTGTAGTTAGAGAGTTTGTTCAACAATAAGAAGAAAGAATAAGGAATAAAGGCTGACAAAGCTTCTTTCTTCCCTGTCGACTCCCAAACCCACACAAACTCCAGTCATTTTACACTCCCTCTCGTGCCTTGAAAGAAGTCTTTTAGCTATCAGCCAGCATCTTACCCTGTAAAACTTCTCAGATAAAACAGACTTCATGTTTTTGTTCCCTGAGAAAGGACACCATCGATCCCTTTGCATTAATGATTAACAGCAGACCAAAGACACTAAAATAGACACCACCACCCCCCCACCCCCTCCAAAAAAAAAAAAAAATAGTGGGATGAGATCAAAACAGTCTTTCTGAGCCATGGCTACAATCAGTTTTGTCCTGCGGTCAGCCACATCTCCTCTTTGTCTGGCAGAGGATGGGCTTGTAGAAGCCTGTGCTGAGAGTAAAAAAGCCTGAAAGAAGTTCTGGCTCAGCTCTCGGGTGTATTTGTGCCAAGAGCTTCATCTGGAGGGCAGGAGTCAGAGAATCCAACGAGGCTGTGTCTGCGGGAAGGGAACCGGGTGTGGGTAGGAGTGGAGAGAGGCTTAGTAGTTCCTCCTGTCTGCTCTAATTGACCCCACCTGGGGTGCCACATACCCTGCCCATGGCAGGAGGTTGGAACTAGATTATCTTAAAGGTCCTTTCCAACTTAAACCATTCTATGATTCTATAAAGAAGAAAGGGATTTATTCAGGCCAGGCACTGGCCATTTATCACAGAATCACAGAATGGTCCAGGCTGGAAGGGACCTCCAAAGGTCATCTAGTCCGGCCTCCCCACAGTCAGCAGGGACACCCCCAACTAGACCAGGTTGCCCAGGGCCTCATGAGCCTCACCTTGAATATCTCTCAACTACCTCCCTGGGCAATCTGTTCCAGTGTTCCACCACCCTCACAGTAAAGAACTTCTTCCTAATATCTAATCTAAATCTGCCCTTTCCCAACTTAAACCCATTGCCCCTCGTCCTCTCACTGCAGGCCTTTGTAAACAGGTTCTCCCCAGCCTACCTGTAGGCCCCCCTCAGGTACTGGAAGGCCACTATTAGGTCTCCCCGGAGCCTCCTCTTCTCCAGGCTGAACAACCCCAGCTCCTTCAGCCTGTTCTCATAGCAGAGGTGCTCCAAACCCCTGATCATTTTAGTGGCCCTCCTCTGGACCCACTCTATCTGGTCCATGTCCTTCTTATACTGAGAGCTCCAGACCTGCACACAGTACTCCACGTGAGGTCTCACCAGAGCAGAGCAAAGTGGCAGAATCACTTCTCTGGATCTGCTGGCAACACTTCTTCTGATGCATCCCAGGATGCGATTGGCCTTCTGGGCTGCAAGTGTCCACTGCCTGCTCATGTCCAGTTTCTTGTCCATCAGCACCCCCAAGTCCCTTTCCTCAGGGCTGCTTTCTAATACCTTATCCCCTAGGCTGTATTGATACCGAGGATTGTTCTGGCCCAGGTGCAGAACCCTGCACTTGCTTTGCTTTTGTTGAACCTCATGAGATTCACCTGGGCCCGCCTCTCCAGCCTGTCCCTCAGGTGTATCTACAACACCACACAGCTTGGCATCATCCACAAACTTGCTGATGGTGCTCTCAATCCCTCTGTCTATGTCATTGATAAAAATGTTAAACAGTACCGGTCCCAGCACGGACCCATGAGGGACGCCACTTGTCACTGCTCTCCATCTGGAATTCAAGCCATTGAATACCACCCTCTGAATGTGACCATCCAGCCAATTCCTTATCCACTGAACAGTCCACCCATCAAATCCGTATCCCTCCAATTTGGCAAGCAGGATGTTGTCAAAGGCCTTACTGAAGTCCAGATAGATCACATCCATAGGTTGGCCTTTATCTACTGACCTAGTCACTCCATCATAGAAGGCCACTATGTTAGTCAGGCAGGACCTGCCCCTAGTAAAGCCATGCTGGCTATCTTGAATCATCTCCGTGTCCTCCATGTGCCCAAGCATGGCATCTAGGAGGATCTGTTCCATGATCTTCCCAGGCACAGAGGTGAGGCTGACATGTTGGTAGTTCCCAGGGTCCTCCTTTCTACCCTTTTTAAAAATGGGTGTGGTGTTTCCTTTCTTCCGCAGGGACTTTACCTGACTGCCATGACTTTTCAAATATCATGGAAAGTGGCTTTGCAACTTCATCAGCCAGTTCCTTCAGGACTCTGGGATGTAATTCGTCAGGTCCCATGGATTTGTATATCTCCCGGTTCCTCAGTTGATCATGTACTATATCTTACTTAGAGTGGGAGGGACATTGTCACTTTGGTCACCGACTTGTGAGCCATCAACGTGGGAGCTAGGAGGAAAGGGGTTGCCAGTGAAGACCGAGGCAAAAAAGTTGTTGAGAACTTCTGCCTTCTCCTCATCTGTTGATACAAGTTCCCCACTGCTGCTCATTAGGGGGGGTACGTTTTCTTTAACCTTCCTTTTCTGCTTAATGTACCTGTAGAAACCTTTCTTGTTTTTTTTACATCCCTTGCCAAATTCAGTTCTAGCTGTGCCTTGTCCTTCCTGACCTCATCCCTACACAGCTGGGCAACATTCCTATACTCTTCCCAGGATGCCTGTCCCTTCTTCCATTTTCTGTGTAGCTCCATCTTGCCCTTTAGTTTGACCAGCTCAACCATGGTGGTCTCTTGCCTTCCTTGCCCAATTTCCTACGTGTAGGGATTGAGATCTTTTGTGCTCTATAGAGAGCATCCTTAAAGATCTGCCAGCTTTGTTCCGTTCCCTTGTCCCTGAGGGCCGTTTCCCATGGGGTCCTGTTTCCTAACTCCTTGAAGAGCTGGAAGTTTTCTTTATTAAAATTCCGAGACCTAACTGTGCTTCTCGTGGGCTTCGAATTTCTTAGGACACTGCACTAGGGCATGATCACTGCAGCCCAAGTTGCCTTCAACTTTGACATCCCTGATGATATCGCTTGCATTTGTGACCAACAGGTCCAACAATGCATCTTCTTGAGTAGGGCTGTTAGTTTCTTGTCTCCAGAAGTTGTCATCTAGGCCCTCTAGGAGCTTCCTGGAGTGCCTGCAGCCAGCCGTGTTGCTTTTCCAGCATATGTTGGGGTGGTTAAAATCCCCCAGAAGGATGAGAGGCCTGTGATCATGATGCCTTCTCAAGCTGGAGTAAGAAGGCGTCATTGACAGGCTCCGCCTGGTCAGGAGGCCTGTAGTAGACTCCTACCACAAGGCTCCCTTTGTTGTCCTGATCCCTAATTCCTGCCATAAACTTTCGACCTGCTCATGGCTATTCTTTAGTAATAACTCTTCACACTCTAGCCACTTCTTTACATAGAAGGCAACACCTCCACCCTTCCTTCCTCTCCTGTCCCTTCTGAACAGTTTGTAGCCATCAATGGCCACACTCCAGTCATAGGATTCATCCCACCAAGTTTCTGTAATTGCTACTATGTCATAGCTTTCCTGTAGCAGGATAGCTTCCAACTCCTCCTGTTTATTGCCCGTGCTGCATGTAATGGTGTAGAGAGGTTGTTGTAGGTTGGTTTAAGTTATGTCGGGTTGTGAAACTCTACAAGCCCAAAGATTTGTTATCTGAAAAAGGGAAAACCTGAATTAGAAACATAGGAGGCATAAAGCACTCTTGCTAAAAAACCTAATAACAGCTGCAAGGTGCTAGACAGTGTGAGAAGCTGGTATAACAATTAAATACATAGAAAATGGATAATAGTTCCTCTTCTGGCACTTTTAAAATTCTTTTATAACTATTACTTAATTTTATGACATAAAAAGGTCAAAGAAATCTCATTTTATTACTTAGTGCCACCATCTCATCAAACAGCCAATTTTATTTTACAGAGGGCTTCATTTCCTCTTTACAGAAGTTCAAGTAAATTCTGAAGAAAAGAAAAATATTTGTTCTCACTTGTCATCACTCAAGACTTGCAAGAGCCTGAATATCTACTGACCTCCTCACCTTCACAGATTTATAATAGAAAGCTGTTTGTGTTGAGAGCAAACAGACTTTCTGGAAAGAATAGAGAAGAAAAGATTGCTTTTACCTTTGTGATTAACATGTTCACTCTTTCCCCAAAACTTTGCTCCTTTAAAATATGTGGGAAAAGTGTGGCTACAGAGAGAGGTCAGAGACAGCTGAACAGCTGAAGGGTGAGACAAAGATCTAGAAGTCCCATTTTGTCAAAATCTGCAGTTTCACAGACACACCCAGTCATGTACCTAATTATTCTCCAGTGGACAGCAAATCATACTTTTTTTAAAAAAAAATATAACCTTGCCATAAACTTTGTAAAATGAAAACAGGAACAAAAGGAGGAGGAATAACAGCGGAGTTACACAAGCAGAAAATATCCTTAGAGCTGTGTAAGAGCTTACCTACTGATGGCTGATACCAAGTCACAAAGTAGCTGAGCCACTGTGGGTGTTTGGAACTAAACTGCATCTGCCACAAAATACATCGGAAGAACCTTGTGCAAATTTTTTTGAGTGTACAAGGACATATCCTTGGGGAAACAGTGGCCTTAATGATGAAGCTTTGAGGGAGTGAGAAAAATTCATTAGTCATAAAGAAATCCTGTTGAGCCACCCAGTCACTCAGGAATTTAGGATCATTCTTGTTCCCAGTAAGAACGAATATGAATTTCAAAAACATGTAAGATGAATGAAGTGTTGCAAGAACTGGATGTGAAGGAAGGAGTAAACAAAAGGAATTAATATTTGCATTTTTAAAGTAAATTAAATCCCCTGTTGGACTAGAAATCTGACAACTGAATGGTATGACAAATCAATGCATCTGCCTTTCAAAGGCAGTTCTCCATCTTCTTTTGCTTAGTCCCAAAAAAAGATGCAAACCAGCCTATGCAAACTACTTCCCAAACTAAAATGCGATCTGGCCACAGGACCTGCATGTCACATTGTGACTGCAGGATAATGCAGCTCACAAGTCACTGTGCTGTGCGCACTCCCATGTACACCTTTTGTTCAGCTAGCTCTTCATTCATCATTTTGTTCTGGCAACTTGAATTGCTTGGCACGTATTTGGGGCTTTCAGAACAGGCTGATACCTTGTTGGAAGATAAATGATGGACATACAGGTTGAGGTCATTCACTCTTACTTCACCTTATTCAGAGCTGGCCAAACCAAGGAGAGTGTGCATCATTATTTTGACATTTGGTTTTGTTCCAGTTTGAAAGTAAATCAGATTTGTTTAAATTTCTAGAAGGAATTCTCTAGGAAGAAAAAAATTACACAGCAAATACCAACAACACAGTATTTTTGCAGTGGAATATGCCTCCTCAAGAGGCAGGCACGAAAAGCCATTTGCCAGAGAAATGTTGAGAAGGTGGTGCTCCAGACTTGGCATAGTCTGAGAAGGAGGCCTTACATGGATCCAAACCCTCATCATAGCTTGAATTTAGGCACTGAAAAGTTTTGATTGCTGCTCTCAGGTTACTGACAGAAAATCTGGAAGTGCTGGTGGAGCAGTCCTGCCCTGGAGTACCATGTGCTGCAGAGAGACCCACCATAGAGCCATTACGGGCTCACAAGGCAACTTCCTGAACTTGAATTTGAGTTCGCAAAAGCTCTAGTGGGAAACAGCTCCACAATGTGTTACGAGTTTTATGAATCAGGATTTTTAAATTAAATGTTGTTTAAATTATTAGTCAGTAATTGTTGTAATTGCCCTCTCTGTATTCTTACACAGAGAGAGCCCCTTCACACTAAGCAGAGAAAGCGAATGGATGCATTGGTTCTTTCTCCCTTCAGAGCTGCGCCAAAATTTGCATCTCTTAGTAGTTCTCTACAGTCATGGCATAAAGTTAATTTACTCATCCCATGCTGATCCATTCTGCTCTGTATAAAAGCTCTCCGGGCCTGAAACACGCCTCTACACGCAGGCACACAGCTTCCCTTCCCTGAGCCTGACTGTCAACAGGCAGCCCCGAGCGCTGGGTTGTGTGGCTTTTTGGGGCAGAGTGGGTGCATAGCAGAGACCAGGCTCTTGTACGCTCTTCCCAAGATAAATAAAAAACACCAATAAAAGGAAATGAATTGAGATGAAGTTGGTGCAGGGCCAAGCCTCTGTAGTGAGAGATGTGGGAGTCCTCCCAGATGGTGGACAACAAGTTGACCGTGAGCCAGCAATGTGCCTTGTCATCAAGAAGGCCAATGGTCTCCTGGGTTGCATTAAAAAGAGTGTGGCCAGCAGGTCCAGGGAGGTCATCCTCCACCTCTACTCTACCCTGGTGAGCCCACATCTGAAGTACTGTGTCCAGTTCTAGGACTCCAGTTCAAGAAAGACAGGGAACTACTGGAGAGGGTACAGCAAAAGGCTATAAAGGTGATCAAGGGAATGGAGCATCTCTCTTATGAGAAAAGACTGAGAGACCTGGGCCTGCTTAGCCTGGAGAAGACTGAGAGGGGATCTGATCAATGCTTATAGATATCTAAAGAGTGGATGTCAAGAGGATGGGGCCAGGCTTTTCTCAGCGGCACACGGTGACAGGACAAGAGTCAATGGGCACACAGGAAATTTGATCTCAACATGAGGAAAAACTTTTTTACTTTGAGAGTGGCGGAGCCCTGGAAGAGGCTGCCCAGAGAGGCTGTGGAGTCTCCTTCCCTGGAGATATTCAAAACCTACCTGGGATGTGTTCCTGTCCAACTTGCTGTAGGTGAACCTGCTTTGGCTGGGGACTTGGACTGGATGATCTCTGGAAGTCCCTTCCAGCCTCTGCCATTCAATGATTCTGTGATCTCCATGATGAGATTTTGGGGATTTTTGGCAATGTTTCAAACTAAATTCTGCAGTCAGAAGACTACAGAAGAAAAACAGAACACAAGACAGGAGAGCTCAACAATGCTCTTTGCCCTGTTGGGACCAGTTGTCAAACTACCACTGGCTTGGTGGACAGTTAGATGAGTGTAGTGTACTTCTGAAAATACTTTCATTGCTCTTTCTAGAATGTACATGTTTATGGAATATGCAGTTTTGTTCTGGTAAGTATATTTTGCTAAATGTTGCTGTGCTAATTGCAGAATAGGCAGGCTTTTTTAACATGACTTTGTAAGAAAATGGAACTTTGGAGGTCATAATTGTGTATGTGCTGTAATATCTGAATCCTTATATAAATTAAGTCAAAGTTTATGTAAGGTAACCTTAAGTCCTGGATTTTTAACTTAGGATAGGTAGGTTTGTAGGCGGGAAAAATTGTATTGGTGTCCACAGTCAAGAACAGATCGGTGTGAATTCAGACCTCATTTGGGGAGAGGGATTAAGTGGAGGAAGGAAGAGTGAGGGAGAGAGTGATTATCAGAACCTTGATTTGCATAAGGCTACAAATGGAACTTGGTCTTCATTAGACATTAATGAATCAAACCTTGACCATGATTAAATAACTTTGGGTTTTTGAGAAAGACATGAGAGAAAAGTGGGGACTGCTATAAACATATTTTATGTTAATTTAAGTAATGGATAAAGTGGTTGTAATGAGGCTTTCTGGTCACTCTTTAAATGTTCTACAATATACAGTATGACAGCACTATTAAACTACATGTACAATTATTTTTTGATAACATGTAAACATTAATTTCCTACATTTATGGAAAATTGTATTGAGGGGAATTGAAGCTTGCAGATTATCCACCCCATTTAACAACATAGTGAGTGTTGATGTATCTCAGTTATACACAATGCTTAGTAAAGAGAAAAGACCATGCAGCAACTGTTACTCTGTCCATTAGATACTTGAGTAATGAGATTTCAAAGGCTTTCTGAAGGCTTGGTGTTAGCCTGGAAGATCTCCTATCCACTCTTTGTCTGCTGGAGATAGCGCATTTCTTTTAATTTACAAAATGGTTTAATGCACAGGACTTTGAAAGAGATGGAGTAGACATCAGCAATGCCAGAGAGAACTGCAAACTGCAGATAGCAAGAGCCATTGAAAGCATTTCTGCTACACAACTTGCCAGGCTTTTTTTTTTTTTTTAAATTAATCAAATATACCATGACAAATAGTTTTATAAATTTGCAGTTCTAGGCAGCCACATGTGCTTTGCAAATGCAAAAAGAACACAAGTTCTTTTTTATGATGTTATGGTTTTATTTCAGTTAGGAGAAAACACCAGGTAAAGAGGATAACACAGTTCTACATCCATTGCCAGTAGATCATATGAACATGCAGAAGGCACTTAACTGTCTCTTTGTTGACAGACAAACTGGAACCTTTCTGCAGCACTTTAGGAGATTAGGACCTGCAGTCCTGCCCCTGCCTCCCCTTCCACGGCTGGCAGATGACTGGAAGCGAAATACATATGAATGGTACCTGCCCATTGAGCCCAAATGGGAGCTCCAAGATCCCATGTGTTAAAATAGATGTGTGTTAATGTGCACCAGTGGCTGCTCTGAGATGTTGTGAAGAAGAAGCATGAGGTTTATAAGATGGCAAGGTCTCATCGAGTCTAAGTCCTTGATTATTCTTATGATAGATTGCAGTCACTTAGAGCCCTACGTTATTCTTCAGATTTGGATAGAGTGTTGTCATTATTTCAAGGGGAGCTAGTATAAGACTTCAGGGTGGAACAGGCTCATAAGTCCACTCCAAGTCATGCTTTTGTCCCGTTTCAGAGTGATCATTCTGGTGTTTCCTGTCATCATTTCCCTCCTTCCTATCAGGGATGCTTACAAAGCTGTTCGATCTCACTGATTCTCTGATGATTCTGCTAATTTAAAAAGAAAAGTTAGAGGTTTTAGCAAATTTTAGGGACAGTAAATTCTGTAGAAAATGTTACTGTAATGCATATAGCAGGTACAATAATGTACAAATGACATGCTTAGAGTAGGCTAAACAGGGACCTTTCCTCACTCAGAAGTATTCAACACTCAGGCCAGAACTATTCAACAAAGCTCTAAGGTCTGCTTATCTTGGGGTATAGCTGATGGATTGCAATGGGATTTAAAAATGCTCTTTAGTATTTTACTGGCTAGGAATTAATCTATGCATTATTGGGACTAGGCAGTCAGAACAATGGTTTAAATTAGTCATTGAATATTAATTCAGCTGAGATTTGGCAAAAATGCTACTGCATTACAGTAAACATCTGAGAGAGAGATGCCTCGCTCCGAACTGGGTCTGTCTACGACAGGTAACAGCCCTGACTGAAGTCCAGGGGACAGGAACACCCTGTGAAGGCTGATTCTGCAGCCATGCCTTGGGTCTGCCTTAGGAGTACTGCTGCTGGTGAGGTGCAAGGGACGATGATTAGCAAAGTCTGGAAATTAATCAGGGGCATTTTTGTTATTTGTGTCTGGAGAGATTAGTGAGCAGCAATACAAGCAGTTTATTAAACAATAAACAGGGGAAATGGTGGAAATGAGGAAGCCTGGTTTTCTTTAAATCCATGTCTGATTTCTAGCCTTGATCTCACTGCAATAATTGCAGCCTCCCCAGCATGTCATTTATGAGAGCCTTGTCATTCCTGCAGTTACCTCTCTACTTAATCTTAAGTCTCTTCCTCCACAGTATCTCCAGGCCCTTCCACACCCACGCCTACCAGTCTGAAAGAGCCAGTAGCTGCCTGTGGCCAGCTCGGAACTGCATGGATGCTGCCAACTGGCAATTTGCAGATGACGGATACATGTTAAGCTTTAAGCTACGGCCGTTAACTCAGTGGGCAAAGGAGTTTCACAAAACTCGCTGGAAATTAGGGCAGGGTTTAGGTGCCTAGACATTTATGTCATTGCCTAAAGCTGGCGTGCTGCCCTAGAGACTTCTAAGGTGGGACTGGAACTATGATACAAAATGGATTGAAGACCTGTACCTCTCTGGAGCAGCAGACAAAAGGTGCGTGTGTCTGTCTAAAAGAGCTCTAGATACTTGTCTGAGCAATTGATTTGCCTCCTGTTACATATTACAGCCTCTACTAAGTGTCAGATTTGATGGAAGTCAGTATTACTGGGATGGACAAATAGACATCCAAATGCTACAGAATAAGCTTAATTTCCTTAGTAAACATAGCTAAAAATGGTAGTGAGTAGGCCCTGAAAGTGAACGTACAAGCTACCCAAATGTATCATTGCTTGGTAATTAGTTAGTGAAGAAAAGTAGCTGGCTCTAAAGTCACTGTGAGCTGCTTCAAAAATGTAGTCAATTTGCAGTGACATACTTGAAAAGGATCCCTCTATTGTTCCACATTTTTTTCCAATTTAACAACTTGTCTCCCTCAGACTTCTAAGAAAATACATGTATGTCAATAATGTCCCCAAAGTGGTTGCATCTCCAGACAACTAGATGGGGAACATTAATGTTCAGGGTGAAATTAAACTGAGATAGTCTTAAGCTTAATAGGACAGAGTGATCTAACAGTAAGGTCTCTTTATTTCCAGACTCATGAGTCAGTCCTCCCATAAGCACATATGTATAATTTTTGAATATAGTATGCAATAACTGTTCTTTTGAATTGTCCCCGAAAGCTCACTCAATTAGAATGGTAACTATATGGAAAAAAAAGGAGTCTATAGATGCTGAAGTATAGGGTAAAAAATTACATGAAAATGTGGCACGAACACTGCAATATGAAGTCTATCCTTCATAGAAGGAGAAGTTTTAGCCTCTGCCTGTTTCAGCTTCTCTCTTTCTCTTGGTTGTAGCCTCTAGCCCAGGTGGAGACACCCCTATTCCATCACCATGAGCTAAACTGAAGACGTGGCAGCCGCTTGCTTTTGCTTACTGTATATATCCTAATGGCTCAGCTGGCTCAGTTTCTTCATCTCACAAAATTATGAAAGGTACTTGTTAGTGCCTTGTTCCATTAGGACAGGACTATTAAAATGCAGGAGTGATTTCTCTGGGGCTATATCTGTATGGCTGGCCAGGACAGAGAGATAGGATTTATTAGCATGCAGTGTACAATAAGTAGCAATCAATACTTCAGTCTTGGCACAGTGTAACTCTGCAGAACAGTTTGAAGATACAGTCCATGCCAAATAGCAGCATAGGATTTAGTGCAGTACAGATGTATCTGGAATATTTTAATAAAAAGAGGGGTTATGGAAAACATTTGGCAGTTTCTGGAGCGTGCAGCAAATATTACATTATATACCATCTATAACAGTATAGCTGAGCATGTAAAATGTGCTAAAAAGATGTTGCATCTACATACTATAATAAGTTTCACCTTCTGTAAAAATATGCCTATTTTTAAGGTTTCTAATAAGGCCAGATTTGTTTCGTTTGGAATTAAAATCACATTTGTGCTAAGCTTGACTTATTTAATAACCTTGAGATAAGATATAAAACTTCTTAAACTCTTTGCAAAAAGCTCTCTAGCCTTCCATTAAAAATGTTCTTCCTAGGACAGGAAAAAACTGAATTCTGGCCTCTGAATCCTAAATGTTTTTGCTGTTTTCTACTGTGGCAGCAGAAAACATCTTTTTATGCCAATTAGCATGCTTTCAGATTAGGCAGTATTTCAAAGACTGCCACTACCATGATGAAATTGCATCCTAAGGTCAGTCAATAAGCTAATGCAATGCACAAAACATTTATGTTAGAGCTTATCCCTTAGTGTAGCACTTAGAAGGGCTACTGTATTCTGCTCCCCATTAAGCTCCTTGGGTTCCTTGGTGGTACGGACAGTTGAGAAGACATCCACATCGGAGAGGAGCATATACGTGACAAGCTGGCCCAAGGAATGTTCCATACCACATGTCATATATATATGGGGAGTTGGCTGGGGGGAAGACTCTGCAATCACTGCTTGGGACAGGCTGGGCAATCCACCATCAGGTGGTGAGAGCAACTTGTGTTGTATCACTCCTTTTGCATATTCTTTTACCATTATTATCATTATTATTATTTTCTCTTCCGTTACTGTTCTATTAAACTGCCTTTATCTCAACCCATGAGGTTTTTTCCCTTTTGCTCTCTTTTCTCCCTACCTGCTCCTGGTGCCTCCTGCTCCTAATCGCCAGCTGGAGTTAAACCTCAAGATGTACTTTCCCCTGAGCCATTAGGGATGGAAGAAGACTGCTGATCGTCATTGCCTTCATTCAAACTTGAAATACTATTGGTTTCCTCACTCTTTTCAAGGATGTGAGCAACAGTAGAGTAAGTAACATTATAAAATCCGAAATAACTGCAAACATAAACTTGAGCAGAGGAAATCTCTTATTTACCAAATTCTGTTACACCCGAGTTGTACTCATCTGAATAAAGTTAATCCTTTCCAGATCAGACCTTTGCTGAATGCTCAAAATGGGGTCCCTGTGAAAAAATGTAGTGTCATATGTCCCCTTGTCCTTTGGCATACGGCAGCCCTAAATGTGTTAATCTCAGCCTTGCATCACTGCGTGTACATGAACAGGAAGGTTACAGGGTCTCCAAACCTTTCCACACCTGCTGTGGGAGTCACTGGGGTGTTGGCAAAATATTGACAGCTGAAGGAGCAGGGACTGGTGACACATCTGCTCTGGAAAGGCACAAAACCAGCAGATCTCATAGTGTGTTCTGAATGCACTACAGAGCTTGGAAGTAGGTTTGTATTTCTGTGGTATGGTATGAAGGTGATTATGGCACGGGAGGAGTATATTGGGTCTTTCATGGCCTGTTCTCATTCATTGCAAAATTGTTGTGTTGGGGCAGTATCTGCTCAATGGGAAGCAGGGAGGTTCTGCTGCTGTACCCAGTGTGGGCAGATGTGGTGGTCTTTTAAGTAATATTGGGTCTTTCTCTTGATCTTGTGTCCTTTGCTGGTTTTAATGTCAAACCATTTCCAATGTCCATGCAGTGCTGGATTCCTACATATGTGAAGACTGCCAAGAATCAAAGGCCTGCTGGAATGATACTTCATGGTGAAAAGCCTAAATTTGATTTTCTTTCTGGCTTACTGGCAAAGCAAGTAGTATAATGTCTGGAACAACAATGCCAAACTAGTCACTCAATTTTGTGTAGAGAGTCATATTTTTCTCTTCTACTACCATAAAAGAGCTGCGTGGCGTAGACATTCCAACTTCAGTGCTTATAGAGTAGTTTCATGTTTGAAGTATAGTCTCTTACAATAATTACAGAAGATTACATTGCATGATGGATTGCGTTCTGGTTTATGTCATGGTTTTATAGCTTTATAAAAGTCAATGAAGGGCATATAACAAATAGTTGGAAATTCATTCTCTAAACAAAATCTCGCATTAAAGCAGAGGACTGAATTATTAAATATATAGTAAGTCAGCAGTATAGGTATGTGACTTCTTTATAGAAACCTAGGAAATTGATAATCTTTGACCAGCTGTCAGTACTTTCACTTGTTAAATTTTAGTGTGCAGAGTTGGCTTTGCTTTTCAGAGTGGTTTTTCTATCTCAAAATATTTTCTCTTGGAAGTCCTGTAATAAATGCAGTGTGGAATTTGCATGATTTTTAACTTTTGACCTTTAGATGATGTATTATTGGTAGTAATATTCCAGAAATACTTGGTCATGGTAGTGATGTCTTATCTAATGGTGAAAGAAACTTTCATTAAACTCACAGGATGAAATTAAGGAACAGCCACATTGCTTGGACATATTCCATTTCCTCATGCTATCTTACGGCAAACCATTACTACAGACAGATTTAAAACAAAATGTCTGTGATGACATATCATTTAAGAGCCCTTCTGGAACTCCAAACATCCAGAACATCAAGAGAGATGCTGTTTCTGATTATAAAAGAAAGAAGTATTTCATATCAGAAACCTTCCAACCTCTTAGTCCTTATCCTAGTATTAATTAGTTGAGGACTTTTCTGGTGGAAGTACATTAATTGAGTCTGTCTGGTAGTTGTGGAAGGTGTCAAAGTATTAATTGGAAAGACATGGTCATTTTTTCCATTAGCAATCAGTGATAAGACTGGTATAAGTGAAAAGGTGAAGGAAGCTTCACCTGGGAGTGTTATTCAGCAAATATAAAGGTATGTCTCTCAAGCAGGGCAGAAGTAGGTTGAGGAGGATTTATGAGGAAGAGAGATTTGTATTTGATGCCATAGGACAAGAGAGTGCTGAAATGGCAAAACCCAGAGACATAGCATTGCAAGTCAGAATGAATTGGAAAAAGAGGATGAAATATTCAAGAAGCGAGCTAAAGCTCACAGCTGGGACCTTCCTACCTGTGCAAACAGAGAAAGAAGTTTGGGGTCTTCTGG
This sequence comes from Gallinago jamesoni, assembly GCA_025769975.1. Taxonomy (NCBI): domain Eukaryota; kingdom Metazoa; phylum Chordata; class Aves; order Charadriiformes; family Scolopacidae; genus Gallinago; species Gallinago jamesoni. The sequence goes on from JAOQGH010000012.1 coordinate 101,219,062, forward strand.
AGGAAAAAAATAATGTGGAGGAAGATGGCAGCTTGGTATACTTACTATGTAGTACAAAAGCTGAGCCAGAGTTAAAGAATGCCAGTTCACAGTCTTGGAGGCTTAGGGTAATGAGGGCAATCAGGAGTACCACACTAGTAAAACCACAATATTAATTGAGTGCCACAAAATCCGCTTTGAAAGAGGCCTATATTGGAAGTCGTGGTCCTTGAGGCCTTGGATAAAACTCTTGAGAGAAAAGTCAGCTAAATATTTCAAGTAGCATATATGAAAACAAGGTTGGGAGTGCCAGTTTATGTACTGAGTATGAAGTAGGCCTTTATTATGCTGTTGTATCTGTGCTTTTGTTCACTATTCCCCTGCATTATTTTTTCTGAAATGTCACCATAAACAACCACAACAACTCTTCTGGCTGTAAGAGGCTGTTTGAGATGTTTGAGTTGGGAGTATCTATAGTTACTCAGAATAAGCTACTTAATAGTCAGATCATTCTGAGAACAGAAAATTGCATGAGAATTGTATTAATGATGTGGAAACAGGAAGATGGTATTTTTGTGTAACAGGAGCTGAATTGAAATGGCCTCCCCCGTTCTGTGCACTGTAGCTCTTCAGACAGACACTTTCGCTGTTCTGTGCTCACTAGCAATTAAATCACGGTAAATTAAATAGTGCAGAGAACATTTCTTGGCAGTGAGATTTGGCCTTTTATGCTATTAACACATGTAAAGGAGTCACCATCACGGCTGTGATCCAGGTCAACTAGCATTTCCCCTCCAGATTCTAAGGTAACTTTGACAGGAATGTTCCCAACAGGACTACCCTGCTTTGAGGGCTCCCACTCTTCAGCAGTGGGTGCAGCCTTTCCAGCTGCATTGCCACAGGATGGTCCCAGGGACATTTCACTAAGTGAAAGTCCTTGCTGACTGAATTTAATCAGTTCCAGTACGCCTATCCATTTATGTTGGGGCACTGGAACTCCTTTTAAATTAAGAGCAGCTTAAATGTATGGATGATATTACCAGTGATAATTCTAGGCAATTTGTTCATCTGAGCAGGTGTCTGACTCATTAAGCCCTCAGCGCACGTATTCACTATAATGCACACAGATGGATGTGGTAGGTACCCAGCAATTAGGCTAATGCAGAATGAAATGAAGCTGCGCTTGACTGTTGTGTACATGCAGAGATAAGAGATAGTCCAAAGTAGGACTTTAGTGTCTTGTTTTTAATATTTTATTTCCATAAAATTTATTTAGGACACCTGATACCTTTTCTTAGGAAAAGTGAACATCCAGCACTTCAATAATAAAGAGTATAATGTGCATAAAAATGTTCTGCATGTGCGTAGCTGCAAAGCTGCTGTGAGAAGGGGCAGTATTTCTGAGGAGTATTTCTAGATGGAAGCATCAAAGCTGAGAAGTCCAAAAGGATTTTAAATAGGAGTAGTGAAGTTAAAGCTATTAGTCCTGACACTGAACCCACTAGAAGAGTAACCATCTGTCACTTGAAAGTCCCAATCCAGAACTTCTCCCCCAGATACGCAGCTTTGCAGGACAGAGGATAATAATGTTTGTGGGTAGAGCTTAAAGGTGGCTTGAAGTGGTACGAGTGCCTTTAGCAGGTGACTCTTTCTGGGTCACAGCTTCACTGCAGAATTTTGCTTGTTTTTTTTCCTCACTTTATCATGTGTGTGCTCCATTTTCAGGACCTGATAAATGCAGCAGCAGATTTTCTAGGGTCCATCGCTGGAGATGCAACAAAACTGATTACTAATTACTTTGGATTGTGAGCTGTACATTTTTGAAGTAATGTGTGCTCACAAAAATCTTAGTCAAATAAGCATTCTGAAAAGATTAAACAAAGCTATATAACTTGAATTTTCATATTGGAAATAGATTTTCTTCAAGAGTTTTCACAGGTTCTTGTCCTGCTATAAATTCTCATCTTTGATCTTACCAAAAGACTTATTATCTCTTGTTTCAGCGACAATGAGGGTGAGATCCTCAACAAAGTGCAGTTAACATTAAGAAAAGATTAACAGAGGGGTAGATGGAGAGGCATTTTTTTAAAGCTACGAAAGGCTTTTTCTATGGAATTTTTTTGATATCAGGCAATCCTGATAGCAGTGGGAAAAGCTAATTCTCTCCAGAGCACCTGCACATTAATTATGCAGCTGCTTCACTGATTTCAGGGTGCTGCTTACTCATCCAAATGCCTTGTGAATTCAGAGGGAGAATGAGGACTATGGTGATTTCATCCAGGATATGTGCCAGTTATTGCAAGCATTGCCGGGGGGCAAATTTCTACTGCTGAGTCCATTGAGGTTTCCCACCTTGGCAATGAACAGAAGATCACCAGTTGCAGATCCATCCGTCTAGCCATCCTCGAATGGAGAAGGAGAGTGGTTGAAGCAGAAATAACAGAGCTTAAAAAAGGAAGAAGAAAAGGTCAAAGGGTTATAAACATACCCAAGGCTGCCTGGGCCAAATCTGGTCTGCAGAAGCACCTGGACATTTGCATGGCAGGCATGGGCCTGGAGGGGGTGCTACTGAAAAAAGAGCACATCCCCTGTGTTTGAGATGACCAAACATTTTCCTCTTGTTCTGTTGTCCTGGCAGACTACAGGAGGCCCATCAGGGAGGTCTTGGCTTAAGTTGCCTTTCAGAATTCCTGATGTTTGTCCAGGAATGGTTCTGAAGTACTTTAGGGTCTTCCATTTTTTAGGCTTTGAGCACATCATGGGCACTGACACAGGAAAGTTTTGCAATTGTTTGTGCCTAGGCAAGTGTGCCTGTTCTCTTGAAAATGGCTGGCTATAGAGATTATTTATACACCTTAAAAAGGTAGAATCTGAACTTTTTTCTTCCAGTACCAGTCCGTCAGGAGACACTCCTGTGTAAGAGCTGAGTTTACAGCAAATTGTTTCCTATTTGGTTCCCTCTGCAAAGTGTGTAAATTTCTTTAACTGACACTTAGAGATACACAACATTCTCAGTCCTAAAACTCATTATTTGTAAGGCTTTGGGTATCTTCTCCAGGCAGGCCATTTGTTTTGTTTATGTACAGGTAGAAGAACACACAGTGAGATTTACCATGGCATTGTCTTCCATGGAGTACAACGTGGCTTAGAGAAAAGTCTTAGATAGGATTTTAAGGATCAAATTTAATCATTTACAGGCTTTTTATTGAGGACCCTTTTTTCCCATGACTGTTCCTTTCCCTTAGGAACTTATGCTATAGAAGAGGAAGGACCCTTCTGTTTATTAAGCCTAGGATGCCACTTTAATGTACAACCGTGTCACATAATACCATGCCCAAAATTTAATCAAATAGTGTCTTAACATTGCTTCTCGTGCAAATAGCATTGTGTGCTGTTGGAACAAACAGCGATATAGGACAGATCTGAGCTTTACTCTCTCCATGAGTATTTAACATAACAAAAGCAAACTGGTTGAGTAAGCTAATGGAGAACCATGTGTTTAGTAAGGGAAGGGAGACAAAGAGCAAAGTCTCCCAGCACACGGCGTGATGCTGTCCCATTCAACTCCAGTTTGATATAAAAAAGAGTACCTCCTACTTTACAGGGTCTAAAACTGCTTTTAAAAGGGAATGCTTATAATAAATGCTTGTATTACATCAAGAATGACTTTTTTCTTACAGAAGAGATGTAAAGGAGATTGTTTGAAATTGTATCTTCAAAGCTAATGTTTATATTCCACTGGGGAATGGAGCAAATTTTTTCTGACAGGCATTTCACTGAAAAGTGTGAAATAACTGTTTCTGATGCAGATAGATTAATCTTTGAAGCAATCCCTGAATGTACACAGCAGTGAAATTGGACTTTGGGAAGCTCAGGTAGGGTGATTTATTAGTTTTATCACATTACTTTCACGTTATTTTTCCTTGAATATTACATGTTGAGATATAGGAGCCAATTCCCACTGAATGATACCGATAACGTAAAATAAAGCAGAGACATTTTAAAGCGCCTTGTTTGTTCATATTAGCAAAATAAAGTATTTGCTGATTCTGTATTGTTAAATTTAATGAGGCATTATTGAGTGCAATAACAATGAAATTGGGAGGTTACTCAGCCCACTGGCTTAGCTAGGTATTTGTGTGCCACTAGAAATTACAACCCAGATTCTCCCTTGTGGTAAGGTCACTGGTTTTCCCTGTGTGGCAATGCCCACCTAGCACAGGTATCTCTGCAGGACATGGCACCGTGCCATTTCTGAACAAGATCGCTGCTTATGAGCCTGGCCCAAAAAGTTTTGCCTCCAGCTCTAAGCCAGCTCCCCACGCAATAGCTAAGGCATATCTGTGTTGAGCTGCCTTGTGCTATATAAACATATGTCAAGCAAGGTTGCACTGAACTAGGATCATGTTTTAAAAATCCATTTCATGTTAAGGCCTATGTAGACTTGTTTAGCTCAGTCTAAGCTGTCTCCTCTCACTTTAGGATACGTGTCTTGCTGAGGCGAGCTAAGGCAATATAAAATAGTTTTAAAGCTATACACGCACACACACACTTATGCATTCAGCTTTGTGGTGGTTTACCAAAAGTGTTTTTTAAACCAATCTAGTTAAATTAGTACAATCTTTGTGTTTTGACAAGCAGAGAGATCCCAGTGCTTTGAAGTCAGCTGGACCTTTGCCAGTGTAGTCAGGATTATTTGTAAGATCTTTATGCTATGCCAGTGCTGGGAAGTGCCATTTAGAGGAAAGAAGTTACAATCTCAAAAGCTTATCTGTAAATTGAAAGAACAATCTCAATGAACATTATCAATGAACAACTTGTGTCTTTACAGTAATTAAAATCTGTAATAAAATGGTGGGCTCATTTCAAAATTCAGGAAGCCATTGAGCTCCTTTCAAGCACTGCTTCCCTATGAATGTCTGATAAAAACAATATAAACTCCTAAATCAGAATTAAAAAATCTAAACTGCCAGCCTCATGAAAATAAAAACAATCAAAATTTATGGAAAAAAAAACCCCAAACAAACAAAATAAGCCATCTGCCAGTAAATCATTGATGTAGACATGGATGAACCACAGGGCAAGAATAAAATATTCATAGTAATTAGTGGCATAGACAGAAAAGAAACCTCTTCTTTGCACTTGCCGTTGTTATGGTGATTCTTCCTCCAAACACTGTCTCCTCCCCTCAGATGACATTGGCTCTCTCCATGGCTTTCCATCTGGCTCTTGCTTTCTTGTTTATCCCAATGAAATTAGCTCGACTGCTCATTTGTCACCTTGGAGGTGTAGTCGCTGTGAACATGTGCGGTGCGACAGAGCAGGACAAGCAGATGGTACTTGAGAATAGATAAACAGACAGATGCATTAAAGAGACAGCAAAATGGTTAGTATGAAATAGCGTCTGGAAGATGATGAATTGGGTTTGTGTTTGGGGAGGCATGGCCAACTCCCGCATGCAAAGAAGTGTTGTTCCCTCGTCCTTGCTTTCTTTCAGGCAGCTGGCACAGGCTGAGGCCTCTCCAAATTGCTGAAGCTCATGGCTAAGAAGAATCAGGGATACCACGGTTCAGATAGTATGCTAAAGTTTCATGTGAATTGATGGAAAACGTGACACTTTTTCCTGGAGGCTTCTCCTTAACAAAACGAAACACATAACTCCATGAATCTACACAAATCACTTCTGTTATTAAAATGTCTGCTTTTTGTCCTGGAAATAGCTAAACTCACTGTTGCCATTTATGATTTCTGTGGTATCTTACTTATATGTAATGACCGTGTGTATAGTAAAAATGATAATTTCGTTATACATTTATTTAACTGCATTAAATGCAGAGTTGGTCTGGATTTATGTCAGGGATCAAAATATCTTGTCCAGAAATAAACAATGAGTTATCCTAGAAAACCCATGAGGAATTATGGACACAAGCAGAGGGACAGCATAAACACAGGCAGAACAGAGGAATAAGATTCATCATCTAGTAAAATGTGACCTAGTTGGCCCTATCCGCTAAGCCAAAAGCAATCTTTTTGCCAAATGAGATTTTTAAAATAATAAATATGGCATGTTTATGTGTGTGGCACAGGAAAAGTACCTATTAAAAAGGATATCGAGACAAAAGCAGGATAATATTTACTTTCAGAAATTAGCACTATATTTGTATTAGTTACAGAGGTCAAATTTATGTTTCCTGAAATGCCAGTGGAGTGGAGCTTGATACTAAGGTCCAACATCTAACAAACATTACTCCATGGAGATCTTACAGCAAGAATGCCAAGTTGCAGCTGTCTAGACTTATACACAAAGAGTCACACAGTGTACACATAGCCTGGATTAATGAAACGGCTGACGGTGGCAAAGGAGCCCACTTCCAGTCCTTGTACGCTGCCAGGAGGGAGGGGTGAGTTGGAGCTAGGGGGGACAGAGAGGAAAGGGAAGAGTAGGCAGCAAGGTTGGGGTACAGCACACAGGTGGGGTGACCCCATGTCTGTGCATCTCAGATAAGGAGCAAAATCTGGATGTGGAAGAGGAGAGGAGAGGAGAGGAGAGGAGAGGAGAGGAGAGGAGAGGAGAGGAGAGGAGAGGAGAGGAGAGGAGA
>JAOQGH010000012.1:101225739-101236940 GCA_025769975.1 Gallinago jamesoni
GGAGAGGAGAGGAGAGGAGAGGAGAGGAGAGGAGAGGAGAGGAGAGGAGAGGAGAGGAGAGGAGAGGGCCAAGGAGGAAGTGGATTGAGAGACCACCACTCGTGTTGGGGAGAAGGAAGATGGTTTGTAGGACTTCCTAAACTACTGAAGAGAAGCCAGGACTGGGACTAGTTGGGAGAAGTCAGTCTGTTTTGGACAGACTCACAAAATGGGTAGTGATGGGACTGGACTGCAAAGGGAGCAAGTGCTTCATCCGTCACTTAGCTGGTGGAGCAGGGGTGTCTTTGCCCCAGACGTGTGTTTTGGCCTCAACACTGTGAAGTCCTCCAGCAAGAAGCTTAGGCCTGTGACAAGGTAACACCAGCTTTTGGAGAGAGATGGGGGGAAGAAATATCCTTACTCCTTGCATTGTATTAACCCTCTTAACTCGGCTACTTCCTTCCCTCTTACCCTGTGAGCATTTCCCAGATCACCCTTAGAGCTTGTTCTGTTGCAAACAATAAGGATAATGTAGGTTATGTAGTTCCTTGTTCATGGTATGCTCAAACTCAGTTTTGACCATGCTGCTGAGAAGTTGGAGCTGACTCTGGGGTAAACACACACATAGGTAAGTCTGAGAAAATAAACAATGGGTCATAATTTTTAGGATTAATTCTTTTGGAAAAGATTGAATATTGTCAAGGTCTTATTAATAGGCAAGGGGATCTTCCAGGGTTTTCACAAACTAAGCCTATAAGAAGTGGTGATTTAATTTGATGTGGTTTATTGGACTTAATTTCCACTCTCTTAATGTTTTCAAGAGAACTTTCAAGCAGCATCTAGAACTGCTGGGGCAAACATGGACAGTACCTTCAAGCATGGTCCTGGAAGACACAGTTTCTGTAACTGCCAATAACACAGTGTGAATTCATGGATTTTCCTAAAAACAAAATGCTAAGAACTGCCATGGCAGGTATTAAGGGGAAGGGATACAGCAGACTGACTTGTGCACTTGTCAGTGATAATGTGTGTGTCTAGTTCCCCTGAAAACCAAAAGCATGCCTTGCTAGAATCAATAGCTGACAATAAAGATAAAACAGCATAAAAATTAGAAAATGTATTTTTTATTAAAACAATAGTTTCCTGCTTGTGAAAATTGACCTAGCTCAGTGTGCTCTAAAAGTGCCAGGAAGTTCAAGAGTCTCAGAATCCACTGAGAGATTGTAGCTCACTCAATTCCCGTGCTAAAAACCAGAATGGTGTGTATGCTGTTCTCCAGGGCTGGCACAGAAGTCAGTATAGATACAGGACCATAGCCAGGCTTGAATCTCACATTTGAAAATGAGGATGTTTCAGGCATAGCAATTTTTTGCTCCTTGACACTGTCTCAGAAAGACTGTCTGGAGACAGGTTGCAGGAGCCTCTATATTCTCCAGGCCTCAGAATTTGCAGGCTTTGTTTTCCATGGCCCAGGAATGCTAGTCCAGCTTCCAGAATGGTCAGCACACATTTCAAAGAAGTTCTTGGTGTGCTCAGAACACAAGTGGAATTGCCAAGTGAATACTCTCATTTAATCTTCATTTGTCATCTTAAGGATAAGTAGATGCTGCTTCCCTGACCTCAGCATGAAACACAAAGTGCAGGCTAAAAACTGTTGAAGTGCAGCTTTTATCCGTTTGATTAATTTCTTTCTTGTCTTTGTTTCAGATTTCAGGGAACTAAAGTGGATTTGCCCACATTTGAGCATAGCAGTTCCTGTTTCCCTGATAGGTTCCTTGTTCATTTTGTCCTGGAGAGAAAAGATTTTGCTTCATGAGGAATGCTTGTTTGCTTGTCTCATTTGCAAAATGTATCTCTGTTTTATAGACCAAAAATAGCTGATGTATGCAGGAATTAGAAAGACTTGATTTGGAACAGATCTATTGGTTCAGACAGCACCTTGGCACTCTGGACACTTTGAGTGCCAGATGGATTTATTTTTGGCCTCGTATCAAGTGTTGCATAGTGTGTAACTCCACCAAGTCTCATTCACATCCTCAGGTACGAGCATATTCAAAACATGAGTGTGTTTCAGTCAGTCACAGCATAAGATGTGGCATTATCCCCCATGGTACAGCAGGAACTACAAATGAAAGGCAGAGTTCAACCTCCCATTGTGTCCTTGTCGCCCTCTGTGCTTGGAAAATGAAGCAGAGCAGATCCTGTCACCTTGAGACACTCTGTTTTCGGTCGGATCTGGTGTTCTCACTATGCTCTTGACACAACCCTTGCTGAGGGGAGGGACTGAAGAGAATCCTCCCACCTCTCTTCAGTTTGCACAGAAACTTTGTGCCAGACTAAGTTAAGAGTTGCTGAGTTAAGAGTTTTGGTTTGCAGACATACTAGGGGAACTTTACCTTTGAGTAACCAGGAAAAGTATGTTTAAAGTTCATAAACCATGGCTGCACTGTTTGGTGACATACTATTGTAACTGAACGACAGGAGGCCAGCAAGCTTCAGATATCTGGTACACAAAAGAAAAAAGGAAACTCAGTAAATTAAATCCAAAGTTTGTTTTAAAATGCAAATGTAGTCAAGTTCTCTTGAAATTCCAGTTTGTCCCTTTCTGTAAAGGGAGTGGCATATAGAAATGTTTTCCATACATAACATACACTTTGTAAAACAGGGATTAAAAAAGATTTTTTCTTGTAAAAAAAGCGGTATACTAAAGGGATCTGCATATCTCATAGCTGCCTAAGTGGGGTTACTGGCTCACAAATAGGAAATAAGATCATCTAGCACTCAGGCAATGAGAAGAAGCACTGGACAGTGGAACCACAGTAGTATCATTATGTTGATGCATTTAATTTTAGAAATTAAATAATGGGCTTTTAGTTTTAGGGTCTTTTTTTTTAAAAGGAATTACAAGGACAGATTAAATGGGATGGAAAGGAGCAAGGAAATGTTCAGGAAGAACACTCCTTCAATCATGGTTTCCTGCAGGGCTTAAAATGATATAAAGGGTTTCCAATATTCTTTCAGACCCTGCAGGAGAAATAGACTTCATCTTTTAGAATGAATTTCTATATTTATGTAGAAATACATTTTTCATACAAATATCCTTGCCTATGGCTTGTGCACAGAAGCAAATTCAGTATGAATTTAGAACCTTAATCTCCAATAAACCAGCAATTATTATTTCTTGAATAATAGGGATATTAACTGATACTAGTTAACTGGCATTAACTGATGTTAGTTCTAGGAAGGGCACATAATGGAAGCGTTAATTACTTCGTAAAAACACGTAAAGCATAGCTGGGGAAGGCAGATGAGGTGCTTCCCTTTACCCTACCGAGAATTCTGAAGGGCAGTGTAGGATCCGTTCCGGGGTCTGATGGCTCCATGTCTTTATGCCAAACAGAATAAGAAGTACTTTCAGTGAAATTTAGACGAATCTTCTTTAGCATATTTTTCCCTAGATAGTACAAAGTAGAGGACCAACACAGATGTAAGAATGAGAAAGTAAGCTATTTTTTAACCATCACATTTTAGGAGGGAACAGACCCTTGTATATTCCTAACTGCTTACCTTGAGGAGAATCAGCATTCAAATAGTTTAGATTCATAAACTTAATGATTCAGCTTTCAACTCAACAACTGTCAGTGCAACAGGAAGAACTCCAGGAAACTCATGGCTTGTTTTTCTGCTGCTGTGTATCATGCTTGATTTCATACATGGGCATAAAATAAATTTACAGAGTCGGTTCTGCACGTGCAAATCATGTAAGGGCAGAGAAATGTCTTTCAGTCAAGACTTAATCACAGTTTTTGTGTGTTCACTCTCTCCCATTAGGGGAATTATTTCTTTCTATGCCTTTAGCCTGGCTGAGCATATGACCAAACCTATGATGGGAGGCCATGTCCTGCTAGTATTTTACTCCCCCTGATGTTCAACAGATTGGTCCATACTCCTAACTGCTGCAAAACAAACAACAACAAAATTTTTTTTTTAAATTCTGATGTTCTTCAGGTACAAGCTCATTCCTGTAGTAGTATGTTACTTCTCCGGAATTGCATGCCAAGTTGAATTTGCTGTGTGAGTCTGAAAACTAAGAGGATATGCACAGGGCATGTGCAAGAGCACATGCCTGTGGATGGCAATGTGCTGGGGATAGCTGAGACGTGGGAACAGCCTAATATCAACTGTCAGGCACAAGGGTCATAGTCACATCCTCTTATCTTCTACAATTTGCATGTCTTCCTAACCTTTTCATCTTCTGAAGAGAGAATTGACAACATCTGGCAATTGCTGAAGAGTACTTAGGAACACAGATGTTGTGACATTGCATAAGATGGTTTATCTGTTTGTGACCAGCCATTCTCTGCAGTACATGTCAGCTCTCTAACAGTGTCCCAGACCTCATGTGTCAGGGGCTAAAAGCCTTCTATAAAGCAGTGGTCTCCATGGGATCTGATGAAACTGTGAGATCTTTGCTGGCGTTGCTGAGCAGTGACTGACTTACATGAATCATCCCAGTGATTTCAGCTGCTGAAGAGCTGCTCACGATTGTGTGAATAGGCTCCCCAGTTTCACATTTTTTGCTGGTTGCTGCTTGTTTATCATGCAGTATGTTAAATCTTCCAGGTGAGTTTGGTATAGTGGTGTTGTTATGACAGCTCTCCATGGAACAAACCAGGAAGGACAAAATGAACGATACTGAGGCATTTGAGTAGTCTTAGATTGTTTGATAAGAGGGCTTACAGCAGCAGGTCCTTATAGCACTGCCAAGCCTCTCAAAACATTGGAATGCTAAACTAAATGAGAGGTTGTTTAGTCAGTCTCCACCATCTGCAGAAGATGATTTTAAGATGACTGCTTTTTTTAATGAGTAGGTGTGATGCAAGAGCTTGAAGGTACAGCAAGAATTTGAAACCACAACAATGACTCAAAGAGGAGAGAAAAATCTAATTGGGAAAATGAGGCAGGAGGTTTTATTTCTGCCATGCCAAGGGCTTTCTTCTATGCAGAAAGTGGGAAGCTAGAACGAGGCCAAGATCTGTCTAGTCTTAATATCTGTGTGTGGAGTGTCCTCACCTTTAGCCTTCTCACTATTTCTGGTCAGTGAACCAACAGTTTGATGAGCTACTGAGGCAGCATTTACCTTTTGGTCTTCTTTTCATCCAGTCAGCAGAGTAGGAATGAAGTTGGGGCCAGCTGAGCCAAAGACTAACGTGAAAGTGAGACTTGGCTAAGAGCAGGATTCAGGGAAGTAAGGAAATTTTCTCAGGTCCTTTCAGTAAATCAACTTGCTTACTGTCTTTTGCAGTTTAGAAGTTTTGCTGGAATGTCTGTCCTTAGTGAATGCTTAGGCATAAGTTGGCCATCTTTGGAGTAGATTGCTGTAATGCAGTCTTACATGAAGCTATTTCTGAAGACTGTGAATGCAGTTTTACCACCTGGTAACCTACCAGAGAGAATAACAAAGGAGGAGTTATATACTTTTATATGGACTTAGAGAGATCTTCTTAAGCAAGGAGAAACATGTCAGAATACATGTTTATGGGGCACCATCTGATTCCCAGTTGATATTTTTTAGGTATAATGATCTATTAATTTTTTCCTTCTATTTGTCCCAGAGAACATTCTCTTCTAGTGTAGTTCCACCAAAGTTTTCATACAAGGAGCACCTTTATTTTCAGTGTTTCCTGTGCTGTGATCTTCAACTAAATTGGGTACTTGACAGTAATGTCAATTACTTCTATCCTTTCCTAAGGAATGGGTTTGAAGAGTAAAGTAGGTCAATTTGAGACTAGTTTGGAAAACAGAGTTTGTAACGATAGCATAAGAATATGATAGTCTCATTAGTTGCATGTGTGCCCTTCAGCAAGAGATGAGATTTTTAAAACACTCAGACAAATCTGAAAACTTGAAAACACCCCAGATTTGTACAGCTGCAGTCTGGTGACTCAATATTAGCAGATAATTCATGATTTAATCAAACCAATTCACTTTGTCTTTTTGCTGAAGAAATTTTCGTTTTTAGTGCATGTACATGAAGAGTTCTTGGATTATCTGTAAATTGTACCTACCTAATGCTTAAAAAGGATCATTCAAATGATTAACTCTCAAACTGAAAATGTGTACTATGTTTGTTCAGCGCTATTACTGAACAATACATCTTCCCTAGGTGAACCACTGGCATCTATGAATGTTGGATTAAGCATAGTTTAGAATTCATAATTATATATCTGCTGTGTTAATGGTTACCATTTTAATTCCAGAGAGTAGTCAGACACTGTTCAAGTATTTGTGCCAAGACGTACAAGATACTAATATTCTTGTACAAGAGAAGACATTCAAAAATTTGAGTAAAGAAAGAAAAGTATAGCTTTTGTCCTCCCACTTCTTTACCTAGATGTACTAAATGAAAAGAAAATAAAACCTGACTTTGAAAAGGATGTATTTGAGAAGACCCTAAAAGAAATGGGAAACTGGACTGGCACTACCCCAGAGATTTTCTCCTGGAAATAAATCTTTACAGGACAGTTATGTCTTCAAAGTAAGTTTGCTTATCCCTCTGAAAGAGCATATGAACTACATTACTGCACTTCACAGCTGGTTTTGCCCAAGAGATCCTAAGAGTGAAATAGCCCTTGGGGATCCTAGGCAAAAATACCAGGTAGTTAAGTCTAGCTTGTTTCTAAATAGTTACTGGGGAAGGTTAGGCTGTTCTGCGGACCAGTCCAGAGTGTGGTAAACACATCACTGAAATGAAAGGAGGAGAAACAGCATGGCTTACCCTGAGTCATCCAGGCTGCAAACCACATAGTAAAAGGGAAAGATAAAGATCCTCCCCTGTTTCTCACAGGGGAGAAGTACACTGAGAAGTCAGTGATGATTAACAAACATTATTCAGACATGAGGTAGGAAGACAAGCAGCTTTCCAAGTAACTCCCTTTACTACAGTAGCCAAGTGGAAAGCAAGCCAATTCCTTTAATTAGGATATGATATCTTGCTCGCTTATTACCTCATCAGCCAGCTGCAACTTATCATAGCCTAGTTTATGAGCTCCCAAGGATGGAGAACGTATTTTACAGGAGGCTCATGCAGTACTTTACTGCTACAGAACCTGCTCTATAACTGACATTGTAAACACTATTATTACCACTAAACCCAACTGAATAATACGGTTCGGAGATGATATTACCGCCAGAAAAAATGTATGTAGATATAGAGCTAACAAATTAGCCCAGTTATATACAACGTTAATAATAAATCCTAATGAAAGCAGGATCAAGAAGAAAATTTATTTCCTTTTAGCTCATGTATAAGATGGGAGAATAGTCACGTGATGTGTGAAAAAAACTCCAGGCTTATGCAAGGTCATGCTTACCCACAGAAATAATCTTGAGAAAAAACTAACCCAAACAAAACCAAAAATGCCTTCTGGAATAGAAATGTCATGTGCATTGCAGAGAGGTGCACTTCCCTAGCCTGTGAGACATATTATACATTATTTATTGCCCATGAATAATTTGCTCAAGCAGTCCCTATGCACCTTCTGTTACATAGGCAACACTGTTGTTGAGAACATTTCACCACATAATGTTCACCTCTTGGGATATTTGAAGAAATGAGCAGGTCCCTGGCCTGTTACAGAGCTGGGGACTTTATACTTCCTATTTCAACAGAGTAAAATCTAGGGAACCCAAAAATTAGATGTAATGGAAAATAAATCTAGCTGTGCACAATTTTGCTAGTCTTTTGAGGTGATCTCTGCTCTGTGTGCCAGTCTACAATTCTTGCCTCATCTTTCCTTCTCCCTGTTCCAGTGATTTTGCTTTCGGTCCTGTATGAGAGCAATTTGGCACATTGAATGACACTTGCATTCCTGGTCAAATCATAAAGACTACCTGTCCTCATTCTGTAGGAAATAGTAAGATCAAGGAAACATTTTTTTTTGGCTCTTTACAGCTCATTGAGGTACCTCCTTGTAGGGTTGGATTCATCCTTTCTCCATCTCTTTCCTTCAGTTTCCTAAGCCAGGACTTGAAATTCTCAGGACTTCTGCATCATCCAGTTACCAGCACTTTCCTCAGGAGTTGAGCTCCATCTGACATGATCAATATAAGCTCTCCTAACCCCATTTTGAACAATTAATAATTTTTTATTCCCCTTGCAGATCCAGAAGATTGTAGCTTCCTAACATGCATCCAAAAGTAGAAACAGCTTCACAACTGTTTCCAGGTCTAGAACACGAGCGGCTTACCCACTTGAGGATGGATTTTTATCATTGCAACTATCTTAGAGCTATTTTTATCACACAGTCTTTGAGACAGTTTACAGGATCCATTTGTTTTTCAATAATGTTGGGTACTTATCTCTGTTGTGAGATGCAGCAAGTGATGGAGGTGGTAAGCTGAGATGATTTCCAGAAGGCCTATTCATCCTTTGTGGCTGTCACAAGGTCTCAACATCTCTGCAAATAACATTTCATCTGACTGACTTAACATTATTTTGGGGCCCAACAGTGATGACTAACTTGGGAAAAGAAGTGACCCTACATAGCACCTTTTGGAGACAAATTTCTGCTTAACACACAGGCTAAAGTTGGAAAAAAGCATGCCTTGAAGTCCATGCAGCAGCTTCATAAATTTACTTGACTGCTGCTTCTTGGCTTTCTGCCCCAGATTTTAATTTTTTTTTTGCTAAATGAGCCTTCACGCTGAAGAATTTGTTTTCACAGAGCACTTTGATATTCATGTAACTCTTCTATTTTTATTGTTTTCTCCACTTGTTCTCACAGACATACAATGAAAAGAAAAAGCATCTCAGGTGATCAGTAAGTATATATAACCATTCTATGATTCTATATACTATATTAGAACCTTTGATAATTGCACCATGAGGAATGCTGGATCTTACTCTTCGTGATGAAGCTTGAGAAATTAATCAGAAGAGAGAGACTTGAAGTGAAAAATCAGCCAGTGGCAGGCTTCCTTGTGCAAATTACTGGGCCTGAAGACAGCATGACAGAAGCAGCACAATAGACTTCTTTAGATGTAGGATTTACAAATATATATCTATCTTCTACATATATACCATATATCATCTCTTCTGGAAGTATAGCATCATTTTCGTTTCTAGCTGTCTGTATGTTGAAAAAAGGACATTAGGAAGGTCCCGTAAAACAGCATAAAAAGCACCAGCTGCTTCTGTTCTAGCTATAAGGAGGAAGCCATTGGAAAAAAACACTCTGGGAAAGACTTTGCAGGAAAATCTCAGTGGACAGTGCAGGTGTAACCCAGTAATCAAAATAAAAATGCTCCCGAGTAAGTCTAAAATCCTGAATCACAAGGCAAGGCTCCACACATGGTTAATTAACGGCTGCACAGAGTTGATATCTGCCTGGTGAGCTGGGACCTCTTTTTCACTCGTACTTAAAAAGCCTTGAATTATGTAATTTGAAATGGATATAGGCCATATGAATATAGTTCTTTTAATTTCAGGTCTTTGCTTTTAGGTTTTTGCTATCAATTCCCTCTACGATGTAGACCCAAATGAAGAGTGTATGTCTGCACTATCAGGACATATTTTGCCTAGTAAACCGTGGAAATAAGTTGTGCTAAAGAAAATAAAGAAAATCATTTCATCTCTATTGAAAATGTTACCCTGCAATTAAAGTTGCTTTGCAGGTATTTTTTTTTTCGACTATTATAAAGACATAAATTCTCAGGGGCTAGTTTCTCAGGAGATTACTGAGTAAAACATGTAAAAACAATATGCCAAAAGATGATATGTGGATCCTATATGTATAAAGTGAGATCAACAATATATTTTATGTGAGAGAAAGAACACACCTGTATTTAACTATAACAACATTTATTCTTCAATCAAACACCAAAAAAGTTGTGACTCTTTTTGAGAGGTGGAAGAAGGAACTTCAGCTTCCTTGCTTGCAAGCCATGTGGCCTCAGGCCACTTGAAGTTCATATGACAAACACATTATGGGAAGGAAGAAAAGCGTGAGTCCCGGTGGAGTTGTGTGCATTCACCATGGGAATCTAAAAATACAGTACAGAAAAGAAAAGATAGGAATTTGTGATGCCTTGAAAGTCTTGAGCTCTGCTAAAGAAAGCAGGAAAAATGTAGGCAAGTAGTTGCTGCTTGAGATTATGTTTCCAACAGGCCATCATTTTCAGAGTGCCTCATTTTGTTTCTCTGGGAACTTTCTCAGGGAACAAGAGAAGAAAAATATCAGCATACAGGTTGCAATGTGAGCAATCACACAGGAAGGCAAAATGTTGCTATAAGGAGTAAAGCTCCTCCTCTGTTTAAAAACTCCTTTCCTCCACCTGTGAACTCTTATTTGGTCTTGGAGGAGGAACACATCCCAAGAACAGTGCCTGAAGTCATACAGTACAAGAAGTCCATCGTTACACCAGCAAAACTTGCCAAGCTCAAGATATAACATATTGCTACCAGGTGTTTGAGCTGAGAAGTAAACTTGGCTGAGAGATTGGCTACAAGTCCTATAAATGAAATGAAAAGTTCCTCACAAAGTATGGAAGCTTCCCTACACTGAGCTCATGCAGAGGGACTTCTGAGGTCTCAGACTCTGTTACTTATACTTAAGGCAGGAGGTGGTATGGAAGAATAGTGTTTCTTTCCACCAACCATGGCTTTACCTCTTAAAACTTGCAAGAAGCCATCTTCAGAGTCCAGTGAGGGCTGTCTTCTAAGAGTGCCAACCGTCTTTATATTAAGATGGCTTGGAGACTGTAGAAGTCATACAGAGTGGTTTGGCATCTAATGAACAAATTTGCATTTTGTTTTCACCAGAGCCAAAATTTTGGAATCAGTGTCTCACTAGTCTTCATAGATGTCTTTTAGCAGTGCTTCAGAAGGGAAAGCTTTGGCATTCTGGGATTTTGCACAGAGCTGTAAAGTATCTCTGCCAGCTGTTACTTGCAAGAATGGCTGTGGGACCTGCTTGTTTGCATGAATACCTCTTACTTAGCAGTACAAACTCCCCTGCTCCTTTTCTGTCCAGCCTCTGTCATCCTTATAGCAGCCTTCCAGTACCTAAAGGGGGCCTACAGGAGACATGGGGAGGAACTCTTTATGAGGGAGTGTAGCGATAGGACAAGGGGTAATGGTTTTAAACTGAAAAAGGGGAGATTTAGATTAGATATTAGGAAGAAATTCTTTACAGTGAGGGTGGTGAGGCACTGGAACAGGT
>JAOQGH010000012.1:101237040-101279754 GCA_025769975.1 Gallinago jamesoni
AGGCCAGGCTGGATGGGGCTTTGAGCAACCTGGTCTAGTGGGAGGTGTCCCTGCTCATGGCAGGGGGGTTGGAACTCAAGGATCTTTAAGGTCCCTTCCAACTCAAACCATTCTATGATTCTATGATGCTTGTGCATGTGCAGACATGCCAGTTCCTCGCTTCTCCCTGGACATCCTGCAGCAATCTGGGTGGCTGCTTTAGGAAGGCACTGCACTCTAAGTCTACTAAGTTTCCTGCTCATTTATCTCTTCCCTCACACCAGACTTCCTGCACAGACAAACCAAAAATTTCATTTAACGAGACCAGGAGACCAAGTTACAAGTTAAATCAGTGTTAGACACAATCCAAGCCTATTCACAGTAGAAATTCTTCCTATTTGTCTCTCATTCAGAAGCCCTATGGCATCTTTTAGCTTTGTGCAGCGAAGGTGTCAAGGTCTTTACAGGCATTTTCTTGTATTACTACTCAGTCCAGGTACAGCTTCTGAAACATTCCTATTATTTTACTAGATAACAGTTGTACATGTGTTCTGTACAGCTCTAATTCTCAGCTGTTTTTTTTCCAGCTTCCTATAGACTACACAAGATGTTATTAACTACAGAATAGGTTGTGTTACTTTGCTGTGTTACAAGTTTATTAATGAGGACTGAGATGAGGTCCCTTCTGGGGTGGTACCTACCTTTTCCACAACAGTTGAGACAGTAGAAATTGTTTTAGGATAAGAAGAAATAACTGAAACTGCTGAGGGATTGGAGCATGACTGTAATTACATCAAGCAAAGCAATCAACATGTAAACAAACATTCAGGCTGTCAAGGCTTCCTTTCTAAAAATTTGGAATAAACTCATTTAACATCTCATATATGACTCAAATATTTACAGATCTCATGTTGTGTACTAAGGATTTGAAGCAAAGCCTAAAGAAAACAGCTACATAATAAAGAACTCAGTTTATAGATGGGGCTGGCACTTACTTTTATGAGAGCATATGGTGAATATTTAGAAGACAAATCTATGCAATTCAATTTCACCTCCAATATGCATATTTTCCAGTGAGTGGCTTAAGGCCAAACAGGATAATATCCCTTGTGGAATCCCCCACACCACTATTAATTGATTCAAGACAACAAATTTAACTTGGGCTGCCAGTCATTTGTGGATTCTCTAAGTTGAATGTTTTCCCAGATGTTAACCTCCGTGGGACTAAGCATTCTTCTCTCTCTGGTTCACTGGGAAAAGCTCCTATGATAGCTAGATGTAGTATTTTTGATATGATGCTAATTTATGGGTTTGATATTCTCAGCACATAGAGACTCTGTGACATTTTAATATGTAAGAAATCCCTTCTGTTTGCAGCAGCAAACTGATGGTGTGTTGACTCTTAGCAAGTGTTAACAAAAATCAAAGCATTTTTGTTTTTAATGGTATTTCCCCCTGTAATTCTGCCCCATTTCTCTTGCTTTGAAACCACAGTGCCGTAACAGGATCAGTATGAGTGGGTGCCCATGAAAACCCTCACTTGGAAAAGCTGATTGCAAAACCAGAATTGCTCTTTGCCACTGTTTAAGACGTTTAGAACCTATATGGCTCTTCAAAGCATTTTCTTGACTTTCCTTGACTGCAAGGAACAGTTCAAAACACTTTTTTTTTTTTTTTTCCCCAATGGAAGTTAAATTTCATCATCCTTTTTACTATAAAAAAGGAAAATTGTATTCCTGACAGAATATGTTCCATCCCCAAGGAACCAAATATTTATTTGGCTAATGGCCCAAACATAGGAAAACAGTTGTTGTCATGCTGTATTATCATATATATTTATCACTATCTTTATTTTTATCATTATCATCTTTAGTATAACATGGCTGAAATAATGCAAGGCTGCTAGACAGTGAACAGCAGACTTCCTGGAACAAAAAGCCTTACAAGTCAGACAAATTTTATCCCTAAGTCTAAAATGCCTCTCACCAAAATCTAACATTTTAAATATGATGAAAACAAATAAGGGGAGGAATTGTACCTCTGGGTATGTTTGGAAATGGAGTGGAAGGGAAGAGACCGTTGGATAACTCCTGCTCTCCATCTGTAAGGGGGTTTCTGCAGACATGGCTGGCAGTGCCCCAGTCTCTGCGCCTCTCTTCCCCCTGTCTGCGGGAAGCACAGAATTGGTACAGAGTCGGAATATCCAGGCTAGACTCTGCCTGAGTCACCTCAGTAATTCTTAGTGGAACTAGCAGAGTAATTTCTTTACACAGACGTAAATGGCTTCAGAGGTCACCAGGAGGACCAAGCCTTACAATATATTTGTTTGCCAAAGTAATCAGTAAAATTGTCTGGCACGAGCCTGCATCTTCATCTGGATTTGAAACATGTGTGTTATGGTAAAAAAATGGGATGTGGATGAGGATTTGATTTTGACTATGTATAAACCTGAGTTTCTGGCCTGGGCTTACAACAGAATTAAGGCTAAGTTAAACATAGTCCTAATGCTTCGTGTGGACTCTGAAAATGACAGTGCTGTCCCTGTGGCTGGGGCTTTGCATTACTGGCATAAATGTACGATGACAGTTAATATTGGGTACCTCCTTGCCCTAGGTTAGCACAAAGGGTGAGACCCAGGATTTAGGGTGCTTCAAGAGCTAGAGCAACAGCTGAAACTTTGGCTTGAAATCAGAAGCTGTTTAGGACGGAAGTCATGGATCTTTTGCTGGCGTATGAGAGAGGGATGCACCCGTGGATGGACAGAGGATGGCATCTGGGGGGAAGAATGGGCACAGATAAAGGTATCTGCTAGGCTCAGCCTCATCAGCTCTCTGCACAGCCTCCGAAGGCAAAGTTAATCCTCCAGCACTGTATTCCCTACGCTGCTCATCCTTATCTCATAATGCCAATTAAGATACAGGCTTCAGATGCACCCACACATAGGATGGTTAAGTTTCTTTTTTATCTGTACTCTTGGCAGAGTTTATATAGCCTTTCTTCTTTTCAAATGTAGTTTAAACAGGAATATGACACTGTCCTGGTTTGAGGTAAAACAGAACCAACCTTCTGTTCAGTAATTTTGCATCTTATCTAGGCCTCTTCTACCTCTCTGAAATTAACAGCATATTGTGGAGAAAACTCTTCTCTTTTAGAGTGATAAGACCAATGTTTGTACTTCATGCCAAGGAATGGTATGCAGAGAGGCTCTTGATTATACTTATTGCTATAACAACCAACGTCACCTAATTAGCTATTTCCCCCATTGGAGGGTTGGAAATGGAAAAGCGTAGAAGGGTCACACCTGTACGGAGGAATGGACAGGACAGGTGACCCAAACCCAACCAACAGGGGCATTCCATTCCATTCCCATCTGCCCCATGCTCAGTATAAAAGCTGAGGGATTGAAGGCTTGGCATTCTTTCTTCAATGGCTGATGTCCTTGGAGGACCCTGTCTGTTCATCTGCCTTTGATCCCAATCCATGTGTTCCTGACTCTAGATTTGGAATCCAGTTCCAAATTGTCACTGAGTCCAGTTTGGGACTTCCCCAGTGCCTGCTGGCCATGTCATCCTGGGAGCTCAATAGGGTTTTGTATATATTGTATCTATTTCAATATTTCCTTTTTATTTTGTTATTAATATTTCATTAAAGTACTTTAGTTCCTTCTAAACCCGTACATCTCTTTATCTCTCCTCCTCTTCTCCTGGGAGTGAGCTGTGGGGGGAGACCATCTGTCACCACCGTAGGCCAATTTCGCCTAAACATCAACAAACACCTTTGATGAGTAGTCTGGATGCAAATCCCAAAGGCACCCTGAAGTGCCGTCCTTCATGGCCGAGCAGCTTTGTGTCCTGCCCTGGCACTGCAGGCTCCATTCCTGGGCTCTGGTACAGCCACCCATTTGCTGCGAGCTCTGGAGAGCTGCCCTAAATGCTGCCGGCCAGGGGGCCCAGCGGGAGACCATTTCTTTATCCCCTGCAAACCCCCAGGCCTTCATCCTGTATTCTCTTCCTTGCCAAATCCCTCAGGTGCTCTAGGTACACGTGGGATGGAGAATTGGGGTCCAAGACCAGGGAAGAAAGGGAAACCTACTTCTGTGAAGAAATGACAGAATTCCTGGTACTTCTAGAGCTCAAACAAGAGTAATTGGCCCAAGTTAGTGAATCGTGCAAGGAGAGGAAGAGGCAGTCTGTAATGCTCCATATCTGCCTTTGTTTCCAACTATGATTTGAATGTTTAAAACTTCAGTGGATAATTATGAAGGAACATAAAGGTGACACTTGAGAGGACTGGGGAAAAATCAATTATTAATGAACTGAGAAAAATAGATATAATAATGATCAATACTTTAAAAATGTGACCTTTCTTCCCTCCTCATCCTTCAAGGTAGAATTCAGGCTCCTGTTGTTGATGCTAAGGGAGAATATAGTTACAATGACATAGCTCCTCGGTCATAACCATATCAGGATTATTTAGAAAGGTCGGTCTTTTAAAATTGAAGTTCCTCCCCGACTTTGAAACCTGACCTTATTGACAATGTGTGAAGAAATCATCTGTTGCTTTGATATTTGATATTGCTACAGTAAACTTTCCTCTTTTCCTAGAACAGCACTACATTTCCAAGAACAGTTTTGCCACCATTTCCCTCTAGAGGAATCTAGTGCCCAGACAGTCGACGCTGGAGTGGTTTCACAGTGTTCAGCAGAAGACAGGCCCTACCTGAATCTTCCTTTTCTACTCCAGGCCCCAGTGAGCTGAGTAAGGATGGGACTGAGAAGAAGAGTGCTCTGCAAGTGCTAAGGATCTCTCCCAGCACCACAATAAAAACCTGTCCCAGCTGCTTTGCTATACTGGTTCCCATTGAAAAAGAATATATGCACAGCCCCAGGCACAGAACAAAACTTGGTGCCATCCACAGAGCAAAAAGTGACATTAGACACAACCGACCTTTTTCTTTTCTTCCTCCCTTTTATTTTAAACCCAGGCTTAGTCCCACCCTTGGTGCAGAAAGCATAAGGAAATGGATCAGGGTGGTACTAGATTTCATTTTTCCAATCTGCAGCACGATACTCGCTGTACAAACAGCTCTACACAATGTCTCCACTGCTTGCCAAGCTGGCCATTAATTCTGCTTGGTGATGGCAGGAGGCCAGCACCACCTTTGAGACTGATGTCACCACCAGTTATTGACATGCCCACAAGCAACACATTTTCATAACAATCCATGGTCTTCATTCACCACCGAGACCAGTTTTCATTTGCGTTAAAATCCCTATATATGGCAGCATACCACCTGCAACTCCCAAGAAATCCTCAAAGATATTGGCTTGAACTGAAAGGTGTTTTCCACAGTAGCAGTTAAGACACATTTCACGCTCCCAGCTTGAAAATCAGCTTAAATGTGGCATTTATGATGCTGTTGTTTGATGCTGTCATTCTTGGAAAAAGCAGGAAACATAAATGCAGGCAGATCTGTGAATACTCCCACTCCAGCTGCCCTGCTCATCATGCTCCATTCTCCCTTGTGTGTTGACCACGCAGCACAGCAGCCTGGTGGGAAGCGGGTCCTCCTCTTGGCTCCAGGGAGCTACAAGCGAGGCAGCGGAGGAAAGCCCATAGCCAGGATCCTTGCAGCTGGAGTTGCTCTCTTCTTGGAGGGTGCCAAACAGCACCCAGAGTTGGTCTCTGTTTGAGTGTTTTCTCCTTGGCCAGGACAGTGCAGCCCAGAGGAATCTAGGGCTACGCTCCCCTTACAGTGGCAGGAGATCATGCCCTCAGCCATAATGCCTTGTCTGCTCTCGCTGGTGAAGCTTTAGGCAGCGTAAGACGGGGCTCAGTAATTTTCTTAAGGTACTTATCAGCTAAAATGCTTGGCAATACTAAGTGACCTGCTCTGTAACACTAGAGGGATGCTCTCCTCCTGCAGGCTCACCTTCTCCAGTCTAATGGCCCCTTCTTGTTTCATGGAAAAATTCATAGGATCTGGAAGCTTTTATTAAACCTTGCCATTGATCTGCTGTAAGTGCCAAGACAGCCTACTAAACTCAACACAGCCTAGGAAACAACAGGAATGGGTTTTTTTTCCAAGCCTTGCTGCACCTCATTAAATAAATAATTTAACTTCTAAATGCCTCAGTTTCCCAGCTGGCAAAACAGCAACCATCACAGGAGAGAAAGTAAACTGCCATATGTTCCCAAGAAGCAAATGGCTGTGTAAGCATTGTCTGGGCTCATATAGGATCTGAACAGGGAAAACAGTATCAAAATTCAGACAGGTATGTAGAAAAGAAGCTGAAAGTCAGACACAGTCCTGTCGGGTGCTGGCAGCTTGCATCCTTCATCTTGGCTTCCGGAAATGGGATGGGCACTGGTAATTTCTTATGTTAGCCATCACTTACTCTTGCTGCAATGCTGCCTGACCCCATTTGCTCAAACCTGCCAAGCTGTCTGGATTAGAAACTTTTCCACTGCTGGATTTCCCATCCAAGTTAAAAAAAATACAAATAAATCTTCACAGAGTGCACGCACCTCTAGAAAAATGGGCAAGAGCACTCCTGTCCTCAGTTATGGGACACAGCCAACTAAAGGGCATCCAGCCTGCACTGTGAAAATAACTGAAAGTGGATCTTTTCTTGCACAGCACTGCTACTGCATTAATGTATTTCCTCAATGGCCACAGATTTTCCCTGTTCAGGGAGGCCAAGTTCCAAAATACTCCTTGTAAAACTGTTTCTCTCACTGCCAGAAACACAGAGACAAAGAAATTCCTTGCTCCTGCCCCTAGTTGCTCAAATTTAATTAGTACCACAATTTCTTCCTGTACTAAGGAAATAGCTGCTGCTTCTGCAGGTCACTCCAGCACGACAGTATTGCACAGGGATTGTCACTAATGCAAAAATGTGTTCCTGGTAAAATACAGTGCTGTAACATAGAGAAAACTTTTTAAAACCATCTGAAGAAATCCTGGTATACCTTTACTGGTCAAGCTCTTTGACTCTATGTTACTGGGCACTGTATGTAGCAGCTCCAGCTAAAATTCATATAAGAGACTCCAACATATCCATAGCCACACGGTCACAGAGGTCACCAGGAATGTCTGCTAGAGACGACGTGCTGCAGCAGTGCTGCGGCCAGAGCAAACACCTTCCCTGCACAACCGTGCTGTATCCAGGAGCAGAATGAGGTGTGTCTGGGCAGCACCTTCTGGGGGCCCTTCTAGCACCGCCCCCCCCCATTCCCACACCACAAACCTCAGCACTCCCTGCCCTGGGTATGAGGCACCTTTGCTTTCATCTTGCCCTCTCTGACAAAGCTACGTGGACGTGTGTGTGCTTGTGTAATTAGGTATTTTTCTTGTGTGTGTATGCATAATAAAAACAGTCTCCGCTGCACATGGGTCTTTCCCAAGGGAGAGGATGAGCAAATAAATTTTGGGACAGATGTTAGTCATGTTGCTTATTATGCCATGGGATGGTAGCATTCAAGCGCTGAAGTGGTAAATGTGGCAGGGCTGAATAGAAGAGAGAAAATTATTTTTAGGTGTCTGTTTCTTATAACCACATTTTCAGAGGGGTTGAGCACATAAAGCATCTTTGATTTCATTTGGGATATAGCATTTCATTTCCATTTCTCATTTGGAAAATACTGAGTTAACTGAGGGCAGCCCTACCTGAAGTGAAACCTCCTTGTGCAATGCAATTGTTTCCATCAGGTTGCCCTTGGGCTTTCCAAGATCTTGCAGTGAACACTAGTGCTTTTTTAATACTATATTTATATTGCTGCTAAAACCAATTGCCAGCAAATCCAGGCAATGAATTAAACTCCAGTTAACTTGGTTTAACCTGAGATCCGTGACTGTTTCCTCTGCTTTCTAGTTTGGTGTAAAGCATCAGGAGGACTAATTGCTCTTTCTTATGTCTTTTGAATATACCGCTGAGGCTATACGTGTCTTGTAGAAGTTATTGCAAAACGTGTGCTCTGTGAATGCAATGGATGGCTGTAACAGCCCTCATGCCATAGCTCTACAGTATTTGACAGATGTTTTACATTTTTACAATCCGGTGGCACGCTATAAACCACGTGGGGAAGGATTTACATGCTGTTTGATGTATGTGCCAGCCCGTGGCCTGCTGCTCCCTAAAGCGAGGCTTATTTGCATAAAACATGCATCAAAAGGAGGTTTACATACATGGTAGCACACTCAGCTGCCTGCTGGAAAAAGGAAACTCACTGGGACAGAGGTTGAAAGCCAATGTACACATCTCTTGATAAAGTCTGTATGCTTCATCTGATCACACTGATATGGAAAAGAAATCAAAATTTATGTGTGTAAATGATTTAGAAAGAAAAACAACAATAACAAAACCAGCCCCAGCTTATACACTATTCCCCAGACAGTTCTTCGGTCCCTATCTTTCCTATTCCTTCATTAGCACAGAAAAAAATGCTAGACTTTAATCACAAACACTTCCTAAGTAGATTAAAGGCCAATTTTCACTGTTCATTTAACTTATCTTTAAAGCTCTGTATTGTATTTATCTTCTTAATCTGAGCTGAGCTTTTATGCACAAATACTGTTTAAAAACAGCAGAGCAAATACTATGTGGCGACTCTGCACTTTTATTCCCAAGGACCAGCTTTGCAGCAGTCTGCAATTAAAAGTTGAGTGATGCTGGTATGGGATAGAAAACGATGCTAAGAGGTGTGGAAAAGTCCGGCTGCTTGGTTTCTGAAGGATGTCTCCTCCAACCTATTTTGGAAAAGACCATTTTATAGACCATGTAAAATATCTGTAATTAGTGGTTTGTTTTGACCCCTATATATATACATATATTATCACTAGATCCAAAAATTAAAATAGGTTTTCTGTTTCAAAGATAGATAGATAAATAGGTAGGTGGGTAGATAGACAGATACGTATTTATCTGTCTTTCTTTAGGAGAATGTTTTCAATATATGCATTTAATTGTGTTATCTTCTTTGACTATATCAGCTGCTTATAAGTGGTTGCTCGTTAGCTGATATACTTGTAGAAAGATTTAATGTCCAATGTGTTGCCTGATGGGTTTTATTTCGAAGCAGTAGCCATGGAGGTGCTCCCTCTAGGCAGCTGGCAATGAACTTTCTGCATGTAATGCATTATTTTCGGTTTAAATGATTGTTTCTAGGCTGTAATTACTGTGTCTGCACTGCAATATGCACCAAACGTAATCAGTTCATCTGTCAGCCTTGTCTGCTACCCTGACAAGAGACTAAAATCATTGCAGGCCTGACCTAATAGATGTCAAGGTTAAAAATGTTTCACTGCTGCTTCAGATTTGCCATTCTCTGCTGTTAGACCAATGGAGACTTCAGAAAATTGTGTGTGTGAATTTTTAAACTAGATTTTACTGAGTGACCTGACTCCCACAGAAAGAGTTATTTCCCCATATCCAATGCTTGCTGGTATGTAGGTCACAGTAAATTTAGTTAACTTGCTAAGTAGCTCAAATGATAATTTAATTTTGGCGTAGGGTGGTGGTTTTTTTTTTCCATTCAGGTCAGGAGTGGCCTCAGGTAACAGTGGGCTAGTTCCCTACTCCATTCTTCATTCTGGCTCCATTTGGGTTTTAGAGTTGCCCCTGCCTAACCTGAAGAACCAGCACCTGAGGGATCTTCGGCACTGGAGTGGTTTTAGGGTAACTTACTCCATTGGGGAAACCAGAAACCCCAGTAGTGGGACTGGTTAAATAAACCGGTTCTGGATCTGGGAGCCAGTGGTGGCTGAGCAGTGCCTGTGGGATGGGGTCTGCAATGAGTGAAGGTTCTCCTGGTTCTTTGGGAAGGATCGATGTGAACCAGGAGGGCTGTTGCTCACCTAACCAGACTTGCTGGCCAAGAGCTCAGGCAGATTCTTCTAAGCAGGGAAATGTTTCTACGAAATTATTTAGCTTGGAAGATGAGCTAATTATTTGCTGAGTAGAAGTAACTGGTGCACACGAGGAGGTGTTATACCATATAGTGCTGTGGTTTATGAATAAATAATTTTTGCTTCTTTTTTTGATGTGAAAAGGGTTGTATAATTCAGGGAATAGCATCCCACTCTTTCTCCTCTGTTGGGTGTCACTGCATTCTTCAGAACCTCTTCACCTCTTGACACGTCACTCTGTCCTGCTGAAAACTTAAGGGCTTGTTCGACAAAGGTGGCACAGAACAGCTCTGTCAGCTCGGGGTTTCCCTGTCAGTCAAATGCAGGCTGATTTTGACAGACGCTGTCAGGGTTACAGACAGGCAAGGTCTGTAACCTTGTGTGGCCTCCCATGCAGTAGCACAACTCAAGGTTTGCTACCGCCCAGTCACAGGTCCAGGGCTGCTCCCAGGGAAAACAGGATCAGGCCCGTTATTTACCAAACACAGTTCAGGGTACTGATTCCCAGGGGCTAATTCTGCCTTTCCTGATTTCTTGTTGCCGTCTTCCTCCTAAGTATTTCACAGTCCTACTACTTTATAAAAAAAAACCACAGTTAATATGCTCTTTAAATATGACTACACATCAATTCCTATTTGTAAAACATTTAAGATGCCTGTACAATATATTTAATTTGCATTTTATGTGCACATAATAAAGCTGTGATGTTGTCAGAGGCATCACAGATTGAAGGGAACACAGATAATTTGTGAAGCCAGGGCTTTGATTTTTGTCTAAGATGTGATTTCCATGACAAACCACAGTGACATTGTACTAAGAAAATACCCTCTTAGAAGTCTTTGGTTTTGTCATGGAAATAGCTGTGACAAAATCATGGCCTTTATTGTTCTTCCTCTCAGTCATATATGCAAAGTGGATTTTCATTCTGTCCCACCAATGCACTGTGCAGAAAATTGAGCGAGGAACAACACCATACGTGTCGTCTCTCAGACAACATCAGGAATTGAGGCCATATTTTAAAGACAAACACACTGAAGATGTAGTCAGAGACTTGTGATAAAAGTTCCCAAAGTGCCTAAATTATTTAAGTCTCTTCCCTGGGCAGAAAATCAATGAGATCTATGTTTTTAATTGCCTAAGCCCTTAACATTGCAATTCTTAGTAGCTAAAACATACAGATCACTCCTCTATAAAGAGGTGACTTTTTCAACACCCCAAAATTGTGCCCCATTGCCTGTTACTGCAGGGCTTAGTATTTTAGAGCCAGTTTGGTTCCAACCAACTCAGTGAGAAAGAGGTGCCTGCTGAGCAAGGCCCTTGGGATGAGCTTGTCCACTTGCACTCAGTTCTCTTCTGCAGCCTAATCCAGAGGGATCGCAGCAGGGGAGAGAAGCAGGAGGAGGATGAGGAAAGTACCCAGATCCATGACATTTTTCTTTGTAAACCTATTCTAAAGTGTTACTGTAGGGATTAAAATATCCAATTAAGGTATATAGATATAAAAAAATATCTAGGGATTTAACAGGACAAAACAAAATTTGCTATTGTTGGCCTTTAATAGGATTCACATTGCATAGCCTAGCAGCACTCTTCCCTTTTAATGCAATATCCGCTTACATTGCTCAGCCAGGATTGTTGCCATTAAGAGATGTGTAAAACTCAATATCCAAACTATTTTCTTTCTTTTCATTTAGCTATCCATCTACGTGGAGCTGCCAAGCACACTGGTTTTTAATTTTTTTTTCTATGACCTTCTCTCCTCAGATACCAATCCATAACCTTGGGCAAGACTAACCCAGGCACATCAGTGCCCTGTCTGGAGCACGGGAGCTTTTCTGCCACCCACCCCTTGACCTCCTGCAGCTCTAACCTGCAACTGATGGCTACCAAACCCAGGACTTCACTGCCAAACCAGGGACTTCTGAGGATCTGTGTTAGGTCTGTGCAGCCCCAGCTCCACTTTTGCCTCCAAACAGTTACTCCATGGGGAGCACAGCTTTTCTTCAGGGCAACTCCAGGATGAGTGGCTGCACCAGCTTTGCTGAGCAGCCCACCAAGCCCTCCCTCCCCTGCAAAATCCTGCCCAGACCACCAAGTGCTCTCAGGATTTCTCACTTTTTTTTACTAGAGGATGCAGAGATTGACCTCCAGTAGGTGTTCCTACACCAAAAAAAAAAAAGAATGAGTAATAAGAGCATAATTCCCAAATCTGCTGTGCTTGAAAAAAAAAATGGTATTTTTCAGCAACAGATGCTAGTTTTTTATTCTAGAGACACCTATAGTAGGGCAGTAATGTCTTTCACCCAAAGCTGAAGGCAGAATGTCTCATACTCCTGCAAGATGGATAAGAAGACGATAAACAAGGAAGGGAAGCAGACTTTGCTCAAAGCCATTAAGCCTCTCCAGAAAGCAGACTGGGCTATGTGGAGACTGAAGACATTAGCTGTCATTTCATATGAAAATTATGTGTATTCAGCAGCTTAATAATACTCCAGCAAAGTGCAGTGATTTACATAAAAGGAAGTCAAAACAGGGGAACAGGGAGCACGCAAGAGATGTGTTACCTCCCAAGAAAGCTTGGGGGAACTTGATGGCTCCAGGTACTCAGGGAAGGAAGTGGAAATGGGGAAGATGCACGTCTCTATGTGCACGGAGATTCCCTCTGCACAGAGGGAGATGCGAGGGGAAAGGAGTAGTGGGGAAGGATGGTCTAAGCCCAATCCTTGTCCAGGCACTGAGGCACAACACAAATGTGGTGTCGCCATGTTGTCCTATTTTAAGTCTTTCTGTGTGGGCTTGGGTAGGTGAGTTAAGAGGTCATGCACCGTTACCAGTGGCATGTGTCCATGTCTGCCAGGAGTGTAAAGGGGAGGGCAGCATGTCAGAGGGTGGCTGACTGCAGAGAGGCATGAAGGAAAGCGGGTCAAACCTCCTCATGGTGCCCACATGGCCACTGCAGTGTTGTGGCAAGGAGGGACACCCCAACACCCTGGGGGTGCTGCAGTACCCTCCAAAAGCTAACTGCACTGGAAGGAATGCTTATGTTTAATTAACATGATTCTTCTTAAGACCGTCTGCAGAATTTCTGTTCGTACTTAATCTCCTCCTTGCTGTTGCTTGCTGTCTTGCTCTTGTTTCAGAGATTCCTGCTGTTTCATAAGCATTTTACCTGTCAAGCCACAGGCAGCTGCTTATTGCCCACAGACCTTCCTATTTCAGGATGGCCAGCAGCTAATTCTGCAGGCTGGTGTATTCTTGATTTGAAAGGCAAATACCATTTCCTGGTATCAAAGCTACAAATCAGTCTCTTGAATTTTATTCTGCATCATTATGAAAAAAAATTACAGCTGTCACAAGAACCAGAACAGCATTTTTACCTGCTGGCAGTCAACATTGCTCATTCATTTGCAACTTTAACATACTTCATCTAGGAGAAAGAGCCTTTAAAGAAGCAGCAACCCCTCCTGCTCTCACTGCAGAGCTGCTCCTGGTAATTAAAATTTTGAAAACAAACCAGGATCTTTCAGTTGTGGCTTAAATCTTCTTCAATATACACTGTGACTCTTTTTTGACATTTCCTGCACATGCTCCCCTTCCACTCCCAAACTGAAATCATTGCTGCAATTCAGCCAAGTGTTGCAGCAAGATTTTCAAGCCAGTAGGGTGGCCATCATGGACGACCTTAAGCATTCAGGCTTGGGGAGGGTGTCAACTTAGCACTCCCAAAAATGCTAGCTGTGAGGCTTTGAGATGACTGGGAAGGCAAACAGCACCTAATATGATTATTGCTGCTTAGGAGCAGTACTGAACACCACTTGCTTTTTAGCCACTGCCTATCTTGGTAAGTGGCAATTTTGATAACGATGACCCACAGGTGGACATTTTGACACTGGGTTAATAGCCATGGTCTTAACAGCTGTGGGAGAAATCAGACCTCAACTGGCTGGTATTTGGGAGCTGACCCAACAGCTTGGGAGCTTGTTCTCATCCAGCAGCTGAATTAAATTTCCTAGAAAGTGTGACACAGCAGGATGGGATGTGAGGGGCTTATCACTCAGCAGAGTTAACCAGGAGAGCTTCTAGGGATCCCAGATGGTGCTCTTCAACAAATGAGCCTCAGAAAACATCAGCAAAGGAAATTGAACAGGAATGAGCCAGTTCAGAGATGGGATAACTAGTCAGAGCAGTTCTGGGGCTCCCAGAGAAAGCATGTGGCCAAACAGATGGTCCCAGGCAAAGTAGCTTGAGAGGCTTCCACCTCTTGGAAGCATATGGATTCTCGGCTGCGTTTATTTCTTAGTGTTAGCCACCAGTTTTACAAAAGCCCTGGTTTTATTGGTCTTTGTGTGTAATGCAGAGGAGACATAAGCTTGGATTAACACAGGACATGTCATATTTCTGGTATTATATTTAGCTTCACTTCCATGAACAACTGAAAGCAACAAGCCATACGGCCTAAGAGGAACTGAGAAGATGGGTCCCAGTATCTGTGTGAGCAGCTGTTTCATGGAGTTCAGTGAGGGAATTTAGAAACCTTCCCATGGACTGATTACAGGAGTTTCTGCAGCACAGCATAATAGTTGGCTTTGCTGTGATTTATTTAATATAAAGAAACATTTTTCTTCCCCTATGAATAGAGGAAGAATTCAGGAGCTTCTTCCCACCCCCCAGTTAAATGAACCTGGGAAGTACCACCAGAAAAAAAAATCATGAAGCACTCCAGCAGCTTGTAAATATTGGTTTTATTTCCACTTCACATGGTCTGCAACAGACTCTTAAACAAGACCAGTTACAATTTAGTATGCCCAGAGATCTCGATGGTTTTCCCAAAACGAAGGAAATTCTCGGTAAACACTGTACATAGCCAGTTGAACTGCTAACAATAATTTAAAAACTCTTTTTGTATAGTCAATGCAAGAATACCAACAATAAAAGTACAGTACAGGTAAATTCACAACAATATTACAGTGAAACAGATTGACTCACATTTATGTGATGGTAGAAGTACAGTAGCAGTATGTACATGCACTAAAGTGCGAGGACCCAGAGGCATGCAAGTCAAGTATTGTAGGTGTATTTTACAGCTAACTCCGTAAGACTTTCTGAGGCATTCTTTTTTTTTTACATTTTTTCTTGTGTTTACCTGTATTCCCCTCCATCTCAATTAATACAAGTCTAGTGAACTAGCTTAATGGCTTTCCTCACTACTTAAAAGGTATCGCTTCAGACACTTGAAGCATCCTTAAGGACCTTACTTTTAAAAACCTATAACACTGACATTAAAATAGAATAAAATTAACTTAAGACCCTAGTTTTACATGAAATAAAAAAAAACAACCCAAAAACCCCCAAACCAAAATCGAAAACATAACAGTGCAAATATAACCAAAAGGCAGTCAGTATTTGGAGAGAGCGCGAGCACATATTCAAATTCCCTTAAAACTTAATTTACATTTTAAATCTTACTTTATATCATTTTTACCCCTTTTTTTTTGTTTTGTTTTGTTTTTTGTTAATATACTGTATGTAGAAAAGATGGAGACAAAAATAGTTTTCTCAGCTATGAAAAAAATTAAGTTATTACAGGCACATTAACTGTTTCATTCTAGAAACACCTCAGTTTCCCAGGTCGGACATTCAGCAGCTGCGTCTGAGAACATTCTTTGACCTCTCCAAGCGGACCTCTCTCCTTCGCGGCAGAGATGGCTGGCGGGCAACCTGGGGGAGGGCGGCTGGCAGCGCCCCCCTCCCCGTTCCCGTGCGGATTCAGGCCGGCTCGCCTCCCTGGCTGGGGGTGTCTGCCGGCGGCTCCTTGCTTCCGTTCTCCTCCGAGGAAGTCAGGTCTCCGGTGGCCTGCAACTGTGAGGCAGTAGGGGAATGTGAAGCCCATCGCGACGGTGGGCGCCGGTTCGCTGGTCTCTCTGGCCGGGAGAAGCAGGGTTGGAGGGACGGGGCTAGTGCAGAACAAGGTAGTTCCTTGGCAGCCAAGAGAGCAAAACAGCGGTTAGTGACTCGCATTAGCGGCTGTCTAGATGCGCAAAGAATTAATTAACAAAAAATTCAAACCGAAAGCTAGGCATCTGTCGCGTCGTGGGACAAAAGCAAGCAGCAAACATGGGGCTGTGTGTGGGCTCCAGGTATCTGTATGTATGCCTGTGATTTATGGAACAGGTAAGGAGAGAATGAAAGAAAAGTCTGGCAAGAGCTGGAGTAGCTGACAAACTTCCATTTGCTAATTCTCCTTGTGCTAGAAAGAGAAGAGCTGAAAAGTACGTTTGCACGATAATTCAGGAAAATCCACTGTTCATCATGTTGCTCTAAGTGCTGAGGTGGCATAAAAGGGCCAGGTTTGGCATTTGCAAGTGGGGTGAAAATCAACCACCGGCTCGTTTTGTCTGTTTCAGAGTTCAGACCAGCAAGCAGGAAAGACTTCCCAGCAGCAGAATAATGACTACAAGACTAGTCATGATCTCCAGCTGGATTAAAGATGAGGTTTACCTACAGATTTCATCTTCCAGAATGTCACTCCTTATTGCCAGCTGCTGAAGCCTGAATGACAGGATTCAGCGGTACTGTACATTAAAGTCGACATTCACAGAAATGAAAAAATCCTGAACTTTTATTTCTCTACCAGCTTTCCACTGTTCAGGCTTGGTAGCCTGCCTTTGTGATTAGAAACAATCTCCAGCTGTGATTTTTCACCCTGGCACTAGGTTGGTAATTGCTTCTAATATTTACGGACTTTTCTGATAGCACAGCTAGCCTTGCTGCCTTGCTCTGAATGCTCCTTATGAGTGATTGTAGGAGCAAATCTTGTGTGCCACAGCCAAACTTCTGAATTTCATTGCATACTTTGCATTTTATAAAAGCAAATCAGAGGAGTTTGTCAACCTATAGAAATGTATACACTGAGGAGCAGTCACTGGAGAGGACAGGAGAGTTCAACCAAAGTCATTCTCAAAGTCAGAATGCAAACTGGTGATAAATGCAGAGAGACACCAGAAGCGATACAAGGCAAAGGAAAAGCTCTGGCACAGTAAGGCACAGGGAAACCAAGGCAGCAGTAGAACGATGCAGTAGGAAGCACAGGAGAAACGTGACTAGGGATGGAGAATATTGTAGTAGGTAACATGATGTGATTGGCAGTGAACAAACAAGGTGATATGCCATTGAACCTCTCCGTTGCAGTGGGAGGACCGAACACGAACGTTACATGACAGAAAGACCAATTTTGAAGACACAGAGCTGAGGGATGGGAAATGGAGCTTGTGCAGACGTGTGTTTCGGAGAGAGTGCATCGTCAGACTTGGGGAAGCCTCTGCAAAGGGCAAACCTTGGTGCCGTTAGGCAATACGCAGCCAACAGTCTATAGGGTGATCTACAGTCGCCCACCACCGCTCAAGGCAGAGCTGTGCTCATCTGCCCTCAGCACGCCCAGAGAGCGAGGCCAGTGAGCCATCGCAGAAGCTGGGCAGGGGGCTACGGGGGGCCTGCACCGCTGCGTCTCTGCATCCTCACCCCCCGACCCCATCTCCACACCATAAACTTCACAACAGCCCTTGCTAAAACAACAGTAAAGGCTGAAGTTAGCACAAATCGGTGCTAACCAGAAGATGGACTCCGTGTCCTTACTTCACCTTATCCCGTTATGCCTGGGGCAACATATGGTCTGTGAAAGCTGCCACTAGACTCAGATTTGCTAAGAGAAATCTGTATGTGCAGCAACACGCACGGGCAGCACAACACGGTGAACTGAGGCTGTGAGATTTGCGGGTTTTGTCTTAGCCCCTTTCTAAATAGCAGCTTAAAATGGTACCTCTATAGCCCCGCTCACTTCTGGCTGCTTTATCCTGGTTTCGTAGCAGTAAATGAGAGTCAGCGTGGTGATAACAAAATTTATTCCCACTGCTGCCTCCCAGTTCAAAAGCCTCTCTCCAGCACGCCCACAGATGGTGGCCAGCTTTTACCAAATGGCAGGGTTAAGCTCATCTTATCTGTGATGTACACATGCCCAGCACAACGCAGGGCTGCGCTGGCGACGGATGCTGCTCCAGGGCCAACAAGTGACTGGCAGCCGAATCTCAATCAGTGCTGGTGGCTGGGTCAGTCACCTCCTCCCTGCAGCGTGGCTTCCTTGGCGTGCGCGGAGGAACTCCAGCCATGACAAAGGAAACCGGCCGGAGTGGTTTGTGAAACCCCTTCCTGGCTTACCACAGGTAGGCAGCATAGCTTAGAAATGGCTAAAAAAATTTCAATGTCCTGGGGGTAAATTAGTTTGGTGGTGACCTGGGGGTGGGGATGGAGGGGCAGCCCTTCTTAGTCTGGACATTGGAAACAGGAAAGATGATTTCAGCTTTAATTTTTAGCTATTTCCTAAGCCAGACTGCCAGCCACCATGGCTATGCCAATATTACTAAATAAATAAACTGGTTTTCTGGCTCTGAGGAGGAGTGGGTGGTCACAGCTCATATCTGCACAGCTTCTTCCCTCCCTCCGCTGTGGCAACCCCAGCCACTGGCCAAAAGTAGGCTGTGAACAGCTTAATGAGCAAAGGCGGTCGTCAGCCACAGGCTGGTGCTGGACCCCCTTCTCCAGCCCTCTCCTCCTGCTGCCATGGCCGGAGGGAATGCACCCCGGGGCAGCCAGAAGCCCTGCCCAATGCTGCGTGTTTGTACAAAGAAAAAAAAGTTTGTTATTAAATCTGAATCCCTCCCCAACATTTTTGCATATCTTTATGTTGGCCTTAAATGTTGCCATTTTTTTAAAGTTTACAAAAAGCCCCAACAGCAACAAATTTTGACTTCAGTGCAACCTCTTCATAGCCCGTGCAGGACACAGCAGATGTGTTCCTATCCTGAGCACTTCCTGACCACGGCATACAAAGGACCCCACAGGGAAGTTGGATGTGCGCTGATGGTACCTCTGGAACTGTGGTCGTTTATTTCCCTTCATTAACCCACACGTTCAGAAATTACCACTTTCAGAAAAGCTTGGGAAACAAGGTAGAAAGGACTTACAGCAGTGAGGCAGGCAGGGTTAGAGTCCCCAGGGGGTAGTTAATAAGACAGTTTGGTTCTGGACAGAACAGACAGAAAAGAAAAAGAAAGCAAGTAGGTTGGAAAGAACTGTTTTAATCAATTATTTTTTTTAAAGTGAAGATTTCATGGCAGCAAGGAAGAAGTCTCCAGATGTTACTATCCATTCAGATCATGTTACCGCTGTTATCAAAACTAATAATCAAAAATAAGAGACAGGCCACTAGCAGAAGAAGATTTAGAAAAGAAGGAAGCAAACAAACCAACCTTTTACAATCCTAGCACAGTCTCAGAAGTGGACATAGCATTAAACAAACCAAACATTTCTACTCAGCAGAGAAAGAGATCTTTTATCCTTTGCCAATCTTGATTAGAGCTAGGGAAAAACCACATTACTAAGAAAGAGAAAGAAAGCTTTTTTTTTTTTTCCTCTCCATCTCATTTCAAGAGAGAATTTCTGCTTAGGAATTCTTTAACAAGCAAAAAAGTGACTGATACTTTGTGTTGCTCATGCTTATGTTGCTCAGGTTTCAGGAAAGCCCTTTCCCTTACCCTTCTCCCTTGTTCCTGTTTAACGGCAGTGCTGGATGGGAGACTCAAACTAAAGTAAAAGCCCTTTAATTCTGGCACCACCTTCCCTTCTTTTCAGCATTCCCCCCCCCATGCTGAATGGTTCAGTGGCAAGTGTGCAGCAACCAGTGAGCAGAGGGCGCAGCAGCTGCCCTCTCCTCCATGGGTCCATGTGGACAGTTCTTTCACAGTGCTGTCTCCAGAAATGGGTCTGTCCCCAGTCCAGGACTGTTGTGTAACCTCCATGATTTACACCCTTGGTAGTTACAGAAGAAAAATATTCATACAGCTCTTACGTTGTTAGTTAAGTAATGCTAATCTGCATTTTTAATAGTAATATTTATAAATCACGTGATATGCAAGCAAGATAGTGGTTTAGTGAATTAGCAGATTAAGACACTAGTAGGCTGCATGGATGGATATGAATTTGCTTGTAAGCACCTCTAGGCAAGCTAGAAAATATGAAGTTATTACTATTCTGTATGTGTATACACTCCCATACTTATGTACGTAAATATATAAATATATATATGAACTAGATTTTATATTTGCAGGGAAATATAAAAAAAAAATTATGTAACTAAACCACTAAAAAGCTCAGATTAAAGAAAAGCCACCAACAGGTGCTCCATGCAAGTCTAAAAGTCATTAATATGCCATGCCGTGACTACAGAAACAAGAAGGCCTTTGGTGGCAGGAAGGTCACTTGTCTTGGCCAACAGGTAAAGGGGAAGCCGAGCAGGGATCTACAGGAGAGTGGCAGGGGCAGAGCTGAGAAAAGGCTGCCCCTAGCACAGCTGGCCTCCTCCAACATTGTAATGTGCTGAATTGCTGCATCTGGCTTTGTACAAAATGTTCTAAGTGGAATTTGTTCAGTGTAATTTGTGTGGTCAGTGTAATCCATAAATAACCCAGGGCATCTGCAGACTCTAAAATTATTTGAGATTTTGTTTTCAGCAGCAAACCCGTGCTCCATTAAGTACATCTTGTAGAGCATCATCTCACCTAGGAAAAGTTAAGCTCATGGTGTGAACGCCCACCACCTTCCTTTTAAATGCATATTCGTGAGAAATGACAGGACCACTTGAAGATCATAACCTGTGCACCTAGACAACAGTTGTAACAACTGAGCAAGAGTTGCAAGAAAAAACTAAGTCTTAGCCCTGAGGCTCAAAATTCAAAAAATTAGGCAAAAGATACTGAGAATTCACAAAGAGGAGCAATTTTCTGCCAGGTTGATGGCCAATGAGTTTTTGCTCATTGCACTGACTCAGATCTCTCTGTGTATCAAACTCAGGTACTGATGCTAGTTGTATTTTGCCACCAGCAATCTGTGATGATGTGGGATGACATCTGTTTACTTACACTTGAAATCTGCTGAGACATTTTAAAGATGCAGGAGGAAATCAAGAGTTTCCAGGAAGGCCTTGAAGGCAAAGCTGAGTTGAAGCTTTAAGACTGCAACATGCTTTCTAATAAGGACCAGTAGTGCATTCCCAGTATTTCAAACTAAGGAAAAAAATACAGAGATAGCTAGAAAGGCTCAAAAAAATGAGGCTGCTTTCCACTTTTATTCACTATGAGGTTTGTGCAGAGCCTCCAGGCTTCTCAGGGCAACACTCTCATACGCACACAAGTTTGCCTGAAAAAAGTGTCTTGGACACTGATAACTGAAAAGCTTTTGACCATCATTACACCCTCTTTTTTTTGTTGATTGCTGTAGCACATTACTGTCCCTGAGAATCTGGCCCCACCTTGGGCATACCTGCTGAGACAGATGGCTGTTACACTGTTAGTAGCAAAATATCAATAAAGAGTTCATAAACACTAAGTGTGTATGTGCTTAGGCTAGTTGATTGTCTTTTTCTTTTCTTTTTCTTTCCTTTTTTTTTGTGAGGCTGCAACAGTCAGTACCAAATGCCATTTAATCACATTCACAGACCCAAGCCAAACTTAATCAAATACGTCCAGAAAAGGTATGCTGAAGGCCCTGAAGGTTTCACTCAGGATATTGTAGTTGCTATTTTTTCACACAAACTTCTTAACACCCGTTCTCGCATAGGAGAAAAAGTCTACCTTTCCACCCAGCATAAAAGAGAAATTTACTCAAACCTAGAGTCCCTAGAGCATCTGTAACGTATTGTGTGTTTTGTGACAGAAAACCCTTATCCCAGTCGTTCAGGGGAGAACCATTTTTATACTGTAAAGGCATCTTTATCCTGTAGAGGATAAAGCTCTTCTGATGCTTTCAAGCCTGATAAGCTGTCAGGATAGAAACTCAATTCTTTAACGAGTTCTTCAGTGACTAATCCAATAGTTTCATGAGTGGCACTTGCTGGGGGTACCATGACAGGACTAGGATATTAATTGTAAATACTCACAAGGACTGCAAGAGATCTCATAATGCATTTGTTCAAAGAAGAGTGCATTTAGCTATAGGAGGAAAAACAAACAAACTCATTACCTCTATGGACCCTGGATCTACTTTGACAATTTCTCCTGTGCTGTTGTCATTGCTAAGATTTGGTGGGCTGTGTGAAGGTAGCCTTCTCTCTTCCTTTAAGGCATGCTCCAAAAGTTTCTTATTCAAGATCCTGGCAGCATTTTCTGTAAGTGTATACCCTGGAGGAGCAGATAAGTCCTGCCTGATACTTGTCACCTCAGTCCCTTCTTCCTTTTGCGTCTCTGTCCCCAACCGGAGAGGACTGGGTGATCTGCCACGGGCATTTGTACATGGCTCCTGCACTGGACCCAGTTCTGGTCTGGGTTCTGCTGACCTGGATCGGCTGCTAGACCTGGGGCATTTTTGGAAAGTCTCATGAAAGATGGGGCTGTGGTCAATAATGTTGAACAAACTGGAGAGGCCATCGTTGATGGTGGTGTGGACAGGACTTTCCCTTGTAGTAGTTGATCTAGCCCAAGCAGACTCACTGAATCCTTTCTGAGGTGTGCCAGGCAAAGTCCGGTTATTTGGCTGGTCTGATTTGGGAAGGATTTTTCTTTGTAACTTTGGAGAGCCGTATTTGGGGGAGCAGCATGTGCGTTCAAACTTAGCCTGGACCTTTTCAATGACGGGGGTCACTTGCCTGCTTCTTAGGCTTCTGGATGGTGAAGAGACAGGCGTGGACCCCCCCTTTGGTGTCAGACATTTGTGTGGACTGCTGGTGATATTGCGCAGGGCTTCTGTCTGCAAGCCAACACTGATCGTCTGCGTGGTCTGCGTCCCTGTCGTTCTCATGCCATTGGTTTGACACGCGGTGTCTTTAAACTGAGGCTCTGTTGAATTAGAGCGTATTGCGTTTCGGACAGAGAAAGCAACCTCCTTCATGTCATCACTCATGTTTTTGGACATCTCCAAGCTGTGCAAGGGTGAGGCAAAGCCCACAGTAGTGCAAATAGGACGTTCAATGGGATGAAGACCACTCTCCAGAAAATCCTTATGATGTTTGGCCAGGTCACAGGACCATCTTCCAAACATATCTGAGGAAGCACCTTTTGTCTCAGTGACATTCCCCATCGCTTTGGTCACGGAAAACAGGAAGTCCGGCTCAACCTGGTTTTTCCCTTCTCTGCCAGCTATCACTGAGTTATCAAACCTACGGACAACCGGTGGGCTGTGAAAGACTCGAACTCCCATTTTTTCGTTTACACCGTGACTCCTCGTTGGCTGCTTCTGGCAGTGCTCTGGGCTGGTCATGGTGTTAGTTGTCATAGTGACACTGGTGGTGAGGTACCATGATGATGCCTGGAAGGGATCTGAAGCAGAATCATTCCCAGCTTTCCCGATTTCTGTCCTATCTGTCCAGCCTTCTGCAGGCTTCTCGGTGGTCCCACCATGGTTCCTTGTGTTACTGTAATCCCAATTTTTGTTGAACTCCTCAATGTATTTCAGATCATCAGGAGACAGGGGAGGGGTTATGTCATCTTTGCTGCTGGATAAAGGGATGTTTTTTTCTGGTAGAAATGGAGAAATATCCATCAGGCGCTGGAATTCTGACATGGAAGAAACGGACATCGCCCTGGGGAGGGGAACACAAAAGAGTCACTCATAGGCTTGGAAACTCTCACAGACATGATTTATTTTCAGCAGAAAACTAATTCAGGAAACCCGACTTTCATATCTGCTTATGTATAAAACCACTTTAGCAGTCTCTTTCATTAAAGTTCCATTTTATTATCTCGAAAATAGCTGTAAAACACAAGCATTCCTGATGTGTCATTAAAAGTACCAAAAGGTTTATCAAAGGCTCTTAATTTCCTTCTTTCTTGTGGATTACTGCTTGCCAAATGTCTGAAATATGGAGCAGTAGGATGCATTTCAGAAGTATATCATTCATGGAAAATGAGTGTTTGTGACAACACAAGGCACACTTTTCAAGGCAAGCGAGGAAAATTTCTAACTTGCTGGGAAATCAGCAAGTCCACTCCCGCTCCCGAGATCGCCCAGGTTGCACAGCTGGTGTGTAGCAATATGGGACATCTAGCTTAGATGCTGTTACATTGAACTGGCTTGGTGAGTTGAGCTGGTGATAAAATTCATCCAAACGGAGTCGCTATGAGATAAAGCTGGATTCACGGCTTTCCCGCATTTTGCTAGTTTGTACAAATCACAAGCATTCAGCCAAGCTGTCCTACTGTTTCTTTTGAAGAAAAAATCAAACAAAAAAAAAGAAGCTTTGTAAATGGGACTACTTAAAAATGCAAATGAGAGTAGTTATCAGAGTCAGCTCAATAAGGTAACTCAAGCTGGGTGAGTTCAGCAACAGTGTGTTTTATAGATCAGTGATCTGGAGG
Source organism: Gallinago jamesoni (assembly GCA_025769975.1). Classification (NCBI taxonomy): domain Eukaryota; kingdom Metazoa; phylum Chordata; class Aves; order Charadriiformes; family Scolopacidae; genus Gallinago; species Gallinago jamesoni. The sequence goes on from JAOQGH010000012.1 coordinate 101,261,326, forward strand.
ATACAGTAAAATCACACTGAGTTTAGTCAAGAGCAGTAGCTGCTGATAGGACGCATCTAGGTTAGGGAGTTAGGTGAGATCAGGAGTGTGGTTTTGAAGTGGATCTCCTCTTCAGATGCTCTGATTTGCACTGGGGGCAGCTGGAAGATGCTCTCCAGAAGCACAACTAATGCACTCTAGGGTTAGATGGATATTCAACCCATGGGATCAGACCAGAACTAGTGCAAAGCAAAATATTCCTGACGTGCACGTCAGGTTCTCAGCACCAACTGTTGCCTTCTATATATTGATATATATCAATATATATCTGCAGTACTTGCTAAGGCCAGCGTAGCCTGCAGTGTAAGCTGCAGCTTCGTGCACTTTCATACAGTTTGATCTTTATGCACCACAGCTGAATGTGGCACAAGTTAATCAAAGTAGAACAGAAGCATATTGAGACAAATTAATCCCTGGGTAAATCCATTAATCTGGCTCTCAGGCTGCGTAGGAGATGTCATGACTATGCCCCAGGGCTGTGGTTTGGGTGCCAGAGAGCTATAAGCTCTGGCAGCTGAGTATTTGCTGGCTTTTCCCTTTAAGTTTTAACTCACCTTTGAAGATTTCCTTTGCGTGTTTCTTCCTCCTGAAGTAAAACAGAAATGAAGAGGATGTTATTTCTGAACCTGTTGGTGGGATTATCTTGTGAGTATTTCGTCATGCACTTCCCGTTAGTTGCACTAGGTATGTTTGTCTTTAAAAAGTGGCTGATTTTCCCTCTGCTAAGGAATCTTAAATTGTTAGTGGGAATATTCTTCCCTTGGTACACAAGACAGCAGACTGGGCAATCCCATCAGAACAACAGACTGGACAGGGAAAGCCCATATGCTAAATCTACACCAGCCTTGAACTTTGATAGTCCCACGCAATCATAAATGGAGGTAAGCTGCAAATGACTTTTTTCCATATATTTTTCCATATATATTTCCATATATTTGTTCTGTGGACATAAACTGCTTTATGCCAGAGACCTAGTTGTGCTGAAATAAGAGATAAACGGGGGTCTTTAGACGTAAGATTTCATTATATGTTCTCTAGGAACCAACAAATGGCATCAGCTGAAACTCATTAAGCTAGCTATATTAAATGTGTGGGAAGACTATTACTTGTTTCATAAGGGGAATACCTACAGCTTGCTAAAGGCATTTAGATGTTTTTATAGCAATTATTTCCCTGTGACAATTCCCATAATGAGTTGGGTTTTTTTAATAGATACTTCTGGAGCAATTGCTCTACAGTTATTATTTTAACTGTTTGCTTATATTTCTAGTAACCTATAAGGAATACAAAACATGATCAGGAAAAAAAGAGTATTAGTGCCTATTTCTTTTATTTCACTTCATGAAGTCAAGAACATTACTAACACAGAAGTGTTTTTCAAATTGTGACTATTCCAAAAGAGCACCGTTTAACTCAGCAAATACCTTTCTATCTATCCAGAGTCAGGAGAAAAAATAGGAGTAAACTGATCGTCCCTGCATTCACTCTGGTGTAAATCTAGAATAAAGTTGGTGGCTTCCGTGGAGTTACTGCAGAGTAAATCTGATCTACCCACACTACCAGCTGCACATTTACAGCACTGAGGGAAGAAAATCTAACTGGAACACACAGATACCTACAGCTACTTAAAATGTAAGAAGGGCAGTCACATTTCTTGCCTCTCTCGGTCTTTTTTTCTCTTCTTCCTCTCAAAGATCTTGATTTCCCAATCTGTTACCTCAGTAACAACAGTATAAATCTCAAGGAAATGACTGGGTCAAAGTCTCACAGGCGCTCACATTCAAGTCAAGGCACACCAGTGAACCTTGTCCTGCAGGGAGCTTGAGGTCTGATCTGTTGACAAACTCTTTTCCATAGTGGTCAAATTTTCAAGCTAGAGTACAGAGACACATCTTTGACTGGAAAGCTTCTGCTTCCCTATTCACTACAATATGTACACCCATCCGGTAGTTACGTGCTCAGAGCACAAGCCGAATGTCTAACTTATGTGCACAAATCTGAACTTTCAGGCAAGAAGAAAGTACTCAAAACCTGCATCAAGCAATGTGCTGCCTGCTTAATTTTAACTTCTGGCAGTCTCTGTATGCTTCTTGCTCCTTAACAGCTGCTAACATTCAAGAAACAATAGAAAATAAAGGAGATATTAGCATTTTGAAGTCGTAACGTGTTTTTAATTTCACAGGAACCAAAGTGTAGTGTCATGGTTAGTGTGAATATCCTCAGTGCCACTAATATCATAAGCCAGTTCACAGGCTACTTTGTACCAGCATATGGGAATGGTGACCCTGGGTTTCATTCAGTAACAATACAAACAAAACTGTGAAGACCTGGAACTGCTGAAAGTAAGCCTGCAGTGGTGCAGATTTTAGCAGGACACAGACTACATTCACTACAGCTCAATGGCATCTCTTAGCACTGTGTATTACATCTTTATAGCTTTATGGTGGGACCTCACGGTAGGTACTTTGCTGATGAAGAATAACTTCATTTTTTTAACATCTCATCTTACTTACTCATGCTGATCTATTTTAGAAGGCAACCATAATGGAACAACCAGAAATGCCTCTCTGCAGCACCTACTGCTTTACTAACAAAATATAGCCCACGTTTCTCCATATATATATATATATTTATATCTACTTACAACTAGAAGAGATTTAAGACCTTCTGAAACAATATGTTGTGTCAAATATAGTTATCACACATAATACAAATGGCCACAAGGCGAGGGAATCTTTGGAACTTCTAGGCTGGCTCCCAGTCTCTCAGGTGATTGATACTGGTCTAATCAGCTCATAGGAAGAAATGAAATCTTGTCTATACCAAATTCATTACTGGGTCACTGTGAACGGTGCCTGTGACACAATATCTCACTTCCTGCAGCACGGATGCTGTACCAATTCTGACATAAGAGACAACACACCGGCTTAATGAAAGGTAAAAGAGCACATACTTCCGTTAATCCGGTCAAGAATTTCTCCCGCTCCAGCTGCCGAGGCCGGTGCTCCTCAGACTCGTCAGGGGAGTCAAGGGACAGTGACTCCAGAAAGAGGTTTTCTGTGGCGCTGCACCGATCGCTCTCCTTCAGCTTAGACAGTGACCGATCGTCAAACTGAATGGCGTCTGAATCAGAGTAGGATCTTGACCCCATCGGACGAGGCACATGAAGGCTCCCCTGGGTCGTAAATGGACGAAGGCTATTCTCCTTCTGGTCACACAGAAAACCACCTCCTCTTCGTGGGCTCACTTCTTTCTGAAGCTGGAGACAAGGCAAATTAAAAGGAACAGCAATTAGTTATGTAGTGTATCGCGTTCTACAGAATTCATCCTTCCCCAGGAGTGAGGCACCCGTGCCCTGGAGAAATACCATGAGATCACCGCCTTGCTCCAGGGATGCTGGCTTTGCTGTACTGGTCTTTCCATAAAGGCAGATGTCTCTAGGACTTTGATGCTATTACTCATGGGATTTTGGGTGATTAAATGTGCATATGTATAGTTTTGCTTGTTTATATATATATGTATACATATATACACACCGTGTGTACACATACACAAAATAATGCATCTGTTTCTAATCTGATTCTTAAGGAAACAAATCAACACTGACTGTTATTTGAAAGCAGTCTTGACATGAGATCCTAAAGAAATGCAAGTAGAAGCTCAAGGAGGGGTACGTGACTTGGAGTCTCATCAAAACAAATACATTTTTCTTCTGGTCAGCAATACAAAGGTTGCACTTTTATGTACATCACTTGCTTCCAGAGGTGGAAAATTCCCCTTAACAAAAGACAAAAGCTTTGTTTTATAGATGGTCTAGCTCTAATGCATGGCTAGAAAGTTGACTATCTGTACAGAGCAGCATTGTCAAAGGGAGGAATTACGCATGCAAAGCATATTTGAAGAAAAGGCATATTTATTGAAGGGCCATCAAAACCATTAATTCTATACTCTGCAAAAGATGGGTGAAGAGAGGGTGAACCACTAGTGAAATTGGCAATCTGAAAATTAGATTATGTGATCAACTTCTCCTTTAATTGCAAATACAATGGGAGAGATAAAATAGGTGATATTTTCAACCATGGTGAATGACAGCAGGAATCTGATGTTTTGCTAGAGCAGCGCACTAAGATTAGTGACAATAAGCTGCAAATACTAGTCATTCCCTAGGACCTAGAAAACATAGTATTTAATCTTGTTGTGTGTATTTGGAAAAATAAACAGACATTGTATCGCCTAATGTAGATCAAAACATTTTAGGGCCCAAATGATTAAATTTGCACTTGGGCTGAAATCAGTGAGATTTTTGCTTGATTCAGGTCTACAAAAAGGGGAATGCATCTTCAGTGTTTTGCTCATGATACACAAAATCTGACAGAGTTTTACTAAAAGCAGCTAATTTAAGGTATCATATAAAGGCAGGGGCTGGAAGGTATATCAATGGATCCTGGAATCGGTTTCCCAGCACATGGGCAAGACCCAAAGCAAGCAGAAATGGTAATCGTATGTTTTCTGTATACATAGTTCCAATTGCAAGCCCTTCCAGATTTTCAGAGATCATATAAGGATAACAATCTGGGATCCTTTATGAGAAAGCAGTACAGATACTGGCTCACTCTCTGAATCTCAGACAGCTGACAGGAAAATTAAAGTGAAAAATACTGGCCTAAATGTTCAAGAGTGACTAATGATTTTGAGTCCCTTGAGTTAAAGGTATAAACACATAACTTTTCATACAGGTGATTTTGTGGTTTTAACATTCACCAGTGCACTCTATGCACAATTAGCTTTAGAAGCACAGGGGAGGAAGATTCTCTAAGGGAAAACAAAGTGACAGTGTACTTAAAAAGAAAAAACCCACAACTTTGAGCTCAGAAAAAAGTAGGTCATCATGTTTTTTATATGCGAGCAGTATTCCCATAACCATCTGGAGTAGAGTATGTTATATATTTTATGCATTGGTGTGGCTTCTCCCTTATCATACATGTATTATTCAGGAGCTGTGTGAAAGCAGACGGGCATAAAGCATTAGTACTAAATTTGGCACACGTGCTTCTGCTATCTCTTAGACTGTGCTTTTCAAACATACACACTGGTGTAGTCTTCTCATCCTCTATGTATTGCCATACATGGAATACACACAGAAAAACCCTGGGGAGAAGGACTTCAGAGATACACTAATTGTTTCCATATAAAGCAGGGCATGACTGCAATCTGTGAGGATATTCAACTAAAAGCCTGCAAATATTTGGAAGCTTCCTGTCACATAGGGAAATGTTTGATTATAAGCAAAGATGGAGTTATGAAGTTTTGCAGGCAGGTAGCCAAGATTTCAAATGCTATTTCTGATCATTTATTGCCCTGAAATTAGCTTGAAACATTATTTTTTATTTCCCCTATCTATTGCTAATTCTGTGTCAACTCTGTTGTACAGCGAACATACAGTTGAAGCCTAGAGGTTTCAGAATGGTAACAAAAGAAATCAGCTCCGGGACAAGTTAAGAGCTATTTTGTAGGCTTTCCCAAGATGACACCGAGAGGTTATGTCACGTTTAAAGAGAATTAAAGGTTAGGTAACATTACCAGGGATTTCTCTGTTGCTTCCTTTAATGTGCCCCGTTCCCAGGGAATAGAAAAAACAGCCTTTAACCAGGTTAAGTCCCTCAAGCTATTGAGGATACACTGAATAGATTATATTAAAAATACAGTTCATAGGGACAGCAGCATAAACATCCAAAGAGATACCACTGACTCTCTGAAGAGAAATTTGTGTCCACAGCCTGAGTATATTGAGAATTTTTCTGAGGGTTATTTAATTCCCATTGTGCATAAAAAATCCACAGGAGGCAGTTTGGCCACTGAAACTCAACAGTTAGAAATGAGGCCAGTCAAGCCGTGGAGAGCTTGGCACCTTCTACCACTGAACCCTAGAAACCAGGTAATCTGGATGAAGGCTACAAGCCTTCCTAGCTCATAGGTTTTGGTTGCTTTATCTTGGGAGACATGCTATTGGGCTGCATTATAACAGCTAGCTCAACAAGCTGCATGTGGTATACACAAAAACGCTCAGATAAATTGGAGATTAAAAAATCCAGAATATCATTTATTGATATTTTTAAATTTAGAAGTTCAAAAATCACCTTCCTTCATGTGAAAAACCTTCATATTGGTTACCACTCACTCAGACCTACACTTTTAGCAGTGATTTCAGAAATGTCCATAGAACACAGGATTTTGCTAAGTGCTTCTCTGTGGGTTTGACAGCCATAGCTTAAGCCGAGTCTTGCACTCATAATATTTACACCCTGGTGTCCTTTCTTTAGCTTCTTGTTGCTTCTTCAGGCATGGGAACATGAAACAGATAATGAACCCTTTTCAAAAATGTGGTCATGAAGTTACACTTGACTTTCATCCACTTAACCTGTGAAGCTACTTTGTGCTTCGTTCAAGTGCAGTGCTCCCTAGAGAGCATGCACAAATCTGGTGCTGTTCGATTTCTGATGTCCTAAAGACAGAAAGTATTCCGTTAATTGAAGACCCACAATTTCAGTTGTTTTTCTTACTTTTCCTGGAATGCATGACTCAGAGCTGAACAATGTTCAGTCAAAACGGTGTATTAACTCTCCCTCATTAAACTTTTTATTTTTTGTGTGGCTTCCAGCCAGATAACAAATTCACTAGGTATAATTTGTCTCTAATACTAAGCAGATAAAGGTATGGCCAGCCATGAAAAATGAGGGGGCAGGATGCAGTTATCACATCTGCAAATGACAGCAGAGGTGTGCACAAAATTCACGTACCCAAGTTCAGAAGTGTCTGAAGTAAGTATTTAGCTGTTTATTTGTTATCAGTCAGGACTCCTGATGTTAACTCCCCGGGATACTTTGCTAGAGAAAAAAATTCAGCTGCACCTTTGGTGGCTAATTCACAGATGAACAGACATTTTTGGCAGGAAGCTGTATATCAAACCTTGAATAACCCTGCATGTTGGATTGAGTGTTTTAGCACGAAGAGATGCAGAAAAGCTTTCAAACAGAAAGAATCAATGTGACCGTGCCTGTCCAGGGTAATTGAAATGAGGCAGGAAATGGCCTTTAACCTGGAGTTGATTTCTCATAAGTAGTCTTTTATAGTGATTATGAGCATTTTCCTTTTACTCCCTTGTGTATGTAAATTGTTTTGTAGTACGAGAAACACTGATGTAGCCAAGGAAACAAAATTGTTCCTGTACTGCTGCTTAATACTTGACCTTGGCCTTGCCCGGGTGTAGCAATGGTGCAGTGCCTCATGCTTGCAGTCAGCCATTGCTCGTCCCAAGATGACTCCTTACCTGCTCTATCCGCCTGAGTAGCTCCTTCTTCTGACGCTCCCATTCTCGCCGGTCTCTATCAAGCCTGTCCAGGAGCTCCACCTTTTCCCGGTTCCAGTTCTTCTCGCTGTGCTGGATTTGCCAGCGGAGGTCCATCACTACACCATGACTCTCAGCCAGAAGCTTCTTGTGCTCCTCTCTTTCCCTTTTAAAAGCTCCCTTTGCATCAGATGTGACGCCCGTTTCTCCTGAGGTGTTCTCATTCTTCCCTTCCAGCTGGCATTAAAGTAAAACATTACTAGGACATTAAACTTTCTGTGGTAAAAGCCTGTGTCAGACAATGAATTTGAGTTAAAGACCTAACTTCACAAAGGTAATGGCAAAATTATGGCAATTCTTAGATCTTAAGATTTCAATAAATGATCAAATATGTTCAACTTGAAGAAAGTTTTAGAATCAAGACAGTGAAACCATATTGAATAATTTCTCAAGCTCTACCAGCTCATCCTATTACAGCATTAGTTATGATCTTTCTGATGGGAATGTGGGCACCAGCAATGAAGAAAACATGGAGATAAACGCCAACCTCATCATCATCTCTGAGACAATCACCAGGACAATGCCCTCAGCCACTGCTCTGCTTTTTCTCTCACTCAGTGCACCCAAAACCTAAAGAGAGTGCTTTCATCTTCTGAAGAGACTTTTCCCAGAGCAACCCTCAGCAACGGACCTATTGTACAGCTCCTCACACCTTCCAACAAAAGAGGGTGTTAGCAGCAGGAGGTGATGTACCAAGATCATCCCCCCATCTCTGCAGGTTCTGGTGTCTGAACTGATTTCTAGGGCAGGTAGATGATACTACCTTTTCTCCCTTCTCCTTCACTTCATGCTCAGGGCTCAGCTTGATCAGAGCAGAAGAGCTGGCTCAAGGTAATAGATTCATAGGAAAATGCAGGCTCGATGGGGTGTCAGGAGGTCAATTCCCTGCTTCCAGCAGGGTTGCCTCTGAGATCAGATTGGGTTGTGCAGGACTTTGTTGAGTTGGATCTTGACAAATGTCCAAGGGCAGGGATTGCACAACCTCTCTGGCCAACCTGGGTCACTGCTGGGTTGTTGTCAGAGTGAAAAAAAGTGATCAAAAGTTTTGTGTAAATTCAAACAAGTGAAGAATTTATCCCTGAAGTACATTAAAAATTGTATTGAGCTGCAGAAAACACCCTTTTACAGCCACTTGCATTGACAAGAAAATCTTAAAATACCCATATTCTCTACCACTAATTTCCAAAGTCCCGTTGTTTTCAACCAAGCAACCAACCAATCAAAAAAATAAATTATAAAAAAGCGGCATCCTATTTTAACAAAGTTGACATGACACTATCTTTCTCACACTTATCCTATTTGTGCAGTGTAAATTTGTGGGACCTGCAGCGATGTGTGAGAGGCTGTCCTGCACACAACTGCATGGCTTGGTGGCGGACAAGTGGTGCCCTAGGGCAGAAATCAGGCAGAAAACCTGATCTAGTGGAAGGTGTTCCTGCCCATGGTGGGGGCATTGGAACTTGACGATCTTTAAGGTCCCTTCCAACCCAAACCATTCTGTGACTCTATGGAAGGCAGAACAATGCTCCTGGCAAGGAGGAACTCTTGCCTCTGTTTTGACGAAACAGCCCCAGTAACGGAGAAAAGTTCCACTGGTGGCTCCTTATCATGAAAGACGAGATGTGACTTTCCTAAACCTGCTAATTGCGATGGGTGGCCAGATGCCTCTTCATGTGCACCACAGCTTATATTCCCCCCAGACATCCTGAAGCTGGACCATTGGTCAGAATCCTAGTGAGGGTCCATGTCCTTACATGCAAGTTCTCAAAGCATACATAGGGTTTGGCCTCTCATATTAACTCCCTCCTTCTTCCAAACTTTTCTCAGTTCCCAGAATATCAGAATTTTTCACTTGTGCAGCTGGAAGCTGAGAATTACTGGGGTTCCTTATTGGCTCAGCATTATCACAATCCCATACTCAGGAGCAATCTCATTATTTCTTATCTTAAAAATAAGAGGATCCCTCTGCCAAATAAGATGTACATGCATTTCTGACAGCCAATACTCTTATTTTTAATGATACATGCAGTGCTAAAGCTCCAAAGCAGCAGGCAACAGTACATTGTCACCTCTGATATGCAGTGCTTTTGTATCAAGAGAGTTTTCTTTCCTTTTTTCCTTTCTTTCCTATACAGACAGTTGAAGCATCAAAATGCAAAATCACTGCCAGTGACTATTAATTAGGAGTTGACTTTCTTGAGGAAAATGCTCGTGTTAATTGACCTACTGTTTCACAAAAAAGTAGTGGGAAACAGCAGCAAAGACAAGAGTGGAGAGTAGAAGTGTGGGCTTCTCAGGGGTTTGGCAGATCTGTACAAAACCTATGGTAGGAGCGCTGTACAGCCCACTGCTTCATCACTGCCAATCAAAACAACAAAATGACATCATGAGAGGTCCTCCTACCCACACCAACCTGACAGACTTGGCTATTTAGTTAAAATTGTTGTCATGCCACCTATTGGGCACAGAATAGCAAAGGATATTAACAAGACTATATGTTATGCTGAAATTTTACATGTTGTTCACTAGCTCCTCCCATTTTGACCCTGAAATTGGACCTGTAGTGAAAACATCCCATATTTTGAATCTTTAACATTAGTTTGAGTTAAATTTATGTTTATATTATTTCTATTTCAGGCTTATTTTATTATTATTTTTATATTCTGTGTTTTAATTCCCTCCTTGTAATCATAAGCACATACACCAGACCTCAGCGGGACACTTACATTGTTTTCCCTATCCTAATTGACATTCTGATGACTGATGTGCTGTCTTTTTTTGCTACTGCATTAGGGACCTGCTTTTGCTGTAAATAGAAGCCATGGGTTTTATGTCTAAAATATTAACGAGTTTCATTCTTTACACTTGCTTGAAAAAAGGTAAAGAGTAACACCCGTGACTTAGGAACTACCATATGTTATATGTTGTTACCAGCGGAGCAGTGGAGGTAGCAAAGAGCCTGATAAGGCCCCCAGAAGGAAGAGTGCAAATCTTTCTTCTCCCTGGGCAGGGTTGGCAGCACTGTCCTAGTGCCAAACAGCACCCCGTGAGTTTATCACTCATGCAAAGGCAAAGTATGCAAGCTCTAAATTGGCAGTTTGTTGTTAGACTAACTCTAAGTTTTGTTCTTGAGTTGCTACCTTGAGTTAAAGGTAAATCTGTCACCTATGTTTTCGTTTGGGAGGAGCAAAAATGGGAATGGATTTGGCTTCCTTTTTCAAGTGATGTGTTATCTGGAAATGTGTGTGCACTAAGCAGCAGCTGAACTGCGAATCTGAATCCACTGAGAGAAAACTTGGCTAAAAAGAAAGCTTATTCCTTCATTCTGTGAAAGCAGCCTACAGTACGTGAGAGTGGAAAAGCAGCGCTCGCGTCTCAGCTCTGTGCATCAGAGCGAGTCTCCGATGTTCAGTAAATTCTCCTAAATGTACCACCATCCTGGCAGTGGCTGTTTTTTATTTGTCTTCTGCAGAGAAGCTCTACTATTATCAGACCTGAATGTACTAATTCTCCTTCTCTTCCCCTTCTCAATGCTGAAAATTAGATCCTTTATGCCATCAGCTTTGGAAATAAATCCTTGTGGGTTTTTTGCTGATTTGTTTTCATATTGCTTCAGAAACAGTACATCTTCTGTAAACGGCCGTCTATGACACTGAAGCACCTGGCACCAGATTTTATATACATACTTCTAACAGCATCCTGTGGCAGGTAGCTAGAGCTTTCTCTTCAGTAGGGCACCATCTATCACTAACAAGTAGCTTTGAATAGCTGGTTTAATATTAACATATTGATCTAACACTTTAGTATTATTAAATCACTCTCTTCTCTCCTATGCATCACCTACTGCAGTTGTTATGTGCCAAGGCACAGTGATGAGCTAATTGTGAGCACGCCAACATCGAGACATTTTTCTCTCCTAAAAATACTTTCTCTCCTAATTTCTCCAATAAATACAGACACCTGCATGTCTCGTTACCACAGCTGATACATTACCAGCCAGCTTTTCTGAGAAAATACAGCAAGAAGAGCTTCAGTTCCTTTGTCCTCACCTATGTTATACAGTACCCACTACTTGAGCGCTCGTGCTGGGACAACTGGAATCCAAGAGGCAACTCAAGAGGCAAAGCTTTGCTCAGGCTTTCAGGCACCAAGGCAAAAACGAATAAATATAGTTCCTTTCCTGGCTACCATAGATTTCCCGTTTCATTAAGCGCCTCAGCCGTTCTTTACCGGTGTTCTAGAAGGTGGGGGACGTTACCTGTTCAAGGTGACACTTCAGTTCAGTCATTTCCACCTCCCAGGCTGCCTTGTGCAGGGCGTACTGCTGCTGCAGCCCCTGGCGCTCACGCTCCTCGTCCCGCAGCTCCGAGCGGAAGTCATCCAGCAAACCCCTCAGAGCGTTCAGCAGCCTCCGGTTTTCACTTGCCTGCCGCGACAAAGCAAACCAAATGCTGTCATTGGGTGGCTTTAGCCCCCGGGTTCATTTTCAGGAGGAAAAGTGCCTGCACACCCACTGCATGGGAGAGAAAGCGTCTGGCCTAACTTTTGCATGAGAAAGCTAAGAATAGCAACTCTATAGCCTGCTCTGTCTGCAGCCTGCCCAGGGAAGTGGCTGAATCACCATCCCTGGAGGTATTTAAAAGATGTGCTGACATGGTGCTTAGGGACAGAGTTTAGGGATGGAATTGGCAGTGTTAGGTTTACAGTTGGAGTTGGTGATCTTAAGGGGTTTTTTTCCAACCTAAATGATCCTATGATTCTGCAATTCTATGATTCTACTTCTTGTTAGACCTAGTCCTGAAGCACTCATGAAAGCCAAAGATACTTAAGTTACCCTGAAAAGGGCACTAAGTATCTTTCTGGATTGAGGACATCTGTAATAACTTTAGTTTTGATACTATAAATCAAAGCTAGAGTATCATTCCTGAGGTTTGTTCGGTAGATGGAAGCCTCACACATCCAGTCATTGCTCAGCATCAAGCCTCAAATATTTATAAACTACATATAAAGTAAAGGGATTAATTTTCAATGCTTTTGTCAGATTATCAGATAAAATTACTTTGGGAAAAAAAAAAGTGGTGTTTTGAGCTGAGTATCTCCGCTAAGGTGTTTCACTAGTCTGTACTTCACATTTCTGCTCAGTCCCAGGCAGCTGCACACAGGTTAGCTCTGCAGCAGCACCCTGCCTGGTACTGAAGGCACAAATGCCAGGTAGGACACTTTCCCTCCTGCAGATGGGATCAAAGAGCAAACCTCCATCCACGTCTTGTTGAGAACGTCATGGTCATATTGAAAATGTCGTCTGTGCTCTTGTACTAGCCAGGAGCCAAGAACAGAGTTAAATTAAAAGTCCAGCCCAGAGCTGACATCTGATCTTGTAAAGTACTGAAAGACAGTATGTATACTTATTCAAATCTCTAAGGTGCTTTTTTTCTTAGTTTTGGCATTTACTTTCTGCAAATTCTCTGGAGACCTGCAAAACCTGCCATTTATATGTAAAATATTGAAAAACAATTTTAAGGATTCATTCTTGATCAGCAGAAGGTATCCTCCTGTTTTTGTAGTCATTGAATTAAGAAACAGAAATATGTAACATGATTTATTTATCCAAAATTTAAGTCAAATATTCCCAGTGAGCCTCTTGAAAACCAGGGAGTAGCCAGAAACTGTATTTGACAAGTTATTCTGAATAGAAAAGACTTTTAAGAAAATTATACTTGATTTGCAGACACAGCACAAGCAGAAAAATGGGAAAGTTCACTCAACAAATTCAACATTTAATCACCTGGCTCTCATGAATGCGTTAGCTTCCTTGGAAAGGCCTAACGCAAATTAGCTGCCTTGATTCTTACATCACAGTCTAATTGATTTTATTTTTTATTTATTTTCCCAAGGGGAGGCTTCCTGCAATTCCTCTTATCTGGTGTTTCATGAAGTACCTACGTTGGAACTGCTTTGTAGACAAGTCAAGTAAACAGATGTATGCAAAAATCTAAATAATTTTCATGTGCTTTTTTCAATGACAATACATATAAAATATTATGCAGACAACTAATCTGATTTCATATGCTCATCAGATTTTTGGCATCACTGAACCCACCTTACCCACTTTTGTAATCACTAATCAGACATAGCACAGTGCCTTTTTTCTTTAAAAAACAAACAAATGTGGTCTACTTTTTCCAAGCCATTTGATTCATCAGCAAATATATGCTAGATGCAGGGAAATGACTGCAGGTGCTCATTGACTGACCTATAATCTGTTTGGACTAATTAAATGTGATGGTGTACAACATGGGGTTTTATAAGAAATGCACCCGCAGAAGCAGAATTAATCCCATTAACATTTAATGCCAATTAGCAGTTTCCTACTATACAGCAGCAGTCTCCATCATGCATATAAGATCACCTACTTTTCAGTATGTAATGAGATTTTATGTTTCCACCATTAATTTTCATTCTGATACCCAATTAAGGCTAAATTCTCCAAACATCTCAAGCCCCTTGTGTAGTAATCAGAATAAGAGCTCTTTTGAAGATTTGTCCTCAGTGTCACAACAAGAGCTGCCGGCTATTGAACACACCAAAATCTGTCCTTATCCTCTTTGAAAACCCTGACTCCAAATGTCTATGAAGTGCTTTCATTCAAGAGCCACGTTCTGTGTTTTCTGGTATGCTGCATAAACCTTCCTCTGGCAAAGTAGTCTAAAGGCTTCACAAAGGAAATGAGGCAGAAGAAAAAGAAAATGAAGTAACACTAAAGCAAGCTACATCCCTCATTCCTGTGCATATATTTGATAGCTTTAGAGCCCTTTAAAATTAGGTTTGCAAAGAAGAGATGGACTAGTACAGAGAGGAGCCAAAAGAGCCCCATTGCAGGTCTGTAGCCTACTGAGATGGGGGCATGTCTTATTTCTAGAGGCATTACATCAATATCACTGCTATGAGGCAAGTACCCCAGGTGCCCCCTGGGCTTGCTGGGTTTTTAATTAACTTGCTGATATAAATCCAATTTTGGTTACATACTTTTAATTCCTGCAGCGAAGTCTCTTTTGCATGACTTCGTATTTGCAGACTGAAGTTGAAGGGTCTGTGAGATTTTTTTTTTCTGTTTTGCCAAACTGGAGTGGTTTTGGAGAACAGACAAAGTACTTTTGAGACAATGTGCTCTGAAATACAACATCTAGACATGCTTTAGATTTCTGTTGGTAAAACTGCAAAACAGCTTCTGCATTAGAATAAGTCCCACAGATACACAAGGGTTGCTATAGTCTTCCCCTTCCTCCCAGGGAAGAAACAGGGCAGAAGAAACAGGGCATGGCTGTGATTCTTTGGACAGTCTCCCATGCAAGGAGCAGGCTCTTTAGTACCTTACCAATTACTGAAATCCAGAACATGGAGGAATCTGACTGATTCACAACTGATCTAAGACAAGCGAGTTACAAAAGCAGTTTGAAGTCTTGTTGTATCCACAGCTCAGGATTTATAGGTGAAAGAAACAACATCTGACAATAAGTAAAATCTTAATGTAGTAAACTTCAATTAAATTCCAGGACTTTGAAGTCTTTACCAAGTTGAGTGAACCCCAGAGATGGGAGCCTCCAGCTCTAGAAAAGTTTTGGACCAGAGCAGCTGTTTGAAACTTGGTTCTGCTTTTAATCACAATTTTTTTCTCTGAGAATTTCACTTAAGAATTTAGCCATAATCTGGTATTACAAGCAGTTCAGTGGAGCAGTCAATTAAAAACACAAGGTCAGAAGCCTAAACAGCGAAAGAAAACTGTCTAATCACAGATTGAGGCAAAAGTGAAGCTGGATCTCGGTGCAAATCATTTTAGTATATTTAGGTCTTAAGTACTATTCCTTTGGGCTTTTCTCTTAGCTAAGCTTTGAAAACAAATATTGTATGAGCAAATAAAGACCTAATTGGGGGTTTTCTTGACACTCCTCCCAAGCAACAGTGTGAGTATATTGGTTTTTTAATGCCTTTTCCATTGGACCACAGATGTCTAAACTCTTTTCTTCTTACTCCCCTGATCTTACACCATCCAAAAGGCATCCCACCCTTTCTACTCAAATGAACCAAAGCTCTTCCTTTTTCCACAGGCTGTTCTCCCTGATCTCCTACTACACACACAGAAACGCGGATTTAACGGCAAGCCCTCCTCTACTGGGCCACCAGCTTGACTTGCCTGCTAATTTCCTGCCCATGACCAGACTTCTCGCTTGGCTCTTGGGCCAGTTCCTTGCCTGACGCTTTCTGCAGTGTGCCCCAGCTACCAGCCTTGGGACAATGTCATGAAGAGAAGGATGAATTGGTCCTTCTCTGACTCCCCATCTACCCTGTCTCTCATCAACTAACCTTTTTTCTCCCCTTTCTCCTCAGTTGTGCCTTCATTCATTCGCTCACTGGCCACATAAAAATCCCAAAGAGGTGAGACATGTACTTTCCACCAAGTCCAGTACCTCAAATCATAATAATATAAAATTAAAGGCTGCTTGTTGAAATCAAGGCCTTGGGGTTCATTATTTTTCTCAAAACAATTCCAATTCCAGGCAGGGTGAGAAAGTCATCAGCAAGAGTATAGGCTGAAAATAGAAGCCATTAAATATTAACATTAAATGTTAAAAATAAATAAAGATTACTTCAAGTTACTTACTGTAAGCCCTTCCTTTTTTCTGACCTAGTTATCTCAGACACTCCTAGACTATCACAAAATTTCCTTCCTAACATGAAACAAGTGTTGATCCATTTCATTTTGGAGCTTGCCAGGCAGAAACAGGAATTTAGGGCTCTCCTGGGCAGGTGCAAACCTGGGAGACTTCCAGCATCATCACTCACCCCAAATTCCCCACGTTAACAGTGATTTTTTTCCAGCTGCGCGCTTAGGTCTGCAGAAGACCCCCAAAACCCTGCGTGTTTTTCAGCACAGCCTGACTAGTCAATGGTACACTGGGAGGTGAGCACTGCTTGAGATCCACCCCTTCAGGAAGGACGTGCTCTGGGTCCACTGATAGTCTCTGAGCTTTTAAAACTGGAACAACACAAGACAAGTCTTTTTTTGCTCTATTTTTGTTTAGTTACTGGGTTGGGGGGTCACACATGAGTTAAGCGGAGCTGATGTTTAAGGCTGAAAGCCTGTAATGCGAAAGTCCTGCACGCAGGAGGTTTCAAGCCATCCACCATAGTGAGATGGACAATTCAGGCTCAACTGATACTAAGAAGCGTGAGGGCAGAGCAAGGTTCTGGCAGAACCTCAAGGGCACAGGAGGTGTGCAGGCAGTTACTCCTCTGTCACGGTCCTCCAGAAGACACTTCTGATGCCCTGATTCTATGACAGAATGAGAATCAACCCACGTTAGGGCTTCCTATTTTTATGCCAGAGAATAATCATAATCCCTTCCTGCCACTGACAAATACAAGCCCTGCAGCACTGAAAACCCTTCTCACATGCCTGTCAATAAACACAGTGCTTGTTACAAGATTCACTAGTGCGAGTGGGCAAACCAAGTAGTGGTGCTTAAAATGAGAAACATTTAGCAAACTCCCTCATTCTTGCAGTGTTGACATAACACTTTTTTCGTAGTTGGAAGGCAAGAAACCTATTTTACCTTCACAAGCCCACTATCATGCACTATTCACTACCAACAGGGGTAGTGAGATGTGGTCTGTTCCTATAGCTCGTTTCTTTAAGCAAGATTAGCTGGAACTGCTACATTAGTACATCTTGCAAGGTATATAAAAATGAATTATAAGCAATCCTACTTCTCATTTCTGCCACCTTAATTGAGATTAATGCCTAAGCAATGATTATTTCAAAGACAATATAATTTATTGGAATGTTCTTGGTCATTTTAAGATATCTATATGGAAAGTTAGTACATGACAGAGTTTATACTGAGATAGAGCATTGGTTTAGATTTTTTTTTACGCATTCTAGATTGTCAGTCTACAGATGGAATGCAGGATGGAATGCCCAGGAAGATCTCTTCCATGGCCTTTTTCAGCCTCCAGCAAAGAACTTGCAGAGAGGATGACAGTGATGGGTCTGTGTGACTGGCAAGGTAGAACCTTTCTGAATGCCAAACCAATCAAATGATACTACCTTGGTAGCACACTTCAGAGAAAACAATAGCTAAAGAAGTTGTCAGCTAGCATTATAAAAAGGAAAGCAAAAGAGTAAAAATTTAAAGCAGAATGTGACATAGCAGAAAGACCACATATCTCTACTATTTTTATTCATGTAGAAATTCTAACTGAAGTTATGTCTTGAACTAGAGAGGTAGTTTGCAAGACAGCCTGTGCATCTGCCAGCACCAGCCTAACCTTATTATAGGATAGAGACTTACTGTTGCCCTGCTGCGAATCTATTAGACCATACAGATAACAACCAAACAGGTTGTACATAGTTATGAGACTGGAGAATTCAAGGTGAAGAATTGAAATGCAAAGGCACACACAAACCCCAGAGCCTGCAGTGAGTCCAGTAGAGTAATGCGGTCATAGAGAGATTTGTCCGAGAGCTCACAAGTCAAAGGTTGGGATAGAGATTGAACATAAAGCTTCAAGCCCTTTTTCACAGAATTCTTGTTCCTTCTACTTATGATTGCAAATAATTCCATGTAACAGGATGCTCTCATCTGAACATTTTTCATTTAAAAATAGAAGACGCTCCTGAATCATAGAATCATATGGGGTTGGAAGGGTCATCTGGAGATCATCTAGTCCAACCCCCCGGCCAGAGCGGGTCTACCTAGAGCACGTTGCACAGGAACTTACTTGTCCAGGCAGGTTTTTAATGTCTCCAAAGAAGAAGACTCTACCACCTCCCTGGGCAGCCTGTTCCAGTGTTCTACTACTCTCACAGTAAAGGAATTCCTCCTCACGTTTAGGTGGAACTTCTTATACTCAAGTTTGTGCCCATTTCCTCTTGTCCTGTCACTGAGCACCACTGAGAAAAGACCAGCCCCGTCCTCCTGACACCC
>JAOQGH010000012.1:101279854-101332150 GCA_025769975.1 Gallinago jamesoni
TCTTGTCCTGTCCCTGGGCACCACTGAGAAAAGACCAGCCCCGTCCTCCTGACACCCTCCCTTTAAGTATTTGTACACATTAATTAGATCTCCCCTACACCTTCTCTTCTCAAGACTAAAAAGACCTAAGTCCCTCTGCCTCTCCTCGTAGGAGAGATGCCCCAGGCCCTTAATCATCTTTGTGGCCTTTTGCAAGAACTGAAGAACTGTTGGAAGCCTGTTTGCTATTATTATTATTAGGACTTCTGGTACACTAAATGCACAAAGAAAAAGGGCCAGGATATATGGCAGTGCTCTGACACACACAGGCAGGGCATAGGAGGTGTCAGGGAAAAGTTAGCATGATTTGCTTTTAGGCATTTAAAAACAAGTCCAGTGACGAGAAGGAATTTTTGCATTGTTTCCCCATCATCTCTAAGGGAAACATTAAATACATGTGCTAGTTTCTTAAATTATTTAAAGGAAATAAAATCACCTCTTCTTGATAAAAGCTTGAGAGTAGAATACAATAGATGTGCTCAGGCAAGAGAAGCATGTAAATTCTGCAAACCACCACATACTGATAGATGTTTCTGGGCAAACAGCCACAAGAGGAAATAGGATTTTTCACTGATAGTATCTGCCAACAGGAGAACAGTAATCACGTGGCTCTTGATTAAATATAAACATAACGGATGAAATCCACTGTAATTGCTGTGTAGCTAGAATTATTTTTACAAGCATGATTCTAGGTGATTGAACACAGCAGCAGAAGACAATGAACTCCCTTGGAAAATCCACACTTTCCATTCCCAGGATACAATAAACAAATGGTGTAGTACCTGCTTCTGCTGCTGCAGTAATTCTGCAGTTTGAAGCTGTGGTCCATGATCAGTGCTCTCTGTGGTGGGACGCTGGGAGAAATCTGTCAGTGCAAACACTACATCCTCTTCCTCCTCCTCTCGTTCTGCATCATCTGCCTTCTGCTCAGACTGCATGCCAAAGTCCGGGAGGGTCTCGGGATGCTCAGTCTAAAATGCAAGACACGGGACACATCAACACTCTTTTTGCCATTTACCTTGAGGGATGGAAATCTATTGAAGGGCTAAGGGAAGGGACTATATTCCTCTGCATCCCTGAGGTGAGATATATTGACTTCTATAGGCTACAGGAAATGATCTTTGGGCGATATATGACATTGCATATATGAACACAATACTATGCAAAATAGGAGATCTATGCAGCTGAGGAGATGTATATAACCCATCACGCATTAATGAAAAACTGTACAAGACACTGGTGTATTGTCAGATGAAGATATGGAGATCAGGAAGTATCCAACCCTAGCACTTTATTCTCTCTAATGCATTAGCAAAACACATTAGCTCCAGTCCAATCATGGCTGGAGGCGTACTGATTATAAATTAACCAGTCAAAAAAATACAAACAGTGAAAAAATGAAAGCTATTTTGATATTAGAAGATGAGCTAGTTTACATAGAAGCAAATTAGTACTGCTGAAGTAAAGTAGAAGCCAATTATTTCTAAATAGCTACTCATCTCTTGTTTCTGATTCATTACCACAGCAGATAAAGGTAAAGATGTTCATCCACCCTTTATCTAAGAATACAAAACATTGGAGTATTCAACTTAAGCATACTCCTACCAGACTTGAAAGGTTACTTGTATTGCCAAATGCAGCAGACACTGAAAAACACATACTGAGAAAAATTACTTAGTTGCCTTAGCAAATGGTTTCAGAATTGCACGAACCTGCAAAATAAATGTATTATTCTCAATACTTCTGTATAAAATGTCAGAATGGGCAAACACTTATTTTAAACATATTTTTTTTCCTTAGGTAAGATTTCTGAAGTAAATGGTAATTCTGGATGTGCAACTCAACACAATGTAGCAGCACCTTTCCTCACAGCACAAGTTGGCTGGCAGTCACACCCCTGCTGAGATGTGTCAGCTTGGGGATTCCAGGTTGTTATATACTTCTGAAATTCCTGATTTTAATTTAGTCGCTACTTGGAAAATCACCATGATGACTACTGGTGTGCTGCTGCTGACAGTGACAGACGTGTATACAGAGAAGAGGAACAAACAAGAATGATTCACTGTAAATTCCCACAAGAAGCTGTATAATTCTCCTGCCAACACGAAAACAGAACTTCCCTCCATCTGTATTGCTGAAGACTTTGTAAGGAACACACTGTGCACACGATGAGAAAAACGACAGCGCTCAACCCATCTAAACAAATTTGATTCCATCAGCTCACTGAAGTTTTCTTTCTTTCCCAAAATTATTCAGGAGTCACACATTTGAGACTTAATTAAGTATTCATTTACTATGAGAGAGTTTTTCAGGACCAGATGTTTGTACTAGTTAAGGATATAGATTTAAAGATGGGTGATCAGTAACATATCATGCAGAAAACACACTTTAGCACAAGCCAGCTTAAGAAAAGGCTTTTTCATTTCATTTGAGTCCTCTTTAAATCTATGTGTAATTATAAAGTTGCTGATGCCACATCATATTTAAAGTCTACACTTAAAGAAGGGACATCCCAGTACCCCACCGCTCACAACTTCATTGAGTTAATAAGGTGGGACAGTTACCTCTAATATGTCTTCCCCTTCTTCTTCCATTCGCTTGCCTTGCCGCCAATGTTTCAGCAGCCATTTCAGTTTGATGTACAGGAGAAAGGTGTCCTGCTTGAAATGCCTGAGTTCTTGCTGCAGTAGACTTTTCTCCTGGCTCCAGGTCTTTTCTTCCAGTTTGTTCTGCAAAGCCAAGCTCTGCACTTCCAAGTCCTTCCTCCGCAGGGTCTGCATATGCTCCTCTTCCAGCTTTAACGGAACAACACACACACACCATGTCAATGGGGTGGTGTCCTGGGGCACTCTCCAGGACTTTGTTAGGTGAGACAAACTGAAATCTCTAATTTTCATCAGCAGTGAGTAGCTACTGAGTTTGACTCAGTAAGTTCCTCAGCAGTTAGGACTGTTGAGAAAATTAAGAGGACAGCAGCTGCTAAGCTTTGCTTAAATAACCATATCCAAATAACCTGCTGTGGAAGCGGACATGTACTTTAAAGATGCACGAGAGCTCTGCTGTTGCTTAAACATTTTATACCACTCGTATTTTCCTCCCTCTCTTGATTGTATCCCCGCAGTACATTCCTAGCACAGCTACCATCTCTCACTGCTGCACAAATCACACCTGCTAAACGCAATTGCAGACATTCCTACAAGGTGGGACCACAGCTGCCCTTCAGACAACCTGGAATATTATCCTTGCCTCTTCCTTCCCCATTCACAGGCTCATCCTTTCCTATGTGGCTAATGTCCCTCTGCTTCTGGAAGGGCAACACTTCTGAAGGAACCACATCCAGTATCTCAGATATAACCACTGGTCCCTCACTTCTCTCAGTAAATACTTGGAGGCGTCTGAACAACTCAGAGTAAACAGTTTCTCATTCTGATATGACTAGATCAGGGACACACACAGGAACTCAGGAGACTGGAATAGACTGCGACTTGACATTCAACATGTCTCAGTGTCAGTACTGGAAGCACCAAGAAAAGCTCATTCCTTGGAGCACACATATAAATACATCTGCTTCAACACAAAACCACCTGAAACATTATTCTTTAAATGCGACTTCTCCCTGAATACATCCAAATCAAAACATGGCATGACCTGCATCCAACAGCACTTGATTGTACAACATCTCATATTCTGCATGGATGAAATAGTGTTTCCACTTCAACCAAGCTGTGGTTCATACAGATAAAGAAAAGGCAGATGGAAAATGAGTACAGAGCCACTGTTTACAGATACCAGTTTCTACTATTTTCCATGCTGTAGAACTACAATCTTTCCCTTTGCTGACCAGCTCCATAGATGAAATCTATGAAAGCCACACTACACTAACAACCACAACGACTTAAACTGTAAGAACATACCCTACAAAAAACAACATTCACACAGGAATGAAGAATACTTCAGAGATTTTTTCAGGGGCATGGACCCCCCAGCAATTTATACTACTAAGATACATGCTTGATTTTCATGGCAACATTCAAATGCTTCTGACACAGGCTACTGGCCCATACTAGATGGTTTAGTAAGGTCGTTCCTGATGTTGAAATTATATTCTCTGGCATAATGCAAATTTTCAGCATCTAGGCTACCATGCCTTTAAAAGTTCCAGATTAAATTAAAATTATACACAGTGGTTGCTATCTTAAATGGGACTAAAATGTAGCTTAAAAGTAGTCTGGAACAGTTAGCTATAATAGCCCAAGAAACATACATACAATGCCTAGTAACAATCATGGAGATTGTACACTGCTAGCACACAGCAATTTCATGTCATTAAACATTACTAAAAATGAAATAGTAAAAAAGGAGCTAATTTTAAATTTAATTTTTACAGGAAGAAACAAACAGATTTTGTGCTGATGCAGTTCTTCCACCAAATGAAATGATGGTTAAATACAGCAAAGATCTGAGTCATTTCCACCAGAAATCCTGGAAGATGATAAAAAAGGAACAATACCAACAGGACAGGCATAATCTGGAAAAAATGAAGAATCCAGAAGATGCTTTTGTTCTTCTATTTCTACTGGCCATCAAAATAAATAGCTAGCTTTGATTTTGCTGTATTTTTCATTGTTTTTACAAGCTGTTATGATCCTAGTCCCTGTAGTCACAAATTCCTGCAGAAGACCCTGGTGGAGGTAGCTTCAGAGAAAATGCTTTTTCCATGGATAGCTATTGCAAAAGGAAAGACCTTTAAGAGGCAGGCAAAGCTTCCCAAAAGCTTTCATGGGCAAGGCAACTAGGAAGGAAATCAATTTACTGGTTGCCTTCGAAAGCCTCCATGAGAAAGCTCCTATGGAGATCAACTGGAAATTAAAGCTACTTATGAATAAATGGAGAGATACCACTTGGGCATAATGAGATTAGCTGGCACAAAAAAGCAAAATGCTTTACACATTTAGTGTAAAGCTGCATTTAGTCTACAAAGTAAATTTAACTAGAAAACTTCAGTTAAGAGCCAAATGGCCTGCAAAAATTAGCAACGGATTTTTTTCACTCTAGGAGCTAGAGATCACAAAACGGTTGACTAATCTGTTCCAGCCTTCAAAAAAGCAGGGGGAGTCCATGTAACAAAATATGATTTATTCACCATTTATGAATAAGGGGGTCGGAAGCATGGGGTATTGAGAAATACAAAAAGTCCTGATTTGTTATAAGCATGTAACAACTCCTCTGACTTCAGAGAAGTGTTGGATTTTCTTTGGGCTAGGAGAGGTCAGAATAAGGCACAGAGCCAAACTATGCTCCTAGAGATCAAACACACCCTTCCCCAGCTCGTGGAGAACTGAAGGGGCTGATATAGTTCCAGTCCCTCAATTTCCCCCGCACAGGGGAGGACAAAACTTCTCTCCACCAAGCAGAGAAGCCAGATTAAAAGTGGCAAAATAGGCTTGAGTTCACATTTCCCCAACTTCCAGATTCTTCATTTACTCAGATGAGATCAAACAGGCACAGCCATCAGGACACAAGTTGCCACGGTCCTGACTAACAAGGTCCATGCCACATGTCATGGTCATGCGTTTCTCCCAGCAGGCAGGTTTTGTATTTACCTGGATGATCCTTTCTGTAAACTTTTCTTGCTCCTCTCGATGAAGTCTTGTCTCCTGCTCAAGCTGAGCCTGAAGCTCCTGTATCGATACATTCTGTACAGGCAAAACATGGGAATCCCTGAGCTGATCAGCAGGACAAAGGGATAGGTTTAGCAGAAAATGTGTCTCCATGGTGTTAAAAAAAGGAAAAAACAAAAGAACTCCAGGACAGACATCTGCACAACTCACAGTTATCAATAGTTAAAACCAAAGCACAGTGTGCAAATAAATAGTAATGCCTTAAGTATGTGTGGGAATTTCCTGTGTGACTTCTTCTGAAAATTAAAGCTCAGATACTGATTTTACGTGTTGGATATTCCCTTCAGGACTCTGCTCTGGGTTTGCACTCGAGTAGTTGAGACAGGACACCATCAATGACATCTGTCAGATGAGCTGCTATTTACAGGACTACGTATTTGGTGGTGTATTTCTTTATGATAATCAAAGCTATAAAAAATTAACATCTCTGCAGAAGATGCATCTAATGCACGTTTATTGAGCCTAATTATTTATTCATTCTCAACCCTTCTTATTAGGCAGTTAATGGGATAGCATTTATTAAATCAACTAAGCATATAAGACCCCTTTCTTCAGATACAGGACAGCTCTCTGCACAAGTTGACTTCGTTCTCTAATTTCTACTCAAAATAATTACTCCACAAATGTCATGGTGATAAGCTATGAGAGCCTGAGTTCCAAGTAAAATTCTTAAGTATCTCTCCTTTCAGGTCCAACCCTATTTTCATCTTAATACTTTCAACTTTATGTTCCCATTATGTTTGGCAACCTATCCACTTTACTTCTGAAAGGTACTTAATTCAGAAATAAAGACCCAAGAAGGCAGAGTGAGACCTCATTATTTATACTATGTCAATTAATCTTATTTTCCTGATCAGAGCTTTCTATGCCCTTCATTTTGTGTCTCTCACATGGAAGCTAAAACTGATTTGTCTGTACAAAGGAGATGCTTGGCCAGATGCAGTCCTCTTCACATATGTGACCACAGAAAAACACTACGGCACCAACTCCTACTTCCCCGAGTAAAGATGCATTTAAAGAAGGGACTGCTTCAGGCTTCAAAGCATAATCCCAAAATCTCTGCTGGCCAACATCCAGCATGCTTCAACCTCAGCAGCTGCAAGGACGTAACAGAGGTCGTGGGACCACTCTCGGGGGCTGCGTTGCCATTTCCCCTCCGGCATCAGCCCTGGCATCCACCTCCTCTCCCCGAGCACTCCTCCCGCTTCCCGACAGCACAAGCAGCTGCTGCCACTGTTTGGGTTGTGGCAGCCTTTGCTGGGACACTTTGGGTTATTTGAAAAGTATTCGTCACTGGAACAGACTCTCCTCTCCTCCTCTAGGGAAAAAAGATGATAAGGCAGAGGGAAGCATCCCATAAGCTGCACGGAGGGCTGCACTCTGCTGAAAAATGAAAGTCACCCTACATAGACTTTCTGGGGCGTATCCATTCCTTCTTTACTTGGTTCACTCACTGACTTGTGCACATCTGTTTTGTACCTGAGGAAAAGGCACTTCCAGCCCTCTGAAAGGTACACAAAAAGTGACCAAGAGAACATTATCTGCCTTATTGGTTTAATTTTATGCCTTAAGGAGTCTGCAGACATTTTGTATTGCACAAGGCAAAAATTTGGTCTCACAAATAATTTGGAAAGAACTGCTTGCAATGGGATTTGCTAGTTTTGCACAATCATTTGTAAATAATCAGCTTAATTTTCTCATCCAACAAAGGAAAATTTACTTTCATCAGAAATTTCTGCATTCTTTTATTCTGATCAGTCCTGTTTAGGAATATGGCAAATAAGAACAAATGTACCTAGTTAATTCAGGTGTAATTTAAAAAAAACATGTTCCTTCTTTTTATGAATTCAAAATCAGCCAAAATCATGCAAAATTGATCTGGTGAAAACAGATACAACATGGCAATGCTCTTCTGTTCACAATAATGACTGATCTTAATATGACTTTCCTTACAGTCATGCATTTAGATAGTCAGAAATACTGTTGGTCTTGGGATTCCTGAAACTGGAAGCTGAATAAGAGAAGCAAAAGTTACAAGGAATGTAAGGTCTGAATTTTTCACTATTCACTTCATACTTGAATTTCCTAATGAACATTTTTTGATAAATATGTAGCCCACGCAAAGACAAGTTTCAGGGAAGTTTGATGCTGGGATTATGTGGTAACTGCTGGAATTATTAAGAAGGGGTTAAATGCATCATAAAGGCAGACAGACTATTACATGCACACTAGGCAGTGCAAATCTTTTTACAATTGCTTTGACTCTTTAAGGATGATAGATTTTTATAAGTGGTAAAGTAAATGTGTTGAAAAGCAGTTAATGCATGAATGCAGAATTGCACAGCTTCTTCCTTCCAGTCCAACCTGAGGACTCTTCAGTCTGTAATTTCATATAATGTCAGTTCTAGCAGAAGCACTGGGATTTGTACTGCTCAAATCAAGGAAGATAAGGCTGCTTAAGCACCAAATAGACTGCTGCTAAACATCTGGATCGTGAATGAAGAATATGTAGAAATGTGATATTTGTATATACAGTTCAGACACCTGATACTGCACTCATGGCCGTCTATATGTTTATATGTGGAAATCAGACCCCTATCATATAATCAGCAGGGTGTAGTCTGTGGCACAACTGTGGTTTTGTTTTGGAAAACAACACTGTTACAAAATGGACATAAAAGCTGATAACCTGTTAAATTTCATTCTTTGTTTCCTTTGTTCTCGTTAACAAACATGCTACTGGAGGAATGGAAAACACCCCGAATGTGACAGCCACCACACCACATGACAGACCTAAACCACAGAAACAGACACAACCTCACTACAACAAGACATACAGACACACTAC
Source organism: Gallinago jamesoni (assembly GCA_025769975.1). Taxonomy (NCBI): domain Eukaryota; kingdom Metazoa; phylum Chordata; class Aves; order Charadriiformes; family Scolopacidae; genus Gallinago; species Gallinago jamesoni. The sequence goes on from JAOQGH010000012.1 coordinate 101,288,423, forward strand.
GACGGGAACTACAAGCTAGCACTACTCCATCACAGGGCCACAGAAGCAGCTACACTTCATCCACAGCTTGACACTGCCTGACAGTTTCCTACAAATCCCAATTATTGCATTTCCAGATCCACTTCCACCTTTGTCCTCTTGGACGGGCAGTGCCAAATCCTTCTGCTGAGTCCTCTTCTCTCACCTGTTATCACTCCAGAAGAAGCTAATCCACGCTGATGTCTTTACCTCAAGAGGATATGCAGAGAAAAGTCATCCACACTTTGGGGGCTTCACCACTGTTCCCTCATTGCACCGACCCCTTTCTGCCCCTCTCAGCATGTTGAAGGCTTTTTGGGTTACTTTCCAGCTCACACAATCCCACATTTCTGACATGACTTGTTTTCACCTGTTTACCAATGCACAGTGAGGCTAGGTTTTCCTTCTCTGTTTTCTCCATTTTACCATTGCTAATTGCAATCTCAATTTGCCTGTAAACTTAATCAGTTTATATGCAATAACCGTGAACATCAAATTTCATGGAGTCTTTCTTTTTTGCCTTTTTTCTTTTCAGGACGGTTGGAATAAAATAAGGCCTGAGGAGGCAGGGTAGAAAGATGCTCTCAGAATTTGCATGCAATTCCAAGGAAGGCAAGAGATGAACATTTTATGCTGCTCATCTAATGCTATGTTATAGTGCTTTGATATTTGGATCTTACATTTGACTATGCATTCTGAAAACTGCTACTTTTTGACACATGATGGTTGATCATTGCAGACATACAATCAACCAGACTTGAGAACAGTGCCTTTTGCATTGCTTTTTACATGCAATACACATCTAACTGAATTATCAGAGGCTGCATCTGAAGATGCCCTCTTCTTCCCCTTAAAAATAAATCACATATATTCCACTTGCTAGGGTACAATAGGCAGTTGTGTGGTTATTTGTCTGTGCTTATACTTAGCGTCTCTGATTTTGGGAAAACACAGAACACTGCTCCAAGTCTTTAAAAATCCAATTCATTGTATGGATAGTATAGAAAGTCTCACCAAGTTCAGTTAGGACTGGGATATCCAGATTTACATCATAAAGGGTCTTTTAAGCCATTATATTGTCAACCTTTACAGAATCTTGCATAGTAAGAAAGACTACAATTCATCAAAGTAAATTATTCTTGCTGCCCCTAATCTTGGTGGGAAGGAATACTTCTGTCAGCACCAGCTTGTCCTTCTTCTTCCCACAACTTTGCATTGGAGGAATAGTGGACACTAAGAGATATAACTTTCTGTTGTGTCCACAATTGTTCGGGGGTTGTTTTTGGTTTTTTTTTTTTCAGAAGAAAGAAAAATCACAATGTATAAAACATCACTATTTCCTTTCTGGGAAAACAAAATCTTAAACTGGGGCAAGAGAAAAGGATGTGCAAATTTTCAGCACATGGATAGGAGCTGCTGCAAAAGCCATCCAGCTGAAAAGCTCTCACATGGGATTATGAAAATTGCACAGAAGGAGCACAGACACACCAAAACCAGCTAAAAATAGAACATTCAAAATACAGACCAAAAGCCTCCTTGTATGTCCAAAATGGATCCATTAAGCAGATTTGATTAAAGGAGGTGGTAAAGTGACTTACCTAACTTGCACATCACTGTATCTGCTTGGTCCACATTTAACCCAGGTATTACTTTACAGTAATAGAGATGTTTTATATTTCTTATGGGCATAATAAGTAAGAAAAATAGCTAAACAGACTAAGAAAGGCCTAGAAGAAATTAATCCCCAGTGTTAGCTTTTCCTACCTATTATTAGACCTTGTGAAAGCTTGCTTTTTAAGACGTGATTCTCTAGCCTATCTACTTTTATTTTAATTCTCTAGTTACAACTTGTTCCTTTAAAGTTAGTTCACTTTGGAGATTCATTTTCCATAACCTGTGAGTGTCAGAGATTTTGTGGCATTTTTCTGCACAGAAACAAATGTGTAAGCTTTTAAAAGCCACCTACAGTGGCTTTTACAGTAACTAAATCTGAAATGCAAAGATGACTGCTTTAGCCTTTGGAACTGATACCCTTTGAAAGAACAATCAGAACTAAGAGATACACCTTGATTTTAGAGCATCAGGTATCAAACATTGCAACAAACTGTATTTGGTCATTTGAAAGAGTGATTTTTTTTTCTTCTCCAGAATATCTTTTTGTTTCTGAATAAACAAGTGTAGACTCCTTATGGAAGCTGCCTTTGGTTTACGGATATTCCACAAGTAAAAAGGGGTAAAATGCGCCAGATGAAAAATTATTTACCATTTTTCCTACTGGTTTCCATTTGTTGCCATAGTAATCCTTTGATTTGTACCAGACGTTTGCTCCATGAAGCATTGTGTTATCTTTTTTAGTTCCTCTGTGTCTTTTAGTCAGGGTAATTCTCACTTGTTCACTGGCTCTTTCTTTGGATGGTAAAGAATGAGTTTCCCCTCCCACCATAACCCAGCTTTGCTAAAGTCATGAATAATGGATCGAACATCCACCTCAATGGGCTCCAACCTCCCACAACAGCAGCTGAATGGCTTGTTTCAGCAAAAAAACAAAGCCAAGCCCCGCTCTTAAGGCAATTTTAAGATATAATTTCCCTTGGACTGTGACTCTAACCCACCTCTTTAACATGCAAATACATTCTAATAATACTGTTGCACTAACAACTGCGGTGCAAAGCCCAAACAAAGGCAGATGTTTACAGTTAGGCTACAGGGTAGTTTCAAGCACAAGTCAGTCTGCATTTATTGTATTTAATCAAACAATTAGGCTCCCACGATGCTCATTTTTAAAAATAGGAGAAATGGCTAAATGGAAGCCGCTCAGTATTGCTTGGGAAAATTTTCATTTAAAATTCAGCTTGGAAAAACTGAATTCAGAAAAATGAGCTTACTTGCTTAAAAATAAAACACTTGCTTCACTGAAAGTCCATACACAGTAAGAAGATCATCAGTCAATGTTATCCACTGGCCATTGTGCATATTTTCACTTTGTAAGTTAAAGCAGATAAAGGCTTAGGTATAGCCATCTCTGCTGTGGGCATTAAAAAGTTTGAGTCTCCATGTGAAATTTCTGTGGTACCCATTTGGATTTGAATAATTTTTTTTCTGCTCGTTCATCTGGCACAAAAAAAAGCGCTAGCTTTTGCTAGTCCAGTGTATGAAATTAAAAGAGAAAATACTAAAAATGATACCACACAAAATTATTTGGAGGAATCTTCTGCTTCACTTGGGTTTGACTATTACAGATTAACAGATTTCAATTGGCTTATCCACACACTGAAAAGTTTCAGTGTAAAGCAACGTAATATTCTTTGTTGCTTACGTAAACCTGACTGAAACAAACTCCTTAGTCTTCAACATTTTCTCAGATTGGGCCGTTTGAGCACCAGCCTTGCTCATCTTTTAGCACATCTAGACCTTGGCTGGATATTCTCTACCTTTGATTATAATTACTGCCTTGTTCCTTGTCAAGTGTGGTGTGAAAACTATCCGTCCTCTGCTTAAACACAGCTTGCCGTACACAGTTTACACACCATCCCATCCCGGGAGAGTTAAAAAAGCTGTTGTGCCAAAATTACCCAAATCCCTAATCTTAAGAGGGCTCACATATCCAAGAGTCAATATAATAACAAAGCTGATCTAAGGTAAGGGAATTAATAAAGAAGACAGAATTTAAGGAGAAATATTGTAAACATTTGCTGTGGTGATTTTCTGACTTAACCTACCATAACTATTGATGAATAAAATTGCAAAAGGATCCATACTCAACGGCAAAGTTTCTCTACCTCATCATCCATTCACAGCTGAGGAAGAAAGACTTTACCTTTCAGTGAGAGACTTACAGTGTCCTGGGTTTATCACATATCCTTCCTGAAGTTTATTATCACTGGTAAAAGTGGAAAGTTGGAAGAGGAGCTGCTGAACAAGTTAATTATTCTAATATTACCAGATCTCTGCGCTGTCAGGATAGTTTAAAACAAACAAAACAAAACCAGCAAGGAATTACCTGTGTTAAGATGAAGGGCCGCTCTCCCTTTGATACTCAATACAGCATTGTGCCACATGGCTACCAGCTGCCCTGAAGCTTTATCTTCCTGCCCCTGCTTTCTACTGCTTGTTATTGCTTACTCACAAACCCAGATGTCCTGGCCAGCATTCTCCATTTCCCATAGGGAAACTAGGGGTTTCAGATATAATAATGCCTCTGCATGTGTCTTTAGAATTAAAAGCATATTAAAACTCATCCCTCACTAGAAGCTACTCTAACCACCACAATTTCAAGGTGGATTTGGCTTCCCAGTGGCCAGCAGAAAAGTTTTCCAATGCTCCAAGCTTGCCTTTTCAGAGACAGTTTAGAAATTGTTTTCTTCAGGACCAGTTATAGTGTCTGGACAACCTATGTTCATGAGAAAGCAGCTACGGAGATGCTTACTGAGGCTGATATGGCCTCTGCATGGATGAAGATTTAAATAAAAACTGATCGATGTTTTTGACAAATGGAAAAGTGCTCAACAACCCAAACAATGGAGAATTCTGCTTTAAGTAAGCTTTTTTTTTGGAGGGTGCAGGGTGCTGTGTTCCCTGTTGAGAATCACCATGCACACCAGCATCAGACCCTCTCCTGTGCAGACTACTGCCAGGCAAAACGCAAAGCTGTCTATCTGTAGACTTTCCAAATTTAAAATACCCAACAAGGTCAACCTGGAAGCATGATCTCACATCAGGGATTACAACTTCTTCCAGAGATCTTTCATTACTATACTCATTTGTAGTGGGGCCTTATTTTCTCACTTAGCAAAGCTACTGGGAGCGGGGTGATGAGTCCACAGTCAGGACCAGTTTGCTTCTCTGAAACTGCAAGGGGGAAAGGAGATCAACCACAAATTTCCCAGGAGGGGTACTATGCTTGGTCCAATTTACTCCCCCAACCCCTGGCTTCTGTTACTCATCTCCTGCCTAAGGCAGCAGGAGGCAGTGAGTAAGACGGGCTGCTTTGCTGACCTCTAGACTGAAACAGCCCTTGTCTCCTGGCCTGTAGAGTTTAATGTCTCCATCAGCTCTGCGGTGTGGGTCGGTGGTGGCTCGCTGGTGGTGAATCTCTCGCTCCTCTCCACGATCTTGTTTGAGCTGCCACTCCATCTGATCCCTCAGTTTGGACTGTTAGGTGCATGGGCGGTTTATAACAAAAAAACAAAAGGACAGAAGGGAATAAAGAAAACAAAAATGGGTAAGGTAGACGACTGAAAAACTACAAGACAAAGAAAAGCGTGAATAGAAAAACCAACTTAAATACAGTGGCATAAGAAAGTGAAGAGAACAAAACCAAAATGAGGATGAGCAAAATGATGGGCTGAAACATCTGAAAAGCAAAAAAGAGAAAGAGAGGAAAAAAGAACGCAAACACTGGTTATGAGGCGCATGCAATGAGGATGCATGAGTCAAACCAACAGCAAGCATACAAGTCATGAAGGATACAGGACACAAGGCTCTTCCTTCCTTACTTGTGCTGGGCAGAAAAGCCATATCCAGTGTGGCAGTTGTGGCAGTTTACACATGCGCCCACGGGCAACGCTTTAGGCAAGGCAGTCCTTCGCTGGCTACAGAACTTCTCACTCGCTGCTCGGTTAGGGGAGTGAGCTGTAAGCAGGCTTTTCAAAACACATCACTTAGAAAACTGCGTTTGGTTGGGTTCTTTTGGCAAGGCTTTTGAGAACACGCCTGACCTTTTTTACAAGAGAGCATAATAAAGATCTCACATTTCTTAGCAAAGCTGCTAATTTACATTCATCAGAATTTTATTTTTCTTTAATTAACCTCCTCTTTCATGGGGAAACACTGCTGTTACAGACAAAAAGAAGACAGATCTCTACAGCACTGGTGGATTAGCCTTTTTGCCACGAGGAACCGCCTCTGAATCAAAGGAGTTGTGCAAACAAACAAAAGAAAAAAACCTATCAAGTGTTTCTTTAACTTTACACACTTTAATACATCGCAAGTCTGAAATCATAACGAAGCAGCTGTGAGGAAAATTAGCTCTAGGGTAGCAATGGCAGCAAGGAAAAGAAACAATAAACAGAAAGAAGGCAAACAAAGGGCTGGCCTACCTGGAAGTCGGTGATCAACTCCTTCCCAAGGTTACTAATGGGAGAGTCTCGAGACATGGACGTCATTGTGGATAGAAAACTGGAAGACTCTGTGAGATGGGGAAGAGGGGAGAGGTCCTCCATCTGCTCCTTAAGACCCTCCCCAATGTGATCAACCTTCTCTAGGAAGTTCTGCAGCTCCTTTCGGAAAGCTTTCATCCTGGAGTTGATGGTATCCAGAAGCTCTGGTTGGTGCTTATCTTCTCCCATTTCCTCACCACTTTTGAAATCCTGCTCAGTGGATGGGCTGCTGGTTACATGCACCTTTGCATCATAAATCAAGCTGTCCGTATCAGTGATAAGGCGGTCCACGGTCCTTTCGAGCCGCTCAGCCTCGCGTTTGATGTTAATTAAAGACTCGGTGTCCTCTTTCACTCTCATGAGCTCAGTGGAGCACAGGTCACTGACTTCTGATGGCTTCCCGCTTCCAAAACCCGACGTCTTCTCATAAACTTCTTCAGAGTCACTCTCACCCCCAATGGGCCCCTCTCTCTTTGGCTGGGGTAGGCGGCCCTCTTCACTGTCACTCTCCTTCTTCCCGGCATCACTGTCGGCATCGCTGTCCCTTGGGCTGGAAGTGCGCAGGCCCAGATGAGAGGCCAGATCATAACGCTGGACGTTGGACATCAGGACCCTGTTCTCATACTGGAGCTTCATCACTTTCCCACTCAGCTCATTGATTTGACACCTGGCCGACTTCAGCTCCTCTTGCAAGGTGCCGCCGCACTTGGAGGCTGCGTCATCCAACCAGCCTGCCTCTTGGCCCGGCTCGAACTTGAATTTGTTCAGCTCGTTCGTTAGCTGCTTGTTGTGATCCTCGATTTCAGAGATTGACCGCCTCAGCAGTTCTGCTTCCTCTTCCACAAATTGCAGGTGCCGGCGCAGCTCCGTGGCCGACTCCACGGAGTCGCCGTAGGGCGAGGTAGGAATGCTTGAAATATGGTCCCTGCTGAGGCACTCTTTTTCGTACTGGCACCTCATATCCTCCATCTCAGCTTTAATCCCCCTGTTCTCCACCTCCAGTTCCACTATTTTTCTGCCCAGTATGTTTGCTTCCTCCTCCACCAGCTTCAAACGAAGCTTCAGCTCGGCCTCCCTGGTGCTGGGTGGGCCCCCTGCCTCCCCCGTAGGCAGGGGACTGTCCACGTCTCCATAGATGGACTTGTACTTCTGGAGCTCCTGCTCCAGTTCATCCTTCTCCCTCCCCAGTTTGGCCATCTTCTTTCGCATCAGCGCTGCCTCCTCTTTGGCAAACTGGAGCTGGCACTTCAAATCAGCACTGTCCTCCTGCCAAGAATAATCACCCCCCCCCCCCAAGATTATATTACAAGCAAAATCAGTTGCTCACCTTCCAAAACCTCCACCTCCCCACTCTCCAAGCTGCATGTTAGGTATGCAAACAATACACAGACAGAGCTGCACAAACCACACAGCTGACACATTGGTCACGGCTTGGTCCTGGTTAAAATGGCAAAGCAGCTTGACCAGAGATACAGAGGGGGAAAAGAAAATAAATCCCTGTGCCAGTGCAAGTGCTCAGTGATGCAAGAGTGGCAGCACAGTGCTTAGTTTTTCTCAAATACTGAGCAAATTTTGTGGAAAATAAGAATGACTCAAATGAAAAGGTGCCATGATTTGTTGGCACTGTCTGTTCCACTTATTTTTAATGATACATTTGCTCACTTTAGCATCATGAAACAAAGACTACTCAGATGAATTCGCTCATCATGATCCCAAATCTCAGGCTTCTTCAGCTGGAAAGCACAACAACAACAAAAAAAGTGTGCTAAAAGGCATGGTTGCCTTGCAAAGTGAAGAATTTAATTACGGGATCTCATAATGCTGTGAACTAGCCGGAGTGCCTAACTTGCTTTCTGAATAGAAAGCACTACTGTTGTCTCTGCTGCTGTTATTAGGATGGACCAGAGTGTGATCACTCTTTCTGATATGGACAACTGTTCACAAGGGAGACTGGTGAAAACTTGTGAGAAAGGAAAGAAGGATTCATTAAACTGTAGTTCCATCCAAACCCATCCCATGTGAAAACCTCTGTTTTTCAGGAAGCAGCAGGGTATTAAATGAGAGTTTGATTTTTTTGTGTGTCTTGGGCATTTTAAAGCACTGCATCTCAACTCAAATGAAAACTCTAGTGTGTATTGTGCTGAAATAAGAGACAAGGTTAAGTAAATTCTAAGCCGATGAACAATTTCTTTGCATGAATCACTTTCATGAATTGTTATGGAGATACAGGCACTTGGCCTCGTAAGAGACACATTTATCAGCATTAGCGGTATAATGGAAGGCAGGCTTTGAAAGATGATCTCTTGAGACAGAAGATTTCATCATTGTTGGTAGGCCATGTGGACATATGTGCAATTATCTATGGAAACTTCAGTTCAGTCTCCGGAGCACTGTTATCTTTCACAAGGACCATTTTGTTATAAATCCTAACAATGGCAACCAAATCCAGAAGAAAACATGACTGACTTTAATTGTTCACCCAGATAAGACTATTAAAAAAAAAAAAAAAATTTACAAAACTAATTATGGCTCAGTAATCTGAGGAAATGATTTAATTTCAAAAGCACACATCCTTGCGCATTGGTAGTGGTGTCTTTTATGTTACATAGATTAATTTCACCCCATTCTATTTAGATACATACTAATTAAGTCTCATTTTCAGCTATTAATACCTAAACAGCCACAAAAGTAATTGATTGTATACTTCTGAACTCAGTCAGCTTTCTTACTGGTTCTGCTTGGCACAGGTTGGAACTTTAAAATACTAAGTAGTAAAAAAGTTATCTTAAATGTTAATAACGTGACAGAGGTAAGCAATAGCCAAAGTTTCTGTTAACATGTGGTCTTCAGTGATAACCATGAGTCAAACACAACTGCAATTGGTTGATCAGTTGACTGAGTAAAACTCTGGTTTCTGTGTTTCTGGCACCAGAGATGTGAGTTTTTGCTAGGAACACAACCAGGGTGCACAGAACAGATCAGAAGCAGAGCCTCTAGAAGATGGGCTTGCTTTCCCCTCTATCACCATCTCACATACACACACCTCTTTTTCACACATGTATTTGCAAATTGCTTTTCGCGTTGTAACTCAAACCTGCAAATTAAGTATCAGATTTAAACCTGGCAAAACTCCATGCAGCCTCCACTGGAATCACACTGAATTTTGGTTGTTCTGGCTGGATAAGGCTATATGATTAAAGCATCGCATTTGGTCAGGGCTGCCCAGTACATTACCTCTGTTTTCCCTCGCATTGAGAATCAGTTTATCCCCACAGCTGTAGGCTTTGCTTTTAGGGTAATACAGAGATCACAAGGAAGGTTACACCCAGACCACTGCTGCACGTCTGAGCTCACAGGTGGGGCGACTACTCCAGTTTATTCATCTATCTGTTAATAGCTTGGAAATAATCACATCTGACATGCTCCTTATTCTCTCTTTGTAACCCAGCGTTCTTCCCCGTCCTTCTCGTCTGCCTTTGGCTGCAAGAGCCCAGCCATCAGGGGCACTAGCTGGTGCCTGGCACCTTCTTGGCCACAGGCAGCTGGACCGATGCCAGTGGAGAAGCGGTGGGCTGCCCGCACCCCCCTCCCCTGGCTGGGAGCCCCAGGGGCCAGCTCCTCCCCGGGGGTCAGAGCGGGGTCCAGCCTGACACCCACTGTGGTTCAAGCAATACAAATACCAGTCGCATTTGGGACAACGCACTCAGCATTTTGAAGCCTTTGAAGAAAAGGAAAGGGCTTCAATGGGTTTGGGGTCAGGGCCCCAGTGTTTTTGCTCGGCATCACTGCACGACTCAATGCATCTGTGGAGTTAGTGTGTTATTACATACAGCAGGACAAAACCATCGTTATCTTCTTATAACGGCATTATTTTACTGCTAGGTTTTGTCTAGGAAAAAAAAAAAGGATCACATTTGTAAGTTCTGTTTCTCACAAGAGCCGAAACAAACCAGATCTTTTTTGTTAAACAAACACAAGCCTCATACAAAACAACAGGGCTGACGGATGTTAATCTCGCCTACTAAATATGGATCCCATCTGGAAAGGTGAGAAAGCTCTAGATCCTCCCTGCTTCTCTGCCAGGGAACATGACTACTGAAAATCCCATCCCCTAGACACCTTTTTTCTAAAGAAAAAGAATGGTTGGGAGAGATTTATCAGCCAGATCTCAGCATGCCAGAAGGGTAGGACTCCAACCCTCATGCACCTGTCCCTCTGAAACTTTGTGTACAGAAATATCGGTGATTTCTTGATCAGTTGAAATCAAGCAGAAAACAGCAAGAGGGTGAGACACCCACACAGGCAAGTACGGCTTTGACATAGAAGGCAAACTATGGAGAGGCCATATCACTGAAATTAAGAATTGTTCACTATTAGTTAAATCACAAATAAAAAGAAAGGGGAAAGAAAAAAAAAAAAGAATACAATCTTTCCACTGTTTTGGAGGAACAAGAGGTTCAAATCCTAGGAGGTAAAAGCTGGGCTATGGCACAGTCTGATTGTATTTCACATCCAGTATGTGGGCTCTTTCCTAAAAGGTGTACATAGGGCAGAGCGTAGAGAAAGAAAAGAAGGAACGACAATGCAAAAATGTTCTTTCAGCCTTGGCGCTAGTCACGGACTTTAAGGCATCGTTAACGATAAATGGGAATTAATGATTACTGATAGGGATTATTCACATGCAACAGCATCACTGCTCCGCATGGCACTTCAGAGGAATGTTAATGGAAAAAAAAGCAGAAAGAAAAAACCCAGATCCCTCCCTATAGAGTCTGCAGTCTAATTTAGACAAATGTGGAATGTTGAGATAAAGAAATAAAACTTAAAGAAATGAACTAAAATTCATTATGCAATGTAAATGATGTGAGGAGAATGAAGAGCTGATCAAAAATTCCCAAACATGATATTTCTTTTCTGGCAAGAAGACACAAAGATAGAGACCAACGCCGTCTCCCCTACCACCACCACCGGCTCAAGGGAACGGCCAGGCAGAAGATGGGTAAGCAGTTTCGGGATTGCAAGTCTGACGACAGGGCAGTACGACCAGCACCCAAGCACCTGGCTGAGAACCAGGACTCCTACCTTGCGCTGGAGAACCACTTTTCTTTGTGTTTTGCCTGGTGCCTGGTATTTTCCAAGAAGCTCCGTTTTGCAATTCTGCTGAATAAAAACTTTTTTTCTTCAATGCTGCTAGAGGCGGGTAAGCGCTACTACGAATTCTGCTTTTACACGACTTCAAGACAATCAGTTTCATAGGTATCATTTACTCGATATGCCCTGTGGTGGGTGCAATGTTCCAGCTCATTTTCATGATGAGTTCCCAGTAAGTGAAAAAAACCGGTCTTGCCATGTGCTACACATCTCTGTAGGCACAGGGATCCACGGAATCTAAGTTTGTGGTTGCTTTTCACAAAATGTGTAATGGTTATTTGAACTTATTTTAGGTATTTAGGGCTGTCCCTGAACAGCAGTGTTTTGAACCTCCTGGGCTGTGTCTGTACTAACCCCTTTGGGCCATGTCCCAGGACCCTGGTGGCTATTTGACCGGGTCAGGCACTTGCTATGGTGCTCTCTGGTCTCATCCAGCACATACCTCTGAAGAGATAACTGGGTTTGGGGGCAGCTCTGAGTAACACCTTGGAGTTGGGAGATAGATAGCTCAGAAATAAACCTATAGGCTGGGCCATGTCGATATATAAGATTGTTTCTCAGTCTTTCCTACCCTAAAGAATCGCTGAAGAAAACTGAACGGCCACCTTGCACAGTGCTGTTGCAATGGTTTTCACTTTCAAGCCCAAATCCTTTGCTCGCAGGAGTTACAATGTGTGTGTACAGCGCAAAGGCTTTTTCTCCCTTGGGCGGTTTCCAGGCTCCCTTCCCCATGTCGTGAGTGAAGCAGAGCTGACCCAGGGTTACTCGGATAATTTTGTGTAGTCCTTTTTAAGGCTTTCCAAGGCAAACTACAGCCTGCATTTGGGTGGAGGAAGCAAGCACAAGGAATCCATTCCCTCTGCCACCCCTCTTTATTTCCAGGGAGGAGGGAAGGAAGGACAGTGCTGCCCACAAACCTGGCAGACACAACCCTGCCGTCACATAGCTTCATCTGTGATTTGCATGCGTGAGGCCATAAATATTTTATCCATGTATTTTACAGACTTGCAGACTTGCAGAAAAACAAACTCTCTGACCTAACTGATGCCTTAAATAATTCTCCACAGCAGGCAGAAAGCCCAGTGCCCCATTTTAAGGTCTGATTAAGCCGTGATTGTATCAGCTTGGTGGGGATGCCTTTTCTGCTGTCTTGGGAAAGTATGCTGCAGCCCCTGGCCACCACAAGCCCCTGGTCTGCCCACTCTGCCCACTCAGCTGGCCACCCTACCCACTCAACTGCAACATGATTTATTATGGTTATTATTATTATTACAAAACAATGGATTTTAAGACCCCATCGGCTCAGAGAAAACCCGTAGGGTCTCAGTTGCGTTCAGTGAGCCTGCCGAGGGGGCAGCAGGGGAGGTGCGAGCTCTCTCTAATGAAGGCACAATATCGCTCTTGGCTCCTTTCACAGGGGGGTGAAACACTATCCCCGTCTCTCTGGCTATAAACAGTGACCGAAGGGGCGCCGGGAAAAGCCTTAACTCCCGCAGTCAGCACAAACAGCAGAGGAAAGCGGGCAGACTGCATCCCTGAGAAGGATCAGCCTACAGGATTGCAATAAAACCGCTGTCCAAAGGGAGACTGAGTGGGCAGCTCAGGCCCCGAGTTGTATTTCAGCCTGGGGGGAGCACAAGTTCACGTGTTGCCCCCTGCCCCCCCGGACACAAGGGAGTGATCAAACCCAGGGCTGCGACACCAGAGCTCGCGAGGTGTCGTTGCAGTGTGTCAACCACATCCCCTGCCAGGATGCTCATTAGCACAAAATCTCTGGCACTGTGTATAAATTTAGTTAGTCCCTGAGCCGCGATCCAATTACTTTGTGAGGCAAGGTGATTCTTCTCTTCTCGTAGAAAACCCGCAGCCTGAATCTAGGGATACAGGCACCACCAGCCCAAGAAACAGCATGGTTTAGAGATCAAACTTGTGTCCTAAATTGCTTATACATTATCTCTGGGAGGTCTCAGTAGATTAAGGCCTAATTGCACTCTAGTTAATGTGCCTGATGGCCCTGTCAACACCCATAAAAAGAAATTTGGACTTCTATCATGTGCTTTTGCTCAAAATTGCATGTTCTTGAAAAACCATACCTGGGTAAATGACTTTTTTTCTTTGTGTATTTCTCTGCTGCCTCTTCTCTTCAGGGAACTCTGCAACAGAAGTAACATTGAGTTATTGATAAGGTAAACAGAAAACCTGCAAGTTTGGCAGGGCTCGCCACCATAAAACTAAATAGAGGAAAAAGCAAGAAAATTCTCCTGAGCAGCTGGGGAATTAATTTTTTATATTAATCACTAAAAAACCAAGATGATCGGGGCTTTGTCAGTGAATTTTTCAATCCACAAAACTCCCCCCCCCAAAAAAAAAGAAGTAAAATTAGTTAAAAGTTCACAGAGGAGAAAAAAAAATCTCTTTTATTCTCCTCTGGACCACCGCAATTTTTGGCAAAACTTTCTTTTTGCATGGGGTGATGATTTATGTTTGATTAATCCAGGGCAGAAGTCCAAGAATGTTACTCACAGTGGATGTGAAACACATTGTGGAAACCTCAGAAGAAAACAAACCCCCCAAAAGAGAAGGACATGCATATTTAAGCTATGTGGTGCACAAGCCTTGCTAGCAAACCTACTGAGAAGCCCTGGTAAAGACCAGGTAAATCCCCAGGTATTTCTGAATTTACTTAATAAATTAGATTAAATTGGCTTTGCAAATCTTTATATCCCTTTATAAACAGTTTTTTTTAAGACATGGAAATGATGTCACCACCACTGCTTGGTTTTCGGAAACCTCTCAGCACCCAAAATGGGAAAAGCACAGTTTTCCTGAGAAGAGGGAGATGGAGCACTGTTAGGACATTATCAGTGTTTTCATTGACTTGTGTCTCAGGAGCAAGTTCCAACTGGTGAGCTGAGTCTCTTTAGAAAAGGTGCAAGTTTGACTTCTGGATGTTTAAGTATCAGAGAGTATGACAGATATTGGACAAAAAAAAAAAGCGGGAAGCTAGAAACTACGGAATCATTTGAATTCAAAGCTGGCCATATTGCGGGTTGTGCCCAGAGCCTGAAGGCTGATACTCTCCAGGAATCACCCTGACATTGCGGCCTCTTTTATTTACTACTTCTGTTTGTATTTACTCTGCAGGGGACAATTTCCAGCTGAGGCCAAGCCTGGGCTGTCATAGGCTTGCCCACGGCCTGCCCCCCCGCTGGCCCCGGGGATGGAGCGGCGTGCCTGGGCCCGCACTGGCACCCGCACCCAAGGGGCTGCCTCCTGGTTTTTGTGACCCACGCTAACCCAGCGCCACAAACCATGAGAGGGAGGGAGGGAAAGCAGGGAGAGGCATCCTGTTAACTAGTTAAGTCCAGTCTCATGCCCAGCCGTCAGCTGGCAGAAAAGACAACGTGAGCGAGCGCGGGGACAGGCGCACACCCCCCCCATGCAAATCCTCACCCAGAGCTTCCCCTGGCTCTGCGGTTTCTGACTGTTAAGCTATGCAGCCACTGCAAATTATAATTATTGCACACTAAGACAAATCTCTCCTTCTGCTCTTTGTTATACACAGTTAAGTAGTTAAAACCCATTCATACATGGTGCCATATGCCCAAGACATACTACCGTTTATTTTTGCTAATCTGCTCTCCACTTTAATCCAGTGATTTCCTATAACTAATGAAGCTGAGTAAGAGAAATTTTTATTTTTTTTTTCTGGATGCTGAAACAGTTTAATGAAAAAAGACTTTAAATGCTAAAAACATCATATGAAAATCTGTTACAAAAACTAAGCCAGGACAAACAGTTACTGTCTTCTCTTTTTTTTTTTTTTTCTGTTTTGTATGTGGTGTTATTCTGGAAACAGATATGTAACTGAAAGCAGTCACCAGTCATCAGCATCATGCCCCGGTGTGCAAGATGGGTCACCATGGCTGAAGAGATAGGGGGCATAGCCCTGGCCCTCACACTCACTGCTTTTCCGTTTGACTTCAAGCAAGAGCAGTTTGAGCAAGTGGAGGATGTCTGGTTACTGCATTTAACGTGTAAGCCCTTAGAGTCAGGGATGACTCTACCAATTTCTGTAGAGGCCTCAATGCAGGATTGTAGCAAACAGCTACTGGTCATGCTAGAAATGCAAAACCTTGTGTCAAATCCTAAAAATCTCTTGCTCTTACCTGTAGGCAAAAGGTTACACTGAGACACATCCAGCTTGGGAAGCTGAGAGATATAAACACGTGGGCTGTGGTGTGCAAAAGAAAGTAATAAAGCCTTTGATCTGTTGCACAGGATAATACTTGGAAAACAAGAGGAAGGGAATTAAAATTTAGGAAGGAGATGTGGATCACAGCCTGAGAAATAGACAGCTAGTGATCTGGCTTTGGAAGCTGTAAGATCCAGTCCTCGCTGAAAAAATGGATTTCACAGATCCAGATTAACAAGTTTGGAACATACTGTCCTAGATGGGGCCTCGCTTTAAGCATTTTCACACTGTCTTGTTCGGTTTGTGTAAGAACAACCTTCTCGTTTGGGAGATTGCTTTGTATTTCCATAACGCTGAGACTCAACCTTAGGCTGAGTCTGTCCTCAGTGTAAAAAAAGGAATGGGCTATTTACCTCTAGGGGCTTCCAGCAGATTACAGGCAGAAACCTCCCTCCCACGTGTCGGTTAAGGACTAGAAACACTGGTGTGGAGGACTAGAAACACAGGCATAGCAACAGGGGACTGCCCGACCAAACCCCCATAAGCCCTATATGAGAGCCAGGAAAGGTCTCTATTTCCCCACCATGGGACCAGGCTGCACGAGTGTATGAAACGCCAACCAATCACAGAATCATAGAATCATTTGGGTTGGAAGGGACCTTAAAGATCATCGAGTTCCAACCCCCCTGCCATGGGCAGGGACACCTCCCACTACACCAGGTTGCTCAAAGCCCCATCCAGCCTGGCCTTGAACACCTCTAGGGATGGGGCATCCATGACTTCTCTGGGCAACCTGTTCCAGTGCCTCACCGCCCTCACTGTAAAGAATTTCTTTCTGGTGTCTCATCTAAATCTCCCCTCTTCCAATTTAAACCCGTTGCCCCTTGTCCTGTCGCTATACTTCCCTGTAAACAGTCCCTCTCCGGCTCTTCTGTAGGCTCTCTCGATAGAGCTGGTGTTTCGGTTGGACTAAGGGCAGAGGGTGCTGCTGCAAGAAGAAGTAGGTGGAACGCACTATGAGCTTAAATGATTTAAAATGTAAAATGGTACAATAAAGGAGCATTTCTCCTTGCTGTACAGGAGATTGGCATCAGAAGCTGATACAAATTAATGCTAGAAGGAACATTTCTATACTACTTTTTATACTCAAGAGACCAACTAGGGCTGGCTGTCTACCAAAAAGTCTTTCAGTGATGGTTAAACAAGATTTTATTAGTCCTTTGGTTAACTTAGGAAAGAGGTTACTCCCTGGAAATTTTCTACCTTCACAGTTTCACTGCAGTTTGATTGGCGCCACACCTCTCAGCTACCAAGAAGGGCTAATATAGAGGGGTAATAAATTACCCGGTGTTTTAAAAAGTTTAACTTCCCAGAAGATTATTGGATGTAGCAACTACAGTATTAACAGCAGGAAGAGACACGATTATTTTCACTTTCCCTAGGAACCTAGCATGGACAGGAAGAGATAATTTGTGTCTTTTGGTGAATTCCATTTTTAACAGGTCCAAGAAGAGTCCTGTAAACTGAGCAGTGAGAGCGAGACTTCCCATGTGGGGAACAGTGAGCAAGAGTCAATGCACTGGAACTAAAGGTTAAGCAAGACATGGATATAAAGCTTGAGTTAAGAAAAATCATACATGTAAACACATGATATGCCCCAAGTTTTCATGCTGAGGCAAGTGCTGAGTGGGATGAGAACGGAGCTGCAAACAGGCAGCAGTAAAGAAGACCTTGGAAAATAAGAAGACAGAACCAAGAGTCCCTAAGAGCTGCTACCCTGTCACTTTATTCACTGCAAAAAGTAATTTTGGGTGCAGTCTGGCATCTGCAGGCAAGCGTGGGCTTGCTATCATACGCGCATCAAACCGAACCTGCAAAATCAAGTTGCCAGCCATTGAAGTGACAATATCTGCAACTTAAAAACAGAGAGGCTGGCTTGGAAAGTCCAGCCCTGGAGGCAATTTCTATCACTGTGATGTGTGAGGAATTATGCGCGAGCACCACTGGGGCTTCTGAGCTGTATAAATAATGTTCCGTGCACAACGATGGCTTGCTACCAATTGCTTTGAAATGGATAATCACAATTTTCATTTGCATTCATTAGAAAACACTGCCTGTGAGAGATCTGACAGTACTTTAAAAAAAAAAAAAGTATGAGTGACCAAATCTGCTTGCTCTAAATACAGCAGCAGGCGAAGCAGACTGCTTTCAGATTACCAGCATCCGCAAGGCTAACAGCTTCAGAGTGGCACGTTGGCATTTCATAATAAGACCTAAATTTTTGCTAGTTGTTGAGACTCTTCATATTCAAGAATGAACAAAAACATCCAGAGAGACATAATCTCTGCCCCACAGTATGTGACTTGTTGGGAGATCTTGCCAATCGACCAGCTCTCTCATAGTGGTTACTCTCCAAGAAACACCAGTGATTTAAGTGAAGGTAATTCTGCTTGGCATGAATGTGAATCGGAAGAAAACCAGATCCACTTGTAACAGATGGTCAGAAGGTGGATTTACCCCCAAGTGATGTAAACCAGCATTCGTTAACTGCGTCGCTAATCACTACTCAGGAATGCCTCACTGCAAGCATCTTCCAGGCATTGTGCAGGACCGCATGGGAAGACTGTGGCAGAGGATTAAAAAAAAGCAGGGCATCTCTGTGCTCCTTCTCCGGCAAATCCCCTCCACACAAATCCAGCTTTGCTGGCCACTGTAGGCATTTCAACCCTCAACTTTTTGCAGCTTTGGACTTGCTGGATGCTGACACTGACGGGGTGCAATATTCCCCTTCGTCTCACTGCTTCAGAGCTCCCCCGGCTTGTCCAGTCTGGTGGCTAAAGGCAAACCCTTTGTACAGAGCTCTGTCACTCTCAAATCACTAATGAATCAACTCTTTTAACAAATGTACTGCTGAAAGAATATGCCCAAACCGTTTTCCTTAAGATGGGAAAGGGATACGTCTGCAGCTTCCAGCTACCACACTGCAGCTTTCTGAAACCTCCTTCCCAGTACTGTTGTTTGCCCATTTGGTGAAAAAGAAGCATTTGCCATTTCTCTAGCAACACCCCTTTTTTCTAATGGTAGGATAGGGTGACTTTCCATTCTTTCTATTGAATGATTCACTTTCTCAAGACCTGAAGTGTCTCTAAATTCCAAGTATCCAAGTGAAGTTTTGCTTTGCTGCCATCCCATGCTTCCGTATTACAATGACTGAGCAGTGAAAGTACAGGGACAGCTTTTTCCATGTGGACTCTCATACATATCTTCAGGATGGTTAATACAACTGGAAAATACAATGCAATTCTAATTGCTTTTCAGTTGCTGTAGGCCCTTGAAAAAGATATCTCACCAAACCCTGATAAAGCTGGGTTTGACGCAAGTGATCCATATCTGCATTCATTCCCATGTGCATTTCATTTACGAGAAACCTCTAAATACCGCGATACTCATCATTCACACGACCTAGCAAAGCAAGCCACGTCTGAAAAATCATAAGCATTACAATTCAGGATAAAAGCCATCCCTTGAGTAAATAAAGCACCAAAGCACACTAGCTTTCAGCACCAGCTTAAATTTCCCTAACACAGCATTACTCTATTGTGCTAATCTTATGAATAGGGGTTTTGGAGGAGCCTCTTTCTTTTGCCTCTTACTACTGACACACAGCACTGGTTGTCTCTCATGGCTTCCCGCTTCCCTTTGCATGCAGACTGATACTATCCTGATATTAGCTGGCTTGATGTTTACAAATAATTTGGTGTGACAAGTCTGGGAGCGTGCTGGGAAGCAGCAGGGTTGCACCCGCTATCTGAAGCCCTGGAAGGTGAGACAGCAACTCTCGGGTGGATGGGAGATAGCTGGGCCAGCTCAGCATTCAGCTCACAACACACTAGTTCATTCAATATTTGGTCCGTGGAGGCAGACAAGGGGACTTGAAACCACTATGACAATTCTTACTAATATGATAAATGCCATAGCAATTGGTAAAAAATTATAGCCCAGTGACATAGTAATTGTTATTAATATAATACAGGAAATCCTGCAACAGGCAGCTGAGATCCTAAACTCTAACAGGGGTATCACTGTCTTATGCAATGTTTCTGCCCAAACACTTTTCTTAATAACTTCTTAAATTCATTAAAAAGTGTTTTAAAAGTCCTTGTCTGTCCCATTTTGTTAAGACATAAAATATCCAAATTACATCACGTGTCACAATATAAAAAGAAAATTATAACACACTGAGACCAGACTTTTTGTTTTTAGGGGGTCCTACTTGAGGTGAAGAAAAGCAGAAAGAAGCCTGGTAGGTTGCCACAGACAGTGCTGCTTCTCCCCCTCCTGCTACGTAATGCGGGGTCTAATCCCAGCGGTGTGTGCTGCGCTGACACCGCCTGAGCCCTGTAATTACCTCGTTAGTGTTATGTCGTAGCAGACAGCCCGTGAAATATGTGCCGGGCATTATGTACACACAGAAACAGACCTGTCCTGAAATGCTGGCCAACGGGAATAGTACTCATCCTTGGCCACAAAGCCCTACACAATGATACACGCCTGGTGCCCACAGCCTGGGACACGCTTTGGCACGCCGAGAGAGAGATGGTGTCCAACCCAGCAGTACCTGATAGGGCTCTCTTCTCTGCCTCTCTGGACAAAACACGGGTTGCAAAAGTCCCGGAGAAGACAAAACAACTTTGTACAATCTATTAAAAACTTTTTCTTTTTTTTTCTCGTGACAACATTTACTGCAGCAGCCTGGGCAAACTAGACAACTGCTAGAGAAAGCAAAACCTTGGAAACAGCCCCCATCATACCTGCTCTGCCATCCACCAGCCCGTCACACAGCTCAGCCAGACTGGATGGGGCTTTGAGAAATCTGCTCTAGTGGGAGGTGTCCCTGCTCATGGCAGAGGGGTTTGGAACTCCATGATCTTTAAGGTTCCTTCCAACCCAAACCATTCTATGATACTATGATCACTCAACCCTAAACGCAGACTGCCTGAAAACAGAGGTGAACTGCCCTCCCCTCCTCTTCTCCCTGAAAAAAAAAAAAAAAAGCTTTAAAATCTAAATCCTTTCTGAGGGACTGTAACACATGTCCTCCTGTCACGTCACAGGCCTTTCAGTTGGGAGCTGCTGGCCACCAGCCAGCTAGGACTGGCTTTAGAGAACTGGTCTGCAGGCCAGGTAGTGCTCAGAGAGAGGATCAGGAGTTTACATTCCCAAAGGAAGACCATATGAGGGCATTTACTGCTGATGAGTGCACACACCCAGCCTGGCACTTCCTGCAGCACAGGCCATCTCTTACAGACATAAATGTTTTTTGGGATTTTGTTTTTCAGAAGGCAGCTAAGGCGGCAGCACACGCACAGGGATAGGTACCTGCTCTCCAACTGCAGAGACAGAGCCCGCTCTCTTGCTGCCACCAAGCAGAGCTACATAGCTAGTGGTCCCGGTACCAGGGCAGCCTTCAGCACACCAGGGAAACAAACTGGAGAGTTTGACAGGAATGGAACGAAGCAGAGTTAGAGATGGTTTGGACAGTGCTGGTAAAGGAGAGGTGGGGAGCTGAGGGAAGCCCCAAGCTCATACTAGGTCAGGAGGTTACTGAAGCAATTTTATGGCACTGGGAGGGGGAGAAAACACACAGCTCTGCCATCTGTGTACTGTTCAAGGTATACATGTAAAGAGCAAATCTCACAGGATAAAAAAAAAAAAAAAAAGAATATTTTTGAAAGCCTTTTTGCAGAGAAAGATAGTCAGAGCCGCACAACATCTGCGCTTTCCGCACTAATAGATCAACGGCCACAGGATTGTTATTCGCACTGGGGATGGAGAGAAAAATTTTCCTTGAGCAGAGAGCTATAAGTATAGGCATATTCAATCTCCCCTGGATTAGAGCAACTTGCTGTTTCTATAAAGTATTAAATGAAATTCTAAAGAAGCAGAGAGATTAAAGGCCAACTGCAATGATCCCCAATGAACATGTCCCAGTTAGTTGTTGTAATCCTCGGTTGCCCGTCTATTATTTCACAATTTTAAGGACACTGAACTCTGAAAAAGGGGTTTATAAAAATAGAGCAAAAAGACAGAAAATTCACACTTCGGTAGCTGGTGGCATTTTTGAACCTCAGACAGCTGCTACCAGTGACACACTTTCCTATACGTTGTTCAACACACACAACCTATTACCAACAGGTGACGGATCACCCCGAAGACATTCATATTCAGCAAGCCATAGGAATCAGAGTTCAAGCACAAATAAAGTTAGTTCTGGTACAACGAACAAGGCCATCAATTATAGGAACGAAATTCAAGCCTGGGTGTAGCACTTGTAATTAAGAAGCAGTGGAGCCTGGGCCAGGGCAGGTGCAGGTGACGAGAAGGGCACAGCTCTTGGGAACACGCCAGGCTCTGGTGAGCTGTAGCACACAATGCTCCAGGAGCAGCACGTTCCGCAGGGCAAGAGTTACCCCTCATGGGAGAAAAGTGCTGGGGTACCTATGAGCCCAGTTGCCGGTGGACATGGCCAGGAGGGAAAGAAATTGTTAGGAGAGAGTATAAATCGCACACGCTGTATTTCCTTAGTAAAACCAGTCTAAAAAGATGTGTTAGCAGCAACCCTGTAAATACCATATGAAAAATTCTACATGATGGATACAGCTCCACAAAGATGCACTTGGAAAGAAGTAGGACAAGCCCAAGTGGCAACACAGTGCTTTCAACACTAAAATTCAAAATGCACAGAAAAATTATACTGCCAGCCATGAACATTAATAGCAAATTATTCTAGTGTGAAGCATATTTCTAATACCCTGATCTGGGTGGGTATCTGGGTTATCCTTAACCATTTTGTCTGCTCCTGGGGCTGAGCTGTGGTTGCCTGGGAACCTGTTCCCATTGTTTGCAGGGAGCTGGGGTAGGTAAGCAGGGGCTATGCTCTCCTGTGCTGTCACTACTTTGAAGCTTAAACAAGCTGCCTCGGCTCCATGCCAGATTTTGTAGTTCCTGCTTCTGGATACAGAGGGATGCTCCCAGCCGAAGGACCAAAGCACAAAATGAAAGGCACAGTGTGCATTACTGGATCTTATGTGGGGGAGACACAGGAGAGTGTCTTCATACTCTTAGGTTTCTGAGAGCAGCTCCTAGGGAAATAGGTGAAAGTGTGGGGTGAGATAACACTTCTTGGTCTGCTCTATAGCTCCTGGGAAGGACAGATGACTTTGTGGTACCTCGGAGCAGAAGCTGACTGCCTGAAGTCCAAATGTAGACCTAGCACTGTCAATTCCATCACTAAAACATATCCCTCAGCACCACATCTCCATGTCTTTTAAATACCTCCAGGAACGGTGACCAAACCACTTCCCTGGGCAGCCTGTTCCAATGCTTGACAACCCTTTCGGTGAAGAATTTTTTCCTAATGTCCCATCTAAACCTGGTGCAACTTGAGGCCATTTCCTCTCATCCCATCACTTGTTACTTTGGAGAACTTTGGAGACAAAGTTTGGAGTACTTTGGAGACACCCACCTTGCTACAACCTCCTTTCAGGTAGTTGTAGAAGCCTAAAATGGCAATAAAGATGCACATTAAAAAAAAACAAAACAAAAAAAAACACAAAAAAAACCCCCAAACATTATGCTCAATAACACCCCATGTTCTCACTTCTCTCTGTGGGTTGAGCTGCAGACACACAGCTGAGGCTGTTTTCAGGAGCCTCTTCTGCATAAAAACCTTGTACCCTCCAGTCACCACAGACATGACCAGCCCTGAGAAGAGGCAGCAAGCAGGGAGGGACCATGTCTGCACTGCATTGGGCTGCTTGGGAAACCTCTCTTCTACCATTTCCTAGCCTTTTGAGTGACTGAATTTGTAACCCTAGTCACGTTGTACACAGTATTTTTATTATGATAATTATAACAAATGATGACGGACAGCACTTTGTTTTGATGGCTTTCTCTCAAAGGCTATAAAATTATGCCCTTTTCTCTGTACTGTTACATGCCTGCTGTAAAATGTATAATCTCAGCCTTTTGCTGAACTTACACAGTTGATCAATGAAGCTGCAAAATCCCACTCCAGCTATCTGGATTGTCCTGCTGCAATTCCAACCTCAAATACAGAATGAAGTATAGAAAGGGTGAGCAGAGGCGTCAGTTTCACTGAGGGCAGCTGGTTGGTGTGTCCTCAGTTGTTACCATGCTCCAAAACACCTACATTACAGGGAAGAGCTTACTGATCCCACTTGCACGGCTTGCTTAAACTGCTGCCTAGCAAAAGAGGGGTCTGAAGGTGATTTGAGAATCAGCTTCTGAAAAGTCATTTTTAGACAGTAATTACAAAGTCCTTCTACTCTGGGTGTTTCTCATGCCAAAGTACCTCAGAGGTGGAACAATCCTCATGTGTTGTGTACTTGATTTGCCTACTCCAAAGAACCTCTTCATATGTGGTAAAGCCTTGCAAAGCACTCAGGAAGAGCAAAGCAGCAATGGCATGCTCCTGCTGGGGGCTGCAAGCCAGGAAAATATTCTGGGGAAGTACCTTTTTAATATACTTCTTGACTAAAAAAAAAAAAAAAAAGACTTTTTTTTTTAACTACAGAACAGCATATGAAGTACAGGGATTCAACCATATACAAATGGTGGAATGTAATTCTGTGCCAAAATGGTATCAATCTCCACTTTTTAATCTTTTTTTTTCTTTAATTTCTCACACTTAATGTAACTTCAGTGAGGCCTGGACTGGGGCCTCAGGCAACGTAAGGCTCTCATTGTCTTCTCTGAAACTGAAGTTTCAACTGGACATCAACTGGACTGCATAGCGCGGTTGCTGCAGCGAGGTAAATAATGGTCACTAATCCATGACTACTGATGTTCTGCTCTGATTAAAAGTAAGGCAGCAGGGATGTCTGATAAAAGAACATGATCAGGTCATGTCCTGTCAGACAGGGGAGAATACAAACCTAGGATTATTTTGTGGAGCCGGAAGAAACAGCAAGTGCAGTTTTTTTAGGGCACTTGATAAACCTTTGCCTCTTTTCTCTGACTAGCAAAGCAAAACAAAAAGGGGAAAGAATAAGGGAAAACCTCAAACCATCTAGCTAAATATTCTTTCTCTACCACTGGTCAGGACAAGGGTTCCCAAAAGGCTGTTACTCTCCTGGCAGTAACAAAATGGAAATGTCTGAGCTTCATCAGTGGATGAGCTTTTGACCTCAAACATGGCAACTAACAGCAGAATAGGCTTTATCCCAGCCTGGGTGCAGGAGATTAATGCCTATGAATAATATGTACGCATTAGTGAATAATGACAGCCCAGTGGAAGGACTGCCGGAGACCCACAATTTTTTTAGATCATTATTTCTCAAATGACAGAAACTATTACAATGAGGAAATTCATGCACTTTTCATTTTTCTAATTAAAACATGAAAACTGTTTTTCTCTACCACTTTATTCATTGCTCACTCTTTGTTTCTGTGTCCTTGGCCACCTGGAAAAAGCAGCTCCTCACAGGTAAAATGCTTCTTAGCTGAGGACCTACCACATCTCAAAGGGTGCTGCAGTGTCAGTGCCTAAAGAGCACAAATAGCTGCCTTAAGGATTCCTGCAGCAAAAAAACCCTGCATCATTTGAATTCCCAGTGGTCCCAAGGCAGGTATGCTATGGTCGCTACCTGGATGCGCCCTCTGCCCACTGACCTATAGAGGAATCAAACAGCTTATGGGGCTGATCTTCCCATGGAGCTACTGATTAGCTGTGAAAAATTCATGCAATCACAGTCTTTTACTGAGGATCTCTACAAAATATGCATTTCTACTCGGTTCTTAGAAATCAGGGTGTGCTTTTGTTTCTTTGTTTGAGAAGCCTGAAGTCCTCAGACCCTTTTGGCAGCTATTTTTTTCTACGATCCCAGCAGTCTTGACACCTAAAACATTGGGAGGTAGAGAGTGAATAAAACCACAGGCAATTAGCAGCCAGTCTCAACCAAGACATCACTTCCAATCCTTGATTTTCCTGTCCTCACTCCTCTACCTTGCCAGGTTCCCAAGGAGCCCTTAAGGGAGCTCTGAGGCAGGCTCTGGCTCAACAGAAATGAAGAAGCATCCACATTTTTTCCCCAAGAGATATTTAAAGCGTGGCAAATCTCCCTTTCCAGACACTGATTCTCCCCTACCCTTTGCAGTGTTTTGCCTCTAAATGCAAAGCAGGAGATGCAGTGCCCTTGTCCTTACAACCAAAGGTGCCTCACACATGTATATTGAGGCTTTTTTTTTTTTTTTTTTAGACAGCCTCATGGTGTTCATTTCCCACATGTTACTACACATAGTGCATGACAGAGAGGCTGGACCCCACATGCTGTGATAGGTGAGGAGTGAAAGCCCTCAGAAAAGAACAGCATCTCTTTGAAAAAGACCCCCACAACCAAAAAAAAAGAAAAAGAAAAAAAAAGGCAGGAAAAAAATCAGGCAAAAGTTCGGAACGTACACAAATAGCTTGAAACATACTGACTTTTCACCACTTGTTTATCTCCAGATTCACTAAGGGGACACAAAGTTATAAGAAGTCTAAAAAAAAAAAGGAGCTCGGTGAAACTTAGAAAGCTTCACCTCCTGTGCTCTCTCACACAGATGCACATGTACACACGAGCACACACCTTTCCATACTATTTCTCCATCAGCAAGCACCATTGCAGCCAGGCTCTCTGTCCCATACACACACACGTCCCCATGCTACTTGGCTCACCAGTCTCGATGCCAGAAAAGCTCTTCTTGATCATCCTGAATGCCCTGAATGACACCCAGTTTCCTAACCTGGCTTCATTATTTTTTCTTTCTTTTGCATACAACTGAAGTATGAATTTCTAACATGTTTTCATTTACATGGGAAAACTGGAGAAAGCTGTTTGTGCCCCAGAAGGAGACAAAGAAACTTGAAGCAACAGTAGAGTTAAGCAAAATAAAACTCTGAGATAATTATTTTTAATGACTTGGAAACAAAACTCATTTGGATGAATCCTCTTCAGACTTTGCCTATTAATTTCCCTAACTGTCAACATGAAAATGGTAGGTTTTAGCCAAATAGTCCACCCTTAGAACAAAAACTATAGTGAAAGTTTGCTGTAACCTTAAATTCTAAGAGCCATAAATTATCAATGTTATTAGAAGGCATATACTTATCTGAAATCTTCTCTCACTTTTCGGACAATAAAACCACCTGCTCTTTAGGAATAGCAGATGATTGAGTCTGACAGAAGCTTAAAGAAGATACTTCTTTTTAACCTCACTTTCTGCCACTGGGCTCCTGTGCAGCATTACGTACGCTGTGTCTCACTTGTTGCTATGATTCCAGCAGTGACTTGCAGATACTGCAAGATGAAGTAAGTGGCTCTAGGTTCCTTCCAAATGATTCAGCAGGGATTTTCTTTAAACAGAAATATTTTTTTTGAACACCATTCAGCACTACTGAGGCTTAAAATGAAACCTTTTCTACTGCCAAATAAGACAAAAATAATAATAAAAAAGTAAAAAAAAAACCAACCACAAACAAAATCCAATAACCATTTTTATTTCTGCAGAGCAAAGTGACTCTATAGTACTCGCAGCTATTGAGGCTCCGAAGCTGTGCTGCACGTCCTGATGAGAGTGGTTCATTATTAGTCATGCAAGGCAGCCACTGACCTCACTTCAGTGCGAGCCGCAGCCACAGCCCTATTATGGGCAGGCCCAATGTTTATGCACACTTGTCAGATTTCACACGGCTCCTCTGAATGACATGCTCTCCCCTGGCCCCGCTTTTTCTTTCCTCTGCCCTCCAACTTCTCTGCGGCTTTTCATAATAAATGTGAATTTAACCAGCAAGCCCCTCTGAAAACTCACGCGAAGGATGGTACAGTTCTCACAAGGAATGCCAGACATATTCATTAAGACCCCGGGGCTGAAATATTTGGTCACACAGTGAACTCGCAATGGAAGGATGCTCACTGGTCAACGCTAAAGAGCTGAGCCCAGGGTAAGGGCTGAGGGAATGGAAGAGACTTTTAAAACGCTGCAATTACTGGCTGCAAACAGTCTGTTGAAAATATTCCAAGGCACCAGCTGATCACAATTCTACTAGATGTTTTGAAAAGCAGCTCTGACAAGCTTTCCTCTAGACCAACTGCTCTTCCTCCCAAATTTTTCTGGAAATAGTATAGTAGAAGCTAGGGGACTCTGATTTTCCTAAGAATAATAATGCTTTAATACCAAAAGCGTTGGAGATTGGAAGCAATGCCAGGTGTCCCTGCACGCTGCATGGAGGGAGCGATGTCTCCACTGCTGCCATTGTATTAACACGTTCCTACCGCAGAACAGCACTTCTGGATATATATCACAGCAAGAAACTACACGGGGTTTAATGCGGGAATAATCTGCAGAAGCCGTATTTTCCTTTTGGCTGGATTTTAACAATGAATGCAAATGCATATAGGCTTTTATAGTCTGAATGTTTCTATTCAAACCTTTTGATTCAAAAGCCTTTTTTTCTCAACCACTGATCATGAAAACAGAACCTAAAAAACAACCGGCCCTTTTCTGAATCAATATTCTGGGTACAATGGTGCAATAATGTCACCTAAGGGGTTACAATTTTTAACATCATAGCTAGCTCTTACATTTTTACTTGGTTATTTCAATCTTTTAAAAATGAAACCAGAATAATCTTAATGTAGGAAATCCTCCAGCTTTGAGATGTTTCTTCAGGCACTAACTTGTCAGATGGCTGCTCTCAGATTAGAGATAGGATGGTATTTTCAGCTTTTCTGGCAATTATTTTTACAATTCTGTTTCCTTATGATCCTACTGTTGCTTTCCTATCTGTCACTGTGTCACCATAGAGAGATTAGCTGAAATTTCAGACTCCATTGAAGTCTCTTTGTCCTCTCCCACATGACGCATTAGCTGCACATTGCGGTACTCCAAACAAAAAGGGATAACTGGCAACAGAGTGGTCCAGCACCCACACTGCTGATGCAAATTTCTCCAAAACATGAGTTTTAAAACCTCGTTACTCTTGGATGTTTGTGCATATATGCCTGGGTCTTTGTGCACAGCTGTAAAAAGTTGCTAAATGAAGAAAAGAAACATTGATTTTTCTCTTCTTCCCTACAATTGAATATTTATGATGCAAACAACCTCTAAAATATGTAGACTTTCTTGCAGAGCCTTGAAGAGGCTGCACAGTCAGCAGAGTCCGAAAGTTCAGCTACAAAGGTCAGGCAGACACATAGAAAAAAGAAGAAAAATGTCCTGAGACTACCCCCACTTTGGAGCAGAATAAGCAGATTATTCTGCAAGAGAGGTCATGATTTTGATTTCTCTACAGCTCTATTTCTACCCCACACAGACACACAACCAAAGCAGGAGATGCAAGCAAGGATGTAGTAAAGAAGAACGCTAAGTTCCAGTTTAACATCAATTTTTGAATCACCTGTTTTCTGTACTGTAGTTTGCTCACGTATGTACCTTGCAAGATTGTTACAAGGATTAAATCTTTGCAAGGATTAATCTTTAAATCAGGGCTTTGAACAAATCTGCATGTTGTATATGCAGAATAACAGCTATAGTTAAGGTCACTTGATAACTCTTCATGCAATAGAAATTAAAAAATCATCTGATAGCTATTGTGCAATTATCCTACATTGCATTTAGAAAAACTTTCTCTGTTTTCCTGGGATAAAATCAGTGCATAATTTGGCATAACTTAGAAAGCAGACAGGTATTGCAAATAAATATACCTCAGATAATTTAAGTTACACAAACGGCAGTCATAATTTATTCTTCAATTCCCTTTGATGTTCCCCCACACTGAAAACACATATGTCATTTCACACTATGGCAGCTATCCTGGAAATGAGCCAAATTCAGCATCGGTGTTAATAGGTGCAACCTGGCACAAGCCACCCATGATACAGCTGCTGCCAACAGAGACAAAGTTGGTTCAAAGCTCTGTTAAACTGGGAATGTGCCAGTTTTACATCTTTTTGGTGAGTATGTGCAGTTCTGCTCCACTATGTAATTCTATACTGCTGTCTTCTTAAATGTGAAGCATTAAATAAAAGTGAAGAGAAAAAGCAAAAAATGCAGTACAGATAAGAAGTTGCCCACAAAATTCAACAGTCAGGTTTATAGCTCCGAGGAGCCACTTTTCAGTTGTGGTCCTGCAGTCAGAGCCGTTCAGAATTTCCTGTTGTAACCTCTGACAAAAGACAAGGACCTTCAAAAAGAGAACTGTGTTGAGGTCAGTAGAAGAGGCTGCCACTGGTATGAAGACTCATACGGAGAAACAGGCATGTCATCAGGGGGGACAGGAACATGTTCCCTCGTGACCTCCAGTTCTGGATATGAGACCATAAAGGCTGCTTCAGGCAGAGGAATTTTTTTTCATATCACTTTTATTAGTTGCTACCAGTGGCTTCACGAGAGCTTGTAGGACCTGAATCCCAGTGGGACAAGATGCAAGGGTAAGGACACCCCTGCCAAAAAGCGGTGTCCTTCATCTGGAAATGGATACGTAGGGAATCTAGCTCAGGAAAGAAAAGGACTGTGGTCTGGAAACCTACATTAGGGAAGACCCAAAGAAGGGACTAGTTGTAAGGTCAACACAGTGACAAAAGCAACACCAACCAGACATTTGTGTAAGTGGCGAGAATGGCATGAGAGCAGTGAAAGCTATCTGGTAATAAGAGACAATGAACACTTTAAATCAGATTTATACTTGGAAGTAACACTCTGATCAACAATTAATGAGGCTATTCTAAAGTCCGCCTCAGCTGCTGCTGATCTAGTCCATAACTAAACTCACTCTTCCATGTCCGACCAGTTCTTCCAAGCCACTTCAGGAAAAGTGAGAGAGCATGTTATTCAGTCACATCATTTGGTAGGGAAATGCTCAGGCCCTGCTCTCTGCAAATGCCTGTAATCTCCACATCACAAGAATAGCAAAACACTCTTCCCTCTTATCTGTGGACCAATATCTTACGTCAGTCCCATGCTGGCCTGGGCCCTCAAAGCCTGATTCCCAAGGGTTTTCCACTGGAGAGATGATTGATTAATCACCACCCATCAAACAGAAGGACGCCAGTGCTCTGTGCTCCCCTGAATACTGTGCAATCATAGGATTCAATTTAAAGTTCCTAAAGACCAACAATCGGCTCCTCAGACACTGATCTACCAAACAGTAGGGTGCTCAGCTACAGAATAAAGGAAAAGCAGGAGAGGGCATTTCAGGAGTCTATTGCTAATGAGCAAACCATCTGTCTGTCTTCTTTGTGAAAATTGGCTATTTTTTCTGGCATTTCCTTTTCCCCAAACAGTTTTTCTGCTGATGACCTTATTATTTTAAAGAAATGTAATCTAATTTAATGCTAGTACTTGTCAGATTTTTTTTTAAAAAGAAATAAAGATAACTGTAAGTATCTTAGCAAATGGAAAAATAAAAATGTACCATGCCCATGAGATAGAAAAGGTGCGAGCTATCCAAGCTGTGAAGTCACTCCACAAACAAACCTAGGTGGTGATAATTACACTCATTATTAAGAAGGAAAACCACAGCCACAGCTGTGAAATGACTGACCAATACCGAATTCTTCATATGGGATCATTCTTCCATCACAAATGAAAAAAGACACCAAATACAAATTAAAAAAAATTTAAAAAAAACACACACCAGAAGAAAGTCTCACTGTTGCCAAAGCTTATCATAAATACATAATCTGGGATGGGCTCTCCCTGGTCTGCCTTACCCAATTTATGTCTCTCAAAGGACTGGGTGCATTTCAGGACACCAGACTGTCCTTGAGTGCCTGTAAAGGTGAACACCATTTTAGCAGAAATGTAAGAAGAGGATACAGAGACTAATCAAGTTGTCCATCCATCTTCCGGCATCGCATCTCTGCTGCAGACACCACCAGCTGCTTCAGAAAAATAGGTAAGAAGCCTGATGGTAAGATTATGGGGATAGTCTGCCCAGCCAGGACGTCTCCTCCTTATTCTTACCAGCAATAGATCAGTTTCAGACCTCAAATATGAAGTTTTGTGGCCCTTTCAGGACATCCCTTCAGATATTTTTATTGCCTGTTTTCAAGCAGTGGCATTACAATCCTAAATCTGAGCAGCTAGACAATTCCTGTGCACTTCTAGCAAATGAGAATATTCTAAAATGTAAAAAAAAAACCAACAGAGTGTACCAAATTGTAAAGTGAGATCTAAGTACACAAATGGTTATTTTTGGATCCACACTCCCTTTGATCTGTTGCCTCAAATCAGTGAGCATGGACCAACTCAGATCACAGAAGTCAGGGAAAGCTGCTTTTTTGGATGGGAAGGTAGAACTTAATAGTATCTCTCTGACCACCTTCTGATATTCATTCTAATCTCAGCTGAGCCCGTATTTCTTTATGCATGGTTTTATGCCAGGTAGTAAATGAAGAACACTGCATTTAGACTCATATTTGGACTTGGTGAGGCAAGCATTTACCCCAAATGAACACTTTGCTAAGGAGCTTTGTCAGCGACAGCATTTTCTGATGCTTAAACTGAAGTTCAGTTTGCCAGACTCATGGAGTAAAAGGAGAGATTTATGGAGAAAGGACTGACACATGCTGCTGCAGTGAAGATCTCACAAGAACGTACAGCTCATAACTATGTGTGGCCTCTCCTTCTTCAGCCTGGTGCCCTCCTCATCAGCCTTTGAGACATCTGGGACATCAATGAAAAGCGGCATAAAGAGCATTGTGCTAGTACTAACCTAACATCTTTGGGATGCAAACCAGTTGTCAGGGATCAACAGCAGCATTAAATAACATCAAAATGTACAAATCAAGGTGGTACAAGAGCTACATCTCTTTCAATAGCTTATGTTTAATGAGTGCAGTCCTACATACCAAGAGGCTGCATCAGAAGCCTATATTAAGAGGAAGAAGCTGGTCACTCCTGGTTTGTATAGTGTGCTATCTTGTGTGCTAAACAGTGTGCTAAAGCACTGCATAAAGTCAGCAGTAACCAAATTTTTTTCCATGATCGATCAACAGAAGACACCCAAACAGGAACTGCTAAGAGTAACCAAACTGGCACAAACTTCTCCTCTGATGGTGAGAAAAGCTTAAGTGACTCTTGCTTATCTGTTGGTTTATCTCAAGCACCTTGAGTATGTCCACATGCCTCTAAAGGCACTGTGGACAACTGCTCCAAAGATGCTTCGCTAAAGGGGGACTTCAAAAAGCATGTCGGTAGCATTTATCTGTTCAATACTCCAACTGAATACTATGTCTGAACAGATCTGGAAAAACGTACTTCCTACACAGAGATTTTTTCCTCATTATTGTCTCTCTAAGTACTGAAAATGCAGCTGAAGGCGTGACCAGCTGCAATACTGGAAGCTACAAATATGCTATTTAGGCAGTAGCGATGCTGGAATAACCAGAGCACGGTACTACACTTTTCCCTAAAGGAAAAGTTTCGAGAGACAACTGATAGAGCAGATTTTCCTGCTCCTCTAAGAAAAGCGAATACTCCAGGGGCATGTGTTCATCAAACAACAGGACTTATATTTCTGGTTTTACAATCTAGTAGAAGAGGATAAAGGTCTAAACCCTTCCCAATTACCCAGAGTACGTCTTGGCAGCTCCCTTCTAAGTTGTTCCTTCTGGGAACATTAAACTATGTGACAATTTAATTTTTTTTTTCATTAAATGATGAGCCCAAGTGGTATTGATGGCAATGTGACCTGGGAGGGAGAAGGATTCAAGACAGCCTATTTACCCACTGGCATTCACTGCCAAATTGATAATTTTATTTGGAATATCAAGGTTATTGTCATAAAAAAGCTACACTTTAAAAAGAACCAAAAAAGAGAGGATGTAAAGTTGTCTAGCTAAAGTTTTATCACAGTAAGCATAACAATTTGGAGAGGATCAGAGGAACAATGGTAGGTGGAGGAACCCAAGTAAACTAATCTGGGAAATCAGAGCACAACAAGTGCTCCATCAAAGGAGAAGACTAAACTGTTGTCCCTGGAGTGAAATGCACCAAGAGCTGAGGGGAAGAATCTTTCTTCCTAGACTGCCATGCAAAATATAGGAGTTACTGCCTTAAAGGGCACAGGGCTTATTATGGGATGCAGGGGGAAGCAAATTTGGGGATGGTGTAAAACCTATCCAGTTGGCAGTTTGTCACTTTAAGAAGATGAAATACCATATACCCACCTGCTTAAAGTGGGCAGAAAAATATGTTTAGGGAGAGAGATGGTGTCACTAGACAACCTTTACATTTATTTCCTTTTTCTACTTGGCATTGCTTATATATCTCCATGGATGTGTCCGCAAAATCATAAAGTGCATTACGGCTGAATGTTCTACACGTCCTACATCTGCATATTTTACTTATAGGGCTGAGTAAGACAGCATAGATACTTTCAGTTATCCATTATTACAGTCTTTACTAGCTGTGTTCAATTTTGACATTAACGGGCTGTGGTCAGGCTCACCTGTTCTGTGCTCACACTGAGAAAAAGACCTCATCATGTAAGTTTCCAGGAATGAAAATTCACTCAAAGAAAAAGGATTGAGGCCACTATTGCATATGACAAATGGGAATCACATGCCTGTTTCCAAAACTGGAAAACCCATTCTGAAGTTTCTTATGTTCTGGATAGGAATCCAACACAATCTCCTAAAATTACCTCAAATTATGAATTTGAGCTTACAGAGGGACTGTGAATCAAGAGTTGTTCCAGTGGGCTAAGAAGATAGGCAACTTCAAAGGACTAATTAAATCCCTCTTCACATAATTCACCAATATAGTCGGAACATGAGGAATCGAAAGGACTTTACCCATTCTAGTCTGAATTTAAGCTTTCAGTACAGAGCACCCAGTGTGAATGGAGACGGAATCTAAGGAGCTTTCTCTGCCTCTGTATACAGTGACTAAATAATGGTGACTTACCCCTGATTGCTCCTGAGAGGCATCGCCCCAGGACTGGCCTTAGGTGCACTAAGACTGGCCTTTAGCAGCACATACACCCCTCAGCAGCAACATGGCCACATGTAGAACTGCAGTTACAACTTCGGATGACCCTCATTTTTAGGCACTGTATCCACATATAACACACAAAGCATCAAGGATCAAGAGAAGTAGACTTAAAATAACAGAGATGACGTACCAAGGTACAATCATCACACCTTGGTAAAACCCTGTCTCAAGTAGCTGAGAGACTTCTGCAGGCAAGTGAGAGTGTGTGCCAGACAGAGGAGCATATAGTGGGTCTTTCCATCCAAGGGAGTGTGATGTCTTGTGGTACATAAGGAAAGGGGGCACAGTGATGCTCCATGCTGTGTTACTCAGCTGGCCCCAGCAAAAGGCACCTTCTGCTGTCACAAGCACTGTACATGCTTCCGACTTGCGTTTGTTTGTTTCTGCTCTTCTGGGACAAGGGCCACCTCGAGATAGTTGTGAATTTGGGAAACAGCACAACAAGCTATCTAAACCACAGCTGCTGATCTTAATGTATTTGATATACACAGAACTTTCTAGAAAACAGGTGGAAAACCCCCTACCAGAATGCAAAAAAGCAACTGAATCAAATACAGAAAACGGGGTGGGGGTGGGGAGGTGTTAGATTTCATTGTCACTGTGCATGAGAGCAGCATGAAACTTCTTGGCTTACAGAGGTACTTCACCATCACTAAATTAAGAAAAGGAGTCTGTTAGGGAGAACAATGCTGCATCCACGTTACAGGAGAAAACTGGAAGAGAGAGAGTGCAAACGTTGCTCGCCTTTTCACAGTTGGCAATATATTCCCCTGACTCATGCGTACGTAGGAGACCTGCCCACAGTCTAAGTCTATGCAGGAGCCTGGAGTAAGACTCTCTTTCAGCGCCTACCCATAAACAAGTTTGTCTTCTTGGCATAAATCTTCTTTTACGTTGTACTTATTTTCCACTCCATGTCTCAGGAAAACATTAGAGGATTTATCATTGCTAAAATTTCAGATCTACTACAGCCAACGGTTTAGAAAATTATGTGCTAGCTGTTAAAACAATTAATCTAAGCCTAACTTTTAAACTGTAGACTCTTTATGTGTTCAGCCTTTTCTGTGAAGTATTTGGGATATTTTGGGGCCACATAAAGTGATAATAATACTCTCATAATCAAGCTAGCAAAACCTAGCATTTTATAATGGGTTCTCTGATAGAAAAAGTGTTGCAGAAAAATTCAGGCATACCTATCTCCAACTGAAAGCTTTATTTATAATCAATAAGTATTTCTACCTTGCCAGACTTTGATTTCATCCCTTTCTACTTTTAAACAGTTTTTCACTTTAAATCATATTTTCACAGGAAATGGCTTCAAGTTGTTATCTCTTTATTCTTTGCTTTCACCCCTCCCTTACGAAAAAAATACCATGGAAATAATGCAAATACTGGTCTCTATGCCATAGGTCAGCACCAGAAAAATCTGAAAGCCTTAACTTTTTATATAATACTCCTTCTGTCCGCTACATACATTAACATTTACAATGGAAAATGTTTAAGACCTCCCACCTCCAGTTGTTCAAGAATTTCTTGTTTAGCATCCACTGCATACTATAACAGATTTGCTGGAATACGCATCCCTGCATCCTCAGATGAATACTCTGTGTGTTTGCAAAGGTCTAAGGGATCGGCAAGCAAGAAAGCAAAGTTTGTTAAGAGCTCCAGACAGTTCTCACTGGAGATTCTGTGTGCCACTAATGCACATCTCAGTATTCACCTAGAGAGGACCACTCATAATTTCTCTGCACAGAGCTAGACCCTGTGCTGTGGGTCAAAAGAGCCTTGGGGTTGATATCAGTAATTCCTTGCTGTTTCATATCTTTGAATATTGGCTCAAAGGAATAACCTCTAAGGAAGTTCAAACTCTCATTTTTTCTGCCTTTTTCAACTTTTTGGTAAAGACCTCCCCGTATCACCTTGTACATCTACCACTTGAATTCCTGCTTGAACACAAAGAAGGTGAGTCAGAAATAGACATATGAAGCATACACAGTTCCTGGGAAGAACAAAACTGTGTCTCACCGCTAACCTGATGAATAAGGTTCTTTGCCAGTCAGTGATTAATCCCCCTTTGTATGACTTGATTCAAAGGGAGGCGTGTGATAGAAAGCACAGACTTCCTTCTCAGGTAGCCTTCAGTTCCCAAATCCTTCATGCCATTGACAACTCTTCCTATATGTGGAGGGACTTCTAAATCAATTCTATCCACAAAAAGGGCTGTAAGACTCATTTCAAGACTGTCCTCATCTCCAAGTTCCCAGCTAGTGTGGAGAAAAGTGGATCCTGCCTGGACTTGGGGCCATTTTGGGAGCAAACAGCAACGCTGCTCCGTTTTCCTATATGATAGATGTGGGGTAAGGGAAGGAGCTCAATGCTGCCGTTGGGCAGCCCTCTCCTAATGGAGCAATCCTTCAGGGAGGGCAGCATTAGGACAAGGATACGCTGGATGCCACCTTTGTAGTGTAGGGCTGCTGCAAGGTTCAGGTTCTGCTGAAGGTCAAGGGATGGCTTTGAGGCACAGAGTGACTCCCCATTACTAGGGATTTACCAACTGCAGCCCTGGCCCCACCGGCACCGACCCACCACGTGCACAGTCTCATGCAGGCACCATCCCAGTGAGATCTGGCGAGCGATACCAGCACCCAGCGGGAGCAGGAGCGCATGTCCGTGCACTGACAGGTGGACAAGTAGGTCACTTCCATCTCCTGCATGCTAGCAGGATTATATAAATGTATGTCCACAAATCAAACAACCATAAAGGGAGCCCGTGTTTCAAAGGCACAGCTTCTTTGACAATACAGCACTCTTTAAAAGTGTAGTAAAATACACACGAGTGTTGAAATTAACCACTGACATTAAAATGACCAACCGATGAAGTTGCCTGTTTCTGGGGAGAGGAATAAATCAGGCAAGGTGAATTTGCTGTGGAGGTCTGCCTGGAGACCAGCAGCTTGTGGGAAGCAGTGAAGTACTGTTTTATTTATTGAACTCATACAAAAATCTTTTAATCCTACCTGCCCATCAATTCTAGGCTACAGAAGATACAGAAAACCACTACTGGCCCCTTCTGCAAGTGACTCGGGACACTATGAAATTCAGCATGATAATTAATAAAGATGTAATAAAATCCCAACATCTCCCGAGTTGAATTTTCCTAGCAGTGCTGAGGTGGCATGGGATTAGTTCTTGTGCTCTTCTTTCTTCCTCAGCAGTGCCTGTACATCTGTACACCCAGCACTTGGTCTGTCTAATTCCTTCCTTCTACTTCCCACCTGTGTGAGAGCAATTCCTATGCCCTGGTCATAATTACTACTCCTGTTTTTCCTACATTAGATCTGACACATGTAAAGAAGGGACTACTAGATTTCACAAAACCCCTGTCCAAAGTATTTAAATACTCGGAGGATACTTTTTAACACATTTCAGTGTTCAAGGAAAAGGACTACTCTTATCTGTGGGGAGCTTGGCCCCTCACGAGATTCGGTTTCTCCAGTTCCAGCACAAAAAGCGGTGCCCACCAGCCTGTTCTGAGCTCAGCTGCACTCTGTCCATCCCTTCCCATCCTGGAGAAGGAGGCTGGTCGGAGCCTGGCACTGGTTGGCAGCTCTTTCCCTTCATCAACCCAAAGCCCAAATCCCCCTGTGATGCCTCAGCCCACAGGCTCCACAAGTGACTGTAGATCTGTTATGCAGCTGTTCCTCTCAGATACCTACCCACGCAAATCCTGTTTACTCCAACTCTGCTGGGAAGGTAAAGGGCAGCACTAAATCCCATTTTACTACAGTCAGGATTAAGTTTATACATCCATGATGATAACCTAAACCTTGCTAAAAAGCCTTGTTAAAGCCATGTACCAGCTAAAAACCGGACTCTCAGACTTCCTAGAAATCTTTCCTCCATTGGACATTGGGAAAAAAATGTTAAAGATCTTGGTTCAGTTGAATTACTGATTAGATGTTCATCTACCAGTCTCGATTAAAAAAAATAATCCATCAGTAAGCAGCAAGATGATACAGCCTACTTTAATTTATTTTGCCAGAGAAAAATTCCACAAGCAACTGCATTATCAGGATGTCCTATTTTTAATTAAAGTTCCTAAAGAGAAGATAAGCATCAACTAAGAAAAAACAAAATCAGACTAGGACCTAAGAGTCTGGAAGCTATATTGAGAATTAAAAAAAAAAAAAAAAGAGATACCAAAACACATTACAGAAATGGGCTTTTGACATTTGAATGAGGATTTCTAATAGCTCACATGAAGGAAGAATATGAAACTGGAGTTTCAATCTTCAGCCGATTGAAATGTAATCCCTTCTGTTAGGGGTTTAAGGCTGTGAAGCTTCTCAGCTTCAACGAGCTTGTTTTTAGCAAGGTTATGCATATCAGTCTGAGAGCCACCTGCACGTTCCCTTTGGAAAGCAAGCTGGGGATGATCACCGACAGTGCCCAAAAGAAGAAGCTTCTGCAGGAAATCCCTTCAATCTAGAGGGAGCCTGGGTAAATCTCCAAATGCGATATCCACTTAAATCCTAAATCCAGTGTTGCCTTCATTCCTAAAACTTGTGGTAATGTTTGCACTGAGAAGACAGGTCTGGTTGCTCGCTTCATACCGATGCACGCCTAGTCTCCTTTGAGCCTCCCTAAATCCATGCCCTTCAGTAATAATCACGTAGCAGTGAGTGTCACAGACTGGTGACTTGTTTACGCTGTCTACCCAACAAGTAATAGCTTTCTAGCCTTTCTGTAATAGCTTCTGCCTCCAGCAACTCTCTGTGCCAGCATAAAAGTCACTTTGTTTTGGGCTGAGGGAGCAAAGTAAGCAGCAACAGAAACAGTTTTTCTGCAGTAAAGACGAAGGAGAAATGATGAGGGTTTAAAGATGGCTATTAAAAGCTGTGATTTGGAGTGCTGTCAACATAAGGATAACCAAACTGGGCAGAAAATCTTTAGCCACACACACTTATTACAATTCTAATCTGAAAAAATAAAATAAAGCAAAGCTGTTTTCAAACATATCCCTGGACAAACTACTGTAGTTGCACTTAAAGGGTAAGAGGTCATTGCATAGTAGTTGGGCCTCAAAGCCCAATGGCTCTCTCTACTCAAGAGGTCAGGGGGAAAAAAAAAAGTACATGTTTTATATACTTCTGTGTCTCGCTTTTCCCCATCGGTGAGCCTGGGGTAAATCACGGAGAAATCTATGGTGTAGTTCATTAACTTTTGTGAATTACAGTGAGGATCTCCAACAGAAAACATTCTGATAGCCCCAAATACATTACTAAATGTCAGTAAACACTCTGAAATACCTTCTTTTCATTTTGTGAGTATGAAAGTACTCATACTTTTTACGATTACTAGAAATTCTTGCATACAGCTCTACACATTTTTGATTTTTTTTCTCAATGACTGTAGCTGTAATAGTAATCAATTGTAGTTTAAATTTATGTTCAGCACACTCTTTCTTCTCTATTAATTTATCTTTTCCTGCTACTGTTTAGATCCCCCTGGAACTCAGCAGAGACAGTCCTCAACCTTGACAGCATTAGCCAAGTCTCTACCTCGCACCTGAAAGGAGTCTCCAGCTGACATTAGACAGGGCTCCCTGGATGTGACTGAGCAGCAGTTTCCATGGGACTATTCCCTACCACACCCAACTATGCAAACAAGGCATCAACCTCTGTTTATACCATTGCAAGGAATGCTGTAAACATCATGAGATCATCACAGGAAATTCAGTTTGTAAAAAAGCAGGGAATGAATAATACAAAGAAGAAGAATGCTTCCAAGGCAAATATACCAAAAGAAGGGTGGAAGGTGTCTTCTAACCTCTACTGCACCAAAGAAGAAACACCAATTGCAAATTAAAACCAGAGTGCTTGTATTTCATTAAGGTTAGGAAGGAAATTCTGTCTGCCCTCTGATAGCTGTCTGTGCCAGCCTAAAGCAAATATATGGCATAACTGAAATTACATTCCTTTTCTGCTACTCACTTGATTCTGCTGAGCATCATTATGCTGACGCAATTTATCATATTTTACATCTGAAAGAGATGTTCTGTTTCCACAATCCCACCCTTCGTACCATCACTTTCTCAAAATCTGCGCATTATACAATCTTCTTCCCCCTCCAGGTTCCCTTTCATGAAAACTCCGCAGACAATTGTGAGACAAAGTTCAGAGGACACACACAATCCCAGATAACTGTTCAACCTTCTGAGAATTAAGACATACTTTTCACTGTCACAGGTGAATTTTCACTTTGAGCTTTTGGCTCCAGTGTCCCTCATCTAGCAAATGCTCCAAACCCACCAAAGAGCAGAAGGCAGCAGCAGAAGAGAGGCCACAACCTGCAGCTGATATATCTGCCAGTAGGTAAACACCGGGCAATTGCCCCAGGCACCAGCTGCAGGGCAGATCAGGCAACTGTTCTGCAAGAGGAGCTTTTGTACACGCAGTTCCCCCCTGATGCTCAGCAAAGGAAGGAAAGGAGATGCATTCTCTTCCATTCCTCCTGGCAGGCAAATGAATTCGTATCCGCTACCCAAGGCAGAAGCTGGTGGGTTGGCTGGTGCCCTCAGATG
The DNA here is from genome assembly GCA_025769975.1 of Gallinago jamesoni. Taxonomy (NCBI): domain Eukaryota; kingdom Metazoa; phylum Chordata; class Aves; order Charadriiformes; family Scolopacidae; genus Gallinago; species Gallinago jamesoni. The sequence goes on from JAOQGH010000012.1 coordinate 101,329,587, forward strand.
TGTTATTGCAAGGAGAGGCTACCTCCACTGATCATAGCAGAGAACAGTCAATCTGTGCCAAAGAAGACAGTCTGTTCAGCAGGACGTTTTTTCACTGTTGTTTATGAACAAACCACATCCCATGCTGAGATTCAGGACTGGTAAACAAAAAGTACAATAAACAGATTTACCTTGAAGGTCTGCTTGATCAAAAAACAAGCCCCAGACACTGCTTTACGTGCCAGTTTCAAGAATAGAAATACCTTTTTAAAGTAGCATGTTCAACTTCACCTAGTCCAGACTTTTAGCTTGTCACCTGTTGCTGCAGCGCTGAATTGACAGTCTGGAGTTGACAAAACGGTACCGAAGATGGGGAAAAGGGACTGTGTGGTTGCTGGATCCTACATTGTGTGGGTAAGAGTAGGCACTCCACCAGAATATGCTAATTGGAGGTTTTTACAGCCAACTACTGAATGCATCCACAGTTGCAAGATATGGACGCCTTAATATTTTATTTGGCTATAATCAAATTACTTTATCAAACCTCACACACTTGTTTGCTATTGAATGTCAAACCAAAACAATAGGTACTTTGATGCATATGCATTAGTCTGAAGGATCCCTTAAATCTACAAGAATTTGAGACAGAAAACAACCTTTTCATTGGGCAGTCTGCCTCCAGAGATTGTTACCTGTTACCTAAGATGGTAACTCTTACCTAAGATGGCTTGACTTGTCCTTACTACATAGCGAACTTCTCTTTAAAAGTAGCAGGTAGACAGCAATCAGACCTTTGACACTTCCAGAGATCCAATTCCCCTACCTCCAATCCCCTGTAAATATGCGGGCACTATCATTGGTTTATCCCATATTTCAAGATTCCCATGAACTGAATGCTCCAGCTTGGACTTTATGGACTGAATTTTTCCCTACTTGGTCAGTAACATATTTCACTTTGCATTTCTTCATCACATCACTCTCCAAGGCTGCATTTGTAATACACACTCAGTCATGAAATAACCCTAGGTCTGCAATTAAAGAAGGAAAACAAAGTAAAAAGCCAAAGAGCTATTACAGCACGAGCTGATGAAAAAACAAAGCTAGGTAGCTATGATCATTCTGACCTCTGCTCGTTCCTGGTCAAATTCTCCATCTCCTATCAAAGACGAAAAGATCAGCTGGCGCTGTTACGCATGCTACAGAGGCAGAGCCTGCCTGCCTGCCTGTAATAGCTAGAAGTGCTGTCAAAAAAGTCAACCCTAAATGCACAGTCACTAATGACTTCATTATGGTAAATCTTTCATTTGAAAATAATAGTCAGTACTTTAACGGAGAAAATAGAAACTCAATAAATCCTTAATGATGCCTAGTCTCTTTTATGCTAGCAGTTTTACATGGTAAAAACAATTCTTCTTGCGAATGTCAACCTGCCAATCTGGTTCAAGGTTTCAAACCTCTATGAAGAATTTCAGAGGGAAAATAGAAATATTACTGTTAATGGCTTTGTTTGAAATGTCTTGATTATGTCAGCTACAATCAGTTGCAACACAAGAAGCCCTTGAAAAGAAAATAAAAGCTAAATCGTAAGTATCCAAAGGCTTTCTATTCCTCATCCCCCATCACAAGCCTCCAAACAGTTACTGCCACGTCCTTCTTGCCCAGCAGTTCCCAGTTCTGAGACAGGAGTAAAATGAGCCTTTGGTGGTGGGTGATTTATCTGAACTATTTCCTCTCCTGATCGCCCAAGCGGAAATCTCATATTCTCCCCCTTCAGCTCACTTTCTCTGAGCTGCCCAGTAAAACTCAACTCCAGGACCTCAGAGCAAGAGTTAGTGACCAAGTGAGGAACAAAATCAGTTGCACACCAGGAAAGGGATGAAAAAACAGCTTCAATTTTAAAGACCAGATTGTAATATGATAAGAATGAGAAACTTTGCATTCTCATTAATGCTCCCATCCTCTTCAATTATGTCGGCTGATGACCTGGAATAAAGGTGCCAGGATCCAATCAACATCCACGTTTAAAAACAGTTAACAGACTGTCAGGTTCAGTTGTGAAAATGCCTTTATTAGTAATCAGCCCCAGTGAATCCTGGAAAGTGCTGTCAGTCTTTATATGCTGTGAATTACATGCTAGTTAGTTTAGGAAACTGAAGATAATGGACGTAAAAGGGTTCTTTTTCCCTTTCTCTTGGTTTGTGTTCACTACAAAAAAATCATGTAGTAACGTTATGCAGATCTTTCGGTTAATACCATATTCTTTGGAGAAGTATTATACTTCTATAGTATGGATGCTTGTGGAGCATCAATTGTGGGTACTTGTGGGGTATCACATCCACAGCCTTTTTATTGCTTTTGCTTCTAAGAAAAGCCTCAAAGCATGTGTGAAATGTCCACGCGAGCAATGCTTGTCCCCACAAGGCTGCTCTTCCTTCCCTTTGACTAAGTAAATTACTGCCAAATTTTTGTCCTAATCATCTTGTAGCAAAGAAACAACACTGCTGAAATTCTCCACATACTGACCCTCTTACCACCTTGTAAGGATAGAAGTTCCTGCAATACACCTATTTCTTCCAACAACCCGA
>JAOQGH010000012.1:101333665-101348531 GCA_025769975.1 Gallinago jamesoni
CAACCCGATACCACAAAACCATGTTCAATGAAAGGCAGCTGCACGAACTAATTCCTGTTCCTATTAGACACAAGAATATTAATGCCTAATATTCCTGTGCAGAACCACAAAAATTGCTTCTATTTTCTACATTTTTCCTTCAAAGAATACACAAATTGTCACATATAATTACTCTTATGACAATTGTAGCCAAGAGAAGCAAGGGATGTCTCTGAATTTGTGCTACCTGAACTACTGTCTCCTACTACTGGCTGTGTGGACTGACGGACTACCCACTCAAAAGTGATGTGGCTGACATGCCCAGAAGGACCTGGACAGGCTTGACAAGTGGGCCTGTGTGAACATCATGGGATTCAACAAGGCTAAGTGCAAGGTCCTGTATGTGGGTCAGGGCAACCACCGGTATCAATTCAGACTGGGGGATGAAGGGATTGAGGCCCTGAGGAGATGGACTTGGGGGTACTGGTGGATGAGAAGCTGAACATGCACTCACAGCCCAGAAAGCCAACTGTATGCTGGGCTGCATGAAAGAAGCATGGCCAGCAGGTCAAGGGAGGTGATTCTGCCCCTTTACTCTGCTCTCGTGAGACCCCACCTGTAGTACTGCATCCAGCTCTAGAGTTCTCAGCATAGGAAAGACATGGACCTAATAACATGTTGGAGCAGGTCCAGAGGAGGGCCACGAATTTGATCACAGGGATGGAACACCTCTCCTATGAGGACAGGCTGAGAGAGTTGGGGTTGTTCAGCCTGGAGAAGAGAAGGCTCCAGGGAAACCTTACTGCGGCCTTTCAGTACTTAAAGGGAGCTTTTAAGAAAGATGGGGATAGACACTTTTTAATAGGGTCTGTTGGGACAGGACAAAGGTTAATGGTTTTAAACTAAAAGAGGGAAGATTTATATATTTGACATAAGGAAGAAATTTTTTATATTGAGGGTGATGAAACATTGGCACAGGTTGCCCAGAGAACCGAGAGATGCCCCATCCCTGGAAACATTCAAGGTCAGGCTGAATGGGGCTCTGAGCCACCTGATCTAGTTGAAGATATCCCTGCTCATTGCAGGGTGGTTGGATTTTTAAAGGTCCCTTCCAGCCCAAATTATTATATGATTCTATGAAGGACCAGAATCTTGAAAACTGAAAGGGGAGATGAACAAACAAACTATCCTCAATTATTTTTGATAGAAAAATTTCATCATTGTATATATGATGAAAAACATTAAAGAGAAAAGCAAAGTAAAGGCTTTCAAATTCAAATCTGCCTTAGAAACGTTTATCATGTCATTTAATTACTTTAGTCCCTCCTTCATCACTTCAAAATCTGCCATTTTGCCACCACTGAATTCAGGGGTGGGAATTAATCCTGAACTCTGCACACAGGGTTGGTGAGGAGAGACCTGCCTTCAAGCTCCACACAAGACCCAGTTTCTCTCGGTGCAGCTGACTGCAGCGAGAGCACGCTGAAGAGATTGGACTGTAACTATTTTGGAGTGATCCCTGAGAAAGAGGCCTTAAATAGACCAATACGTATATCTGGTAAACTCAGATGGATCATTGTGCTCCTTCTGCCCACATAGACATTATGCTGATGTCCCTAAATAACAACACAATTTACCCTCCCCAGCTCCAGCTACTATCACAGGAGCAACACCAAAAATTTTCATATTTGGGTAAGGGTACCTTGCAATGCTTATATTCATTTGGACTCGAGCTTTCACCTTGCAACAAAATATACAGTAAAAAGAAAAGGAAACAGGGAAATCAGAGGCAATGTACCCATTAGGGGCAGATAGCCTCTTTTTTCTAGATTGAATGAACCACTGTTACAATTACATACTAAAAGAAACTTTCTCACATCAAGGCACAAACCCAAATCCAAATCAAGCAAAGCCTTTGCTGTGCCTAGTCCCACAGAACAGAAACTGTCTCTTTCCCAGGCATTTTTCAGCAGGCTGAGTGTAGGAATGGGGTGAAAAAACATGCCAGCCTTGCAGCAAGCTCCCTGGTGATGTAACTGCTGACAAAACCCATGGGGATCTGTGGGGTGTGGGGATCACTCCCATGGGGATGAGAAAAGGGCTGAAGTACTGCACATGCCACTGCTTTGGCATGAATTAGGTTTGCGAAAATAGCGAGAGGGGTAAAAGTATCCTCATCTGTGGCACAAAGGAAACTAAGGTTATTTACAGAAAGCAGCAAAATGTGCTGATTAGAGGTTGCTTGAAGACTCCCAACTGCTCAATTCCACCTCTTTCCCACTTAAACCCTTTTCCTGCCCTACTTGCACTGACCGCCTCCATTTTTCCATTCCAGGGGAACAGAAGAACTTCTTGGTGGATCCAGGCGATGTGTGACGCACTGCCAAGCTGGGCTTTCTGGCAGCCAGCAAGACTTCAGGTGGTGGAGCCAGGCTTACCAGCACAGTGCCAGGCCGAGGGAAGGGGGAAAACTCAGTGCTATAGCATGTGGCAATGCAAAACTTGCCAAGACGGCCAGATCTTTCCCCCTCATTCATCCTCTGACAGCTCGAGTAGTGCCATGTTAATAATTCAGAAGTTATCTGTGCAATAAGTTACGTTCTCCTTTTAAAAATAGAGCTAGAGAAGCAAGTGTAAATAATTCATTGGAGAGGAGAAATAATCAATTAACCCTTTCAAAGAAGGACAAAAATCAATAGTCCTGACTTTTTTTTCACCTGCCTAAGCATTTCTGGACAGTGCTGGCCCTGCAGCTGCCAATACTCTGATGCAACATGCAGCATCACCGCAACAAAAACCACAGGCGATCTGGGAAATTTGGTAAGAAGCTATGCCTCTCCCAAAGCTCCTCTTCTCGCCCCCGACAGACTGTCTCTTCCTCTTTTCCATCCCGCTACTCAGGGCTCCAGATGCTGGGATGAAATTACCGGCGATGTGAGACGAAAACAGTTGGCGCCTGCTGCCCGCGAGCCAGCCAAAGCGCGGCAGCAAAGCTGTGCCTCGCAGGAGCGGCGGCACCGAGGAGTTTGCCGGTGATGCCAGCTTGCACCGACCTCCAAATGAAGGGAGCTTTTCCGGTTTTGGTTGTTTTTTGTTTTTTACAGGTTTATATACCCTTTCTCCTTCAGCTGGAGCTCCCTGCTATGCTCAAGGCCAGATTCACACTGGCTCCTCCAAGCCCTCAGAGGGAAGCAGGAAGGGCAGGGCATGGGACATCTCTGGAACCGCAGTGCCCTGGGTACCCACCTCCGCCCCAAACACTCTATGACGCTTCCCACATGAACATTTGCCAGATGGTGGCTGATCTGAATTTCACCAGAGTTTGGAAAGATGAGGGACAGTGCTAATTAACTCCAGGGTATGCTCGGTTGTGGATAGTCTGGCTTTTCATCCCTGCTTCTGCTCACGGAACAGCAGCATGTTGTGAAAATTTGCTTGGCCTGGGACAGAGGATTGCCCACACCTTGGCAAGGAAAGCAAAGGGATCTGTCTTCACCGAGGACTTATGCCCCAATTGAAATGTTAGTTAGAAATTGGAGAGCATGCCCTAATTTCACCCCCCAGAACTGCACTTGAAGAATTTGCTACCAAATTTTACAGGGCTTGCTGAAGAAAAAAATATGCTGTGGATATATTAAGGGAAATAATAAAAAATAAGCCCATATTTTTCCCATGAAATGTTTATATAGATGTCACAGAGGCTGCAGTTTGTTTGCAGTGTCACTGCTGAAGCCCATGTGACAGAGAGCAGGATTATTTTTGGTAACTCAGTGGAGGATGGGGAGACCGATACACAATTTGAGCTTCGTGGAGGTTATCTCCACAACAGTTTCTGTTATTGAAAGAGTACCAGCCTTTTAGCTACTGAAAGACTGCTGCTATAATGCAAGAAAAATACACAACGAGTGGGGCATAGAGGAATTTGAGTTACTATACAAAGATGGTTTCCTTATAATTAACCAGTACCTGGACAATTGTGCAGCTACGGTAGGTGATTGTTCTTACTGTAAATGACCCCAATTAAATATAATTTCTCATATGCAAAGGCCAGTTGAAGTCCACCAAAGCATTTGGGAGCGAGGCCATGAAGGGGGTCCCCATGGAGGGACATGGGGAAGCCCATGTCTGGGGGCAGAGGCTCTGCTCAGGCTGAGTACCAGGAGGGCAGGGTTTTTGCATGATAGAAAAGTCTGGATCTGATCAGCAGAGTTGCTACAGCTTTCAAAACCCTCACTTCAGGCATTATAGTAGGATTTGGAAGCAGTGTCAGACAACTGCTGGCAAGTGTGGACAAATAACAAATGCCTAGAAAATAAAGGCTAGCCAAAGCTTGGCAGCAATTTGTTTGGTAAATCATAGATTCAGCTGCAGATACTGTTCAGGGGCTAGAGGGGATACTTATAAGCATAAGACAGTGACATAAACCATTAGAAAATTTTGATTTCTTTTCTTGTTTAAATATATTTTTTTTAATTTCTAAAAAGAAATATGGACAGTGCATTAGAAGATGTATAGTATAATTGCTTGGAAAAAATAATAATTATGTTACTGACTTTGCTTCTTAACTGCTATACATTTTGAGTCAAGCCAGATCCATTCCCACGCCTTCCCTCTACCCTGTTTGTTCGTACCAACACTGAGCAGACTATCTCACTCTTTGTACAGTTCCTGAAATGCCATAATGATTATAAATCATTAACCGTGGTTTAAGTACCAATTCATTATTTATCACAGTGAAAGAAAGATACTGGGGGAAAAAATGGTGCTGCAGTAAAACTTTCATGCAGTTAATGGGTTTAGTTATGATTATTGCAGAAGACTTTGTTACTTATAACTGTCACAAGCCATAACTTCTAAGGAGGGTTACTGAGTCAACATGGTGATCTTGCTTAGCCCTTTTAATGTTATTTGAACCTGTAGCTTACAGGTCTTCTCTTTGCCCTGTTTCTCAGCCAATTCCCAACACTTAAACTCATTGATAATTAAGAAAAGGCATATATTACAACAATAAAAGATTTTGTACAGTATAGTACTTCACCCCAGTGAGTAAATTTCATTTGAGAAATGACTGAAGAACATTATGTGCTACCTTAATAAACATGTATGAAGTGCTAGCTAATGAAGCATGGGCAATATTTTCTACAAACAAGTGTGTTTTCACCAAGAATAATTTCTTCACCATTTGTATATAACTTTGCACCATACCTATATATTTATATCAGTGCAAAAAGAGGGGAAAATGATTTCATATTGGAATAATCATGCTTTACACACACGCTGCATGTATTATGCCCTACTTAAATGGTTCAAGGCAATGAAAAATCAGACTGTTATGCTCAGCTCTAAGAAGTCGCCTCCAGATTTCATTTTGCTGTATTATATTTATAGAGCTAAATTCTTCTATCAGCAAAATGCTCTCCACCTCTAGTGATGTTGAACAGAGTAGTACACGTGCACTTTGGAGCAAAATTTGTCTCTAAATAATATGCCTGGAAGATATTCCATCTCATCTTGCATATTTCTATCCTTTTTATAAGTATCTGAATGCAGTTTTTACTCTGTTAAGAGGAGCAGATATTTTAACAGAAAAATTACTTTGACTGTTAAATGCAGCAGTTCTTGAACCATGCCTCAAAAATCAGGTGCTGGAGGAGAGCGTAAGCTCAGGCATAGCAGCATGCCCATTAGCAAGCAAGACTTGCATGAAAGAGCCTTGAGAGAAACCACTGCCCTAAAAAGCCCACAGGTAACCTGGGAAATCCCATTTACTGTTTGTACTGGTTTTCATCTCAGTCTGTGTCCTAGAGATGTGTTGGAGACATTATTAACGGCTAGTGGACTTGCACTTCTCTCCTCTCATGTGGAAATAAATGAAAACTATTTCTTGCCTTTCCTTTTTGCCTCTGCCTTCCTTTGTAAAAACACCAGTGAACACAAACCAGAGTCATGGTTCTCCAGCAACTGGAAGTGATTTCCCAAGTGAGCATGCCTGGAGAACAGCAATTGTGCTTCTAACAGTCTCAACAATCTGGAGGGCTCAAAGCACAAATTATTTCAAGTGAAGTAAGGAGCTGGCCAAGAAAACCTTGGTATTGCAGAGGAGGTCACCGCTATGCCAGAGCCCTTGTGAGAGAGAAAGCAACGCGTCCGGGTTGCTCCCCCTGCGGTTCTTCTGCTCTCAGTGGCAATAAAGGGAGACCATCACCTGCTCTGTAGGGCCATCCCACAAGCGATAAATGCCCCTTTCTTCCCACTTACACAATTGTCATTCGTTCCTTTCTAAACCATTTCATAGCGCTCGTGTCAAACCTTTCGGCAGCTGCTGCCCCCTTCCCTAATCCTCCCCTCTCTTTGTCCCATCCAGCAGGGCTACCCTTCCCCAGCAGCGTCAGCACTGCCACGGCCGTGACTCTTTCTCTCCCCTGGCTCGTGATGCCAAACCCAGACAAAGAATGCAAGAAAATACACGTTTAGCAGCTGCAAAATAATGACCGACTCATTCTCCCCACAGGGAAGAGAAGCGGGTCCTGTGCCATCTCAGCACATTTCTACAATAAGTAGCAAAAATGATTTATTATTCCCCAGGTATAGATGTTTTAGAGAGAGGATTACTCTGAGAGGTATTACTTGCAGGGGAATAAATGATCACTCTACATAAAGGCACCCAACACTTGCCAAGCTTGACTTCATACTTGTATAAACTTACACTAAAGATAGATCATCTAGTTGTGAAATACCTTTGCTGAGAAAAAATAAGGAAGATGTTCCCTAAAGATGCCCTAGTGGCTCCAAGGAAATGATGTTCAGATTGGGCTAGATGCTGAGTGGAAGATGTTCAAATCTCAAAGAAAATCCACTTACTGTTGTCAAGCTTTTGAGAAAAGATCTGGTCTGTAGATGCTCAGGAGAGAATTGCTAAGGGGTTTGCATTGGTGCAAAGAAAGGAAACTTTTGAAATAGTTTTCTGAATGCTTACTGGTTGACCAAGTTAATTTCTCAATATCCATCAGTATTTCTTGTGAGCTGAATTAGGATATTAGGAAGGGGAAAAAGACAGTTGCAGGGATGTTGCTGAAGTAATATGTTAATGACGGAGTAATTTGTTTCTCTCCTGGCAAGCCTATTGACTCAAAGGGCAATGTTAAAAACCTATACAACAAGAGAAAAAAGCAAGTAAGCTTTGGCAGCAATATGTGCACTTATCAAATCTGTAAGGACACACTGCCTTTGCTTCTAAAGTTATAAGGAAGCAGTAGCTTTGGTAAGTCACTGAAAATCCTAGCAAATTCCCAGAAGGGACAGTTCTTAGAGACATCCCAGTTTCACAAGGATATGCTACAAAGAAGTGTTCACAGCAGCAGGCAAACTCTGAAGCTCTGATGGAGAATGCCACAAAAAAGCCAGTTGAAAAGTTCACAGTAAAAAGAAAAAAAAAAAAAAAGGAAGAGTTGAAAAAGGGAAACTGAAAAAGTAGGTGAATGTAATCGTGGAAAAAAATTCAATGAACCACAGTGCTGCAGCAGTTAGAAAAGACTGAGGCAGAAAAACTTGGTACAGTCAGTAAATTTTAAAAATATTCAGATAGAAAACAATATTGCCTGGTAAAAGAAGTAGCTTCAAAAGAATCAGTGGAAGTACTTCAGGCAAAAGTAGCAGAGTGAGGAACCTGCGCAGTGATAAACAAAAAAAAAATCTGGAAAAAAAAAAAAAGGAAGCATTCTGGGAAAGGAGAGCACCATCTTATGTTTTGTTTAAGAGGACTGAATATAAGGAAGTAGAGTGGCATGATTAAGTAAAGTGAATGCCAGGGTGCTAATAAAGACATTCAGAGAAGAACAGTGTCTAACTGGAAGACATCACAAATAAATAAAATTCACAAGTATTAGTTAAAAATCCTTATCATATCTTAGCTCAAAATACATCTGTAGGAAATGCTGCAAAAGGCTTAAAGGATGGAGCATGCTTATGGAAAAAGAAAAAGAAAAGGGAAAGAGGTGGCATTTTCCTACAAACCTTTAACTGAATCAGTGATTATCTGAGAGCTCCTTATTGAAACAAACAATGAAAAACAGTATTTTGATGATGGGGAGTACATGGCAGATACCAGAACTGAACAAGATGTAGTTTTGATAGATTATGCAAAAGCTTCACATCATGAAATGGAAATCCAGAAACATCTGGGACTGGGGAGGGAAGTGCATTAGCTATGACACAGCAGTGCAAGAGGAGAAAAGAGCACTGTGAAGGACGGGACAGGTGACTTCTTGTCACCTTTCTTTGCTTCTATTATTTGAAAAGCTGAGACACAGACAGAAATGTTATTTAGTGAGAAAAAAATGGAAAGCCTACCTCATTATCTACTTAATTTGAGTATCTACTAAAAAATTTGAAATTACATGGTCAGGAGGAAGCACAAACTAATTTTCCAGTTAAAACTGAAAGGCTTTTTTGAAGGAAATAAAAATTTTATTTAGACAGAGCAAACCTGTATATATCTCACACCAAAAAAGTCCTGTTGAAAGTATCACAGGTAATCGAAACAGGTACTAGGATGAAAGAATACCTAACAGCATTAAACACTGCAAATGTTAGAAATTCTTATTATGATATGATTATAATAAAAATGAAGGTGGCTTTAAAGAAAGAGTGTTTTCAGAGACGTGTACAATTCCTAAAGATACTTCAGTATGCAAAGTACATTAAAGCTAATCAACATACACGCCATCCACTGCAGTGAGAAACTAGACCCAAGGGAATTGAATGGCAGGACGAAGCAGAACTTAGCACTGAATTAAACAACACATACAAATGTGGATGTGAGATAACCTTTTTGTTGATCAGAGGATGATAGAGGAAAAGGGCTGAGAAAGTCAAGGATGTTACAGAAAATGAGCATATGGTGACAGTGAGCCATATCAGAGAGTGAATACTGGCTAACTGGGTTTTGGGCAATGCTCCAGGATTGGATAGGAAAGACACTCCTTCTAAGTGTCAGCCTTTAGATAGACAAGATGCATAGTCAGGGAGGATTGGGAAGAAACAACATGGTCTTTGGGTCACTTTCCTCCTGATATATAAAGCACTAGTTTTCCCACTGGCATGTCCAGAATACATTCCTTTAGAGTTTTCTACACATTAAATGTTCCTGAAGAGGCATTCCTTCTGGTACTTCTGGTAGTTACTTGAACACATCTTGAGGCAAGAATTATTTATTTATTTATTTATTTTTCAGCAATGTCAACAACATTGCAAACACACACTTATCTGGCACACGTATCACTGTATTTCTCCAACGTTTGGCTTATCTGTCCTTGTGTGACCTGCCAAGGACCCAAACCTCCATCTTCTCACCTACCTTTTCGCCTTGTGAAATTCTGACTCGCAGAGAAACCCCCGCCCATGGTATGAAAAAACAGGCTGTCTTTACTACTACTACATCTTATGCTACATCTTACACCCTGTGGTGCCTTACAGATCAGCATGAACACGTCATCTACCTGCCACCTCCTCCTTTCCCCAGCTCCCCTCCAGCCTTTGCCTCGTATGGGGCAAAGCCTGCTTCCAAAGTAAGGCACATTCACTTCAACTTCCAAGGCAACAGAGAGACAGTCGAGTTAGTTGGGCTTCCCTGCCCTGCTAGGCTGCAGCAATCTAAGCAGAAGGATAAACTCAACCTGGTTAGAGCGCGCTTGAGGCTCCAGCACTGCTGGACCAGTTTTTTTCCCACTGCTCACCCACAATTCAGTTTCTCAAACCTCTTAATCCCAAAGATCATCAAACAGTATCTAGTGGGCCTGTGTGTTAATCAATAGGAAGCAATACATTTGATACTGTGTATGACATGGTATTTTTGTGTAAAATATAGACTGCAGAGCCTGTAACATGGTATCATGTCCATTAAGCATGGTATTCACAAATAACATTGAGAAAGAGAGAAGAATAGCTAAAACATCATGCAGACTTTATCTTTTGTATCAGGCTCCTGAGTAATCTAAGTAACACTGATATTTACACTGGCTGATGATCTGTCCTGTTAGGTACAAAATGCTCCAAAACTCTTGCACTGGACTCCTCATAATCCACATGCACAGAGAAATTACACAGGGGTTGTCCTTATAAAACTGAGTCAGGCTTTGTGCCAATTGACTCGCAAGCATTGTTTGAAAGATTAAAATAACACATAATTGCACCAGCTCTCTAAATCTGACCAGGGCTCAGAGGATAAATGCCTTACCTCATTATGCTTAAATGCCCTACCTTAATCTGGTTAAAAAAAGAGCAGAGGCTGTGAGCTGCCAATCTGCTTTACTGCTAAGAGAACAGAAATACTGTTACAGACCGGGATGGGGGCTCCAGCAAAGAGCCACGCTTAGTATTTGGCTTTCCTTTACTGTTCCCTGCTCCTCAGCTCACTCACTTGCTTTGAAGGACCGTCACTTCACCCAGTATGACTATGTGTCAGCTCCAATTGAAATGATCCCCTTTCTCAACAGGCAGCGTTTCTGTGCCTGAAGTGCAATGTTATTTATACATTACAGACCACATTCCTGCTGCCTAGTTCATGCTGGTGGCTTCTGCTGTCACTACTGAAGAGCACCAGCCAAAGCCTATCTGAAAGATCCTCTCAGACAAGTCACGCGCTCCTTATTTGACTCTCAAATAGGTGGAAGTCCCAGACTGCATAAAGGAGAGTCAGAGCTAGCTGGAATCAAATCAAAGATAGTTTTGCTCCAGTAGAAAGAGAGACATTGAGGAGCCAGTTTAAAACGGGACAAAAGCCCTGTGAGAAGCCCTGGACAAGAGCCCCATCATCCTTCCTCTACCTCTCCGTTGTTTCTCAATTACCAACACATTTGGGTCTTACAACAAAGGCGAAAAGACCTTTGGGGCAATTTTACAAGCAGTATCAGTAAGCATTCCATGTAAGAGCTAGTATAAGATGTTTGCATGTCAGACCTCCCACCTAACCCAGCAACACCGCTCTGCATGGCTTTCCTGGCTATTATTTACCTCTTTTAACTTGTCCAGTTCATTTTGCAGTGTCTGCTTGGATACTTCCACCTCAATAATCTGCTGCCGAAGGATTTCATTTTCATCTTCTGCTTTAACACGTTTCTCCTCCACACTCTCCAGCTCATGGTGCAGTCTGACAGAAACATCTTTGGCTACCTGGTCAGAAGAGCACAAACACATGAAGAGGATCTATGAGGAGCAACAGCTACAGTGTGTCTCCTACAGTAGGAAGTGTATTACGAGCCTAGATAGCCAAGATAATTTTAACTCAATTACAAGACTGTTGATGAAAGACTCCAAGCCTCCCAAGTACCAAAATGAATATTCATTCCTAATAAAGAAATCCAAGATGAAAATATATTTGATTACTCATCTCCAGCTCCCTCTCCACATTATGCTACGGCAATATCATGAACAGCAAGAGAAAAGAAGCAGATATCAAACATGCACAACAAAGTCCCAGGATATTGCATTGATAAAATGAAAGATGAGGAATTGTGCTGTAAAGCTGACAGGACATCGATCAAAGCCGCATCCATGTAGCAGTCTCATCCACCCAAATTTGCTGCTGTGGCAGCAATCACAACTAGTAAGAGTGATAAGAAAGCACAGAAATATATGCTAGCTTAGGTTTTCTGAGTCCAGCCTAACAAGAATAAATATTTACTCCAAAAGCATTTGGAAAGGTGATTCGTCACACAAAACAGTGAACTACTGGATTAGAATAAGTCAGCAAAACCAAAGCAAACAAACTAAAAAACTCAGTATCTCTTTCACTTGAATCTATGTACAAGATTTTTACAGAGTACTGTATCATTATGATGAGGTTATGTATAATTATGATACGGTCATTGTTTGTTTTCTATCATAAAAGAGAAAATTAGGTCTGACATTTTGAAAAGTTTGATGACTTGTTATGTCACTTCCATTTCCACTGCTGGGAACCCATCATTCTAGTTTCAGAAGGTTCATGCTTTGCATTTTTAAATTTACAAAATGCTTTATAATTCTAGTGGTAAGCAGTCCCTCTCTACAGAAGATATTTTCAAAACAGGTACAAGACAGCAATATTAAAAAAGACAAGTCAAGCTAGATAAGCATTGGGCCTATACAAAGCTTAGCCTTGATGGAAACATTTCTGAAGAATATAAAAACTGTTTCAGCAGGAACATAATTTTTACAAGAATTTGTGTTTTTCTGCCTTGCTAAAATATTAACAGTCTGTTCCTGTTATGAGTAACTCAATAGGCACTAAGAAATGCAACTTTGACTAGGTTTTTTCAGTTATCTGGCATAAGCAAGCAGAGAAAAGGAAGGAAATGGCATGAATTGGGAAAAGCATATTGGGTTTTGTTTATACAGTTTTGCAAAGCTAAGGTTTTCAGTAAAACAAAACCCTTTAAGTCTTTCAAATGCACAAACGTAACTTGACTGTATTTCTTTCCTTTTGAATCTAAGCACATGTTTTTTTACTAACACATCTTTTTATGATGATAAGCTGCATATTTGTTCTCCGTCACAGAAGAAGGAAATTGGTCCTGATGTCTGGAGAACTACTGCTTGTTTCATGTGTCACCCTCCCTTCCATTGCAGGGAGCCAAATCCCAGCCTGCTGTCTTTTGCAGTGAATATGCAATAGCTCTCTCACCCACCTTTAAATCTTGTTCCAGGCTCCTAATGAGCTCTCCATCCACATGGCCTGTTTGTGCAACTTTCAAGCTTTTCTGTTCGGCTTTCCTGAGACGATATTGCAGAATGCGGCAATTCTTGTTTGCCCGGTCCAGCTCTCGCCGGAGCTCCTGCAGCTGGTAAACATCTTCCTCTAAATAGCTGTCACGCATTTCTTCCATTTCAGCCCGAAGTTCATCCAGCTCATCCTGTGAGATATCAAAACAGTGCTCCATCATACCTCTAAATCTCACCCGTGGGAGCAAAATAGGAAACATGCTCACTAGGATACCATGTTAATGAGGTGATACAGGTTGCAACATGCAGCTCCAGAAGTCATAGGAACAGAAGTTTTATCCCAAAATTGACTAATTATGCTAAATTAAATTAATGAATATTTGTTATATTTCTTACAATTGCTTTAATAATTAAAAATAGACCAGATGCTTATCTGTCTCCTGAAACTGGTAACACCTTCATTTTACTATCCCTAATTAAAAGGAGAAATGCCTAATACTTTGCTACTATCTGAAATGATTTCTTACTTTATTTAGACTACAGTAAATCTCTTTAACCAAGAGCCTCAACATCTCTGTGTAATGTGCCTTTTTAAAAAACAGCACTTCCTAAAAATGAAATTGTCCCTTGAAAACTTTAGTGAATCTTTACGTCAAGTACCGAACTGCTCCATATGAAATTGTTGTCCCATCTGATCCTAGCACCATGCTCATGCTTAATGACAGATGGGCTGGGTGCAGGAGAAAGTGGGTTTCGGTTGTGTGCATACACATTTCAATAACAGGACCACAAGGACAAAATAAAACCTGTGCCTATGGGAATAACCTGGTCATTCTTTTCTGGGCATCATGGACTGTCCCAATTCCACATTATACCATGAATGGCACGTGCTCTCTAAAGTCAGATTTAAAGATTTATGGCTGAACAGGATAAGCTCTATCATTCCCATTTGTTTAATCTGTGTGTGACTGAAGCTCCAGAGCTAAAACTCTTACAAAGGTCTTCCAAGCTCAGGGGCACAAGCCATTGAACTACTGTGTGAGAGGAAAACTATGACTCTACTAGCTTTGAACAAAATTGGGGGGAAAAAATCAAGAAAAACAGCCAGGACGAGAATATTTTAAATGAACTATTAATTTTTAAATTGTTTTCTTTAAAACTGCATTTGATATTATCAAGAGCAAATTTTCCGTGGAAAACATAAATAAGATTCAAGGAGTACTTGCAGCAGGGCTGCACTGTCCCCTCACTTCAGATTTGTAACTGACACCTGAAATACCAAAGATGGCTGGAGAGTATTTCACACTTGTATCAGGTGGAGAAGACACTGCTATGGAGTTAGGTCCCTTGACAAAGCCCCTCCAGAAGCTGGAGCATCACTGTCCAGTTCCTCCATGGACATGTCCACCTCCATCCCTCCTGGTAGTCCTCTCAACCGTTCCCCCTTCCCATGGTCTAACTGGATTCTTCTCCCGCATTCATCTTGCTCCACTCGAGCTTCAGTCACAAATGAGGGACGGATCTTGCCTCTGAGCACAGCTCTGAAGAGAGGAAGATGTGTCAAACTTCTTTAGCCTCATTAGCATAGTTACAGGAGAATTATGGTGTTACTCCTACCAAAATCCCATCCATGTATAAAAACTCCAGCATTTAGACAGTGATGTTTTAACTTCAGTTAGCTGAACCAGTGTAAGTAAAATTTTAGGTAAGTGCAAGCCTTGTTATTCCTAAAACAACCACTCTGGGCACAGCAGTGAAGCTTTGCTCCACTAATACAGCCCTCCAGGGCTCTACACATTTCTCCCAAGATACTCAGAAATGACAGACAGGTTTTGTCACAATCCCACTATATCACTATACATCGTGAAAATATTCAGATTTCTGCTACAAGGGCATCCTGCCCCACAGTCTCCCTGGGACAGCTGCAGGAGTAGGATATTTGTGTGGATGGAGAAGCTCAAGAGTTACTGCTCAGCGAGCTGGATCACGCTTGAGCGTGCCGGAAAAGGAACAGAGTAAGTAAGCACAGTAACAGAAGTTACCCTTGCAGCAATGACATTCCCAAAAGTTGCAAATACATTAATTAACCAAAACCAGCAGACTGCGAGGAAGCAAATGAGCTCTGCAGACCAAACCCATCAGAATTATTTCAAAATAACTTACTAGGCGTTCTCTCCTGGGGGGGGGG
>JAOQGH010000012.1:101348541-101496355 GCA_025769975.1 Gallinago jamesoni
TTGGCTTTATCTACTGCCCCCCCCCCCCCCCCCAAGGTATGGCCAAATACTCAGACTAGTTTACAGCCAACACCCTGGTGAAGTTTTGATAAATTATTGATATTTAAAAAAACCAACACCATAACAACACATGCTTGAGTGAACTGGGGGGAAGATGTGGGGGTTTTTTTAATGTACACACTTGTTCACTATGCTTCACATTTATAGACACTTTCAAGAGGCAAAGTAAAAGTTTACCCAGTAAAGATGGAGATGCAGAAGAAAATGTAAAGTTTTAGAAAATGGTTAGAGAGTAGCAGTTGCTTTTGAACCCAAGAAAAGGAGTATGCTTTTGCATTAACAGTATATTAACTAGGCATTTTGGCTAAGGTAATCATACCACAAGTACCGTCTTTACCTGTCAGAGCTAATATAGCCCTCTGGGATGAACAGGGCCAGAGTTATTGCTTAGGGGTGTCTGCAGACTAGAGTTGAATTTAAGCTCAACTAGATTTAAGTTCAATTAACTTTTTAATATCATCTTCGGAATGCTAATGTTAGATTAGATTAATAATTTAGTTGTAAATTGAGAATTTTGAAACAGAAATCCACAATAAAGGGAACTATCTGTCATCACCAAATTAATAGGATCTAGTTTATGATCTGATGTTTATACTTCAAGAACTAAGCAATGGCTTTCGTGCAGTAAGTGGCCTGCAAAGAGCAATTATAATGTTATCACTCATCTCTTAAACTTGCTTCTTATGCATATCAGGTTTTGGAATCTGGTTGGCTTCTAAAGACAAATAATGCACGTTTGACTTCAAAGTATTTACTACAACCAAATTTAGAAAGTGAAACTGGCATAATTTTAAACAACCCGATCCCTGAAACAATCATCCCATTGAAACTGAATACTCCCAAATCCTCTCAGCAGACATGGGAGCTCCCCCAGCTCAGAGTCCTTCTGTCTCCCTTGGAAACTTGAATTCCATGTCATTCTTCCCACCAAAAAAGTTCCCCAAAGAGCTGCAAGCATTGGCATGAGCTTTATTTCAGTAGATAGACCTGTCTTTTACCTCCAGGAAAACTGAAGGTTTCTCCACCTCCCTTAACAGCACAACTCTGTCCTTTTAAGTCTGTGATGTTTTTTCTTATTCTTGCCTCTGTTTTCTGTTATAAATACAGTTTGCTTTTCTCTAGTGTAATTTTGCAGATAAACTGAAATATAGTATACTATCAAGAAAGCTGTACTTTAAAACACCTCAGATTTTTATCATTTTTTACTGAATTGATCTTCTTTTCCACATGAATATTTTTCTACTCCCAAAACTTTACCATAGAAATCAGACTGTGTTTGGACCCTTTGTACTTAAGAATTCTCAGTCCTTTGGATGGCAATATACATGCAAGCACAATGAGGGAACAAACAATTTTGACCGTATAAGGAGCAGAAACCTCGCTGTAAGAGCTACAGGCAGCACCAGCCCAGCTTTTTTTCTGTATTACTGCAGTGTCTGGGGCTTGGACCTACGTAGTCTGTCCAGCACAGGAAGAAAAAACCTGTTTGAGTAGCAAAATTAAGTCCTACTTTTATATATTTAAAAAAAAAAATAAATATATATATATATAGGAGCATGTCACCTCTGGAACCTTAAAATATAGGAGAACAATATGTGGTTCAAAATTTGTATCACAGCACACAACCACTGATGCTGGGATAACCTTTTACTAGTTACAGTAAAGACATAATCTTGCTCTCAATACAGGCCGCAAAACCAGTGACAAGGGTGTAGGTGCTTCCAGCTCATAACAGCTTATTCTCCCCCGTGGGTACTTGTGATTCTGCTGCAGATCCCAAAACCTTGTCTTTCTTAGTATCTCTTAAGTCAGAGCTCTTAATGATCACACCTACAGAACCAGGTTAAACTCCTCTTCTAAAGCGATGCATGTACACAAAATGGAGAAAACTAAGTTAAAGAGCCAGGGAAGTGGAAATTACAGTTGAAACTATGATGTTCCTACTTACCAAACCGGCAATCCTACCACTTTGGAGGAAAACATGTCAATCATTAGTGCAATCAAAGGTAAATGCAACAAAGCCAGAACCTTAAAAATCCCATAGTCAGTAGTTTGCAAAAACAGATGCTTTAGCTGCAAGGCAGTTGGAAGTACCAGATAAACCCAATCCCTGACTTCATTAAAATGTATTGTTCTTATTACTATTATTATTGTGAGTGCAAATTAAAACTCTTTCTCTCAGGAGGTATTTGGCTTCATACTGTGGACTTTAATACTGTAAAACCGAAGAAAGAGATCAGAATAGGCACTTAAAAGTAATTAAAACAAATGAGTAAGAAAGCAGCCATCCCTCTTTGTACATCTAAAAAATGGAGAGCCTGCTCCCTGCCTTAAAGAGGGAGGACCTGTTCTAGCATCCCAAAGTGGCAATTGAAATTGGGAGGTTAAGTGCCAGGATAAGAAGCTTCACTGTGCTCTACATTCCTGTAGGGGATGAGAGCCTCCGCTTGATCCCTTTTAATTTAATGGTAATTACGTTATTACTTTCAGTAAGAACAGCACCAGGCAGAGAGTCCTGGAAGAAAGAATGTTGTTGAGGAAAAAGCTAAACTGCTTTTCTTTCCAGATGTCACCTTGGTCACCAGAAAGAACAAATGGAAGTGTGGGAAAGAAAACAACTTTCTGACTGGCAGTTCCTTCCAAATTTGCAGTAGAAGTGGCACGGGGTGGCTGTATGAACCAGGCCACGCTTAAACAGCTGCTCCATTTGCAGGATTCCCAGAGACTTCAGTGCAAAAGCAAGGGAATTAGGATTCACTGTTTGCCTGTCAGTCTACCAAACCAAGGTGAATTGCCAGAAAGGGGAAAGCCTGCGTGCAGTTGACACAACCGTGTAGCCCAAATACATACTGATGGTGTCATCTCACATCTGTACTGTGCAAATTGAAGACTTGCCTGTCAGAAGAGAAGCCATTATCTCATTAATACCTCCACTGATGACATGCTTGTTTATTATTGATTTAATTTACAATGAAGTATAATTAAGGGTAAATTATAGGAATATGCCTTGTTTAGGATTCTTGAAAAAAAAAAAAGGAGAGAGGAAAAAGAGTCAGGGCATGCAGCTATTACACTCAGTAACCCATACTCGTGAGTCATTCCCACTGAAGCGACCAGGAATACTTGCGCAACTGACAGGCTGTGTCTACCCGGCCAGTCTGGTTGAGATCCGTAATAAGGTTTGAAAGTAAATTTTCCAGTCATCCTCACCAACGTGCCCTCATTCAGCCCACAGAGCACACAAGAACCGGATTCCTTCCAAAGTAAAATAAACAGAGACCTATGCTCCAAGGGTGTGCCAAATGTGCTCCATTACTCTTGAGTCCTCTGGACAACTGTAAAGCACATGCACAGTGAGGATGTTTCATTCAAGGGGTCAGACTAAATACAGTCCAAGATAAGACCCTTAAACTGCAGATAAAGGGGGCATCAGTACCAGCTGCATCTAGGTCAGCCTGCTGATCTACCCTCACTGAGCTGAATTACTGGCTAAAATAGAAGAAGCTCTTTACTCAGAGTGTGAATAGAGACTAAAAACTAGAATCCAACCAACAGTCAAAAAAAAAAAACTGAATTCATTACTGTGCATATACAGTTACGTATATTAGCAAATTGAAAGTCTTTAAGCTCCAGAGAATTAGAATGCGTCAGTGTCCAGAGTTAATATATTAACTTGGAAACATCTGCAAACTAGAAAGACAAAAATGTACAAAACCAACAAATGGTATGGTATTTAAGAAAATGCAAACGAAAGATTAAATTAAATTTTCTACATAAAAAATGTAAGTATTTATTAATGTAGCCAAAAACTATATTTATAGGTTATGGCAGTAGTATGCTCTAAATAAAAGGTTGCTTTATACATATTAAATCAAATAAAGGGAGGGTGAGGAAGGGCGGAAATTACAGTGGGTAGCTGTTATTGCGCTGGCAAATCCAGAACTTCTAGAAAGTCCTTGATAAATCTAAGATTCATGAACTGTGATTTTACGTAATCCCTGCTTTCGTATTTTAAATACCTCAAAGTGTCCGTATGTAGGAGATGCTGCTGCTCAGGAATAAACACATCCCCCATATCACTTTACAGCAGAACTGCAGTAGGGATATATATGTCTAAAAGGCTTTGGTTGGGAAGAAAGCAACAACCATTATTTTTGCCTCTAGCAAAACATGTTAATGAACATAAAGTCTCTGGGCCCCCAATACTATTGTTTAGCTCTCAAACCAAACTACAAGTCAGGCACTGATCTGACGCTGTTTGAAGTTGTGCACAATACAAGATGAGAACTGAAAAAACAGAGGATCGCGAGCACCTGTAGACTTCAGGGCTGGTTCAAGTTTGCAGGATCCAAGAGCAAGAGAGCAGCATCTGGCAGTTTTTCTGCTTCATTCAGGCATTAGCCCCAGTATTGTTTCAACACACCTTCTCAACAGGAGCGGCCAAAGCTGTTTCAGCAGTCAGCTGGCTGGTGCGACATTGATAGCATCTACTGAGGGCCACCACAGGAAACTACTGCCTGGTGCACCATGCAGCTAATCCCCTCCAGGCAGTGCCGGGGTTGACAGGGACACAGCTGGGGCCAACAAGGCCCACGGCCTCGCTGCTCTTCCCCAGAGCAACATCCCCCTCCGACAGCTGACTCTCCCTCTGGCTGAGCCCGGACACGGGGGTTTTGTGCCCCAGGCAGGGTTATCACTTCCATTGTCTCTCTTTGGGACCACTGGTCACCAGGCAGGAAGAGCAGTATGTCAAGCAGAGATGGGGAATGAGCTTTCTTTTGATAATCCCAGCAACCGCATCATTTTTGCTCTGCAAAACTCTTTGACATACACAACTCCCTGCAGGTTCATAAAATAAATGCTGGTATTACTCCTCCTGAGTTCATCTCGAGCCTACTGACTCAAAGATCTACAGTTTCAAAGGAGCTGAGAAATACAATGGAACCTCATATGACACACACTGTGATTTTAAATAAAATGAACATCCTTTAGATGTATTAGAGTGGAATAAGGGGCTTGGGGTGGGCTCTTATTTAATTTATATCCAGCATATATCAGATAAAAATGAACATAGGAAGAATAAAACCAAAGCAAGATAAACAAGACTATTATTTAATAAATCCAAGGTAGTTTAGGAGATACATGTGTGCTAGTCCCCACTGTAGCAGCATTGCTGGCATGCCAAACTTACACCAACACACACACGAGAAGGCTGGGTAAAGCAAAGCAGAGCAAGCACCAGCTTCATTTTAAGGGCTGTATGAAGTGCTATGCCTCACATAGGAGGCTGCTTTCACATTGTGGCCGTGAAGGATGTAGAGAGAAAAGGGGCATGTGTCATGTCTAACATATCTGCTGTTTCTGCTACTACTTTTATTTAATTAAAACAGACTAGATTAAACTTTGGCTGAGATAAAGCAAGAAGGACATTTTTAATCGCTAAAACTTGGGGCCTCTTCCTTAGGATCCCTCATCCTTTAGAGGGCTCCACACCACAAAGAGCTGCGGTCAAAGTTTCCCAAGGACTTGCATAGTGCATGATGCTTCTCCACGCGCTGGACATTGTAAAGTAATCCTGAAAAAACAACCAGTTGTGCGGACAGTATTTTGCTATTACTAACAGGACTCGCTAGCAATAACTAAAACTTTACCTTTCACTAAGCACTGACCGATGACCTCTTGGCTCCACAGAGTCAGCCACCATGACATACTTTGGCTCTTACACATCAACAAATAAGTGACACCTTTTAAATGCTGTTGCAGTATTACAGTCTTTCCCCATAGGTAGCTGAAATAAGGTGACACAAGAAATGCATGAAACTGAAATAAATGATGAAATTTCACAGAGGTAGTAGAAGAGAGGCTTCCCAATGTAAACACTGCTCCTCAGCCACTCCACCTTGCAGGGTTAACTTTACAGAGAGTTGGCCACTCCTAGAGGCAAAGTCTCATCCACGATAAAAAACACAGTCCCTGGAAATACATAAGGTGGTAACTTGGTATCAGGTTGAGACCTGGCTCAGGCTATATGAAGTCCGAGACTTTTGCAGCACCAACAGTTTGATCTGCTTCCATGGAGCATTCTGGGGACTTTCTAGGCTTTCTTGAGTAGAAATAAAAACAATTGATTATGTTTGGGGTTTTTTTGGCATGTTTTGTTTTGGTTTGGGTTTTTTGTTAGCCCTTTAATCTCCAGTAATCTTTAGCACTAAGTCTGTGTATATATACACATATACACTATGTTCTACAACCTATGTTCCAGACACATGAAAGATACTTGAAAGATCTTCCTATGTGAAAGACACATTTTCCTGAAACAGGCTTTGAAATTATGCACACTTACTGTTGCACTCCAGCTGCTGGGAAGGAAAAGGAGTGAAAACTACAAATTCGGCATATGGCCACGCTTAGGAATTTAACAGTTTTTTCTGTGATTTATCTAATCATTTGTCTATTTACAGCTGACAGCTTCCCCATTACCCCTTAACCCCTTCCAGTTAAAGGAGAAACACAGCTCACTCTAATGCCAACCAAGAGAACTGCACTGTAAATAACATGAGGAACAGACCCACAAGTAAATAACTCAGGCAACACTGTGGTTTTAATTTGCAGAAAGTTTTTATAGGCTTCCCTAGGAAAGGAAAATGAAGTTTGGGGGTTTTCCTGGTAACTTTTGTGGCACTGGGCTGTTTCCAACCATTTTGAGAGCGGAGCAGAACTGCTAAGACTTCATGCACCGGGTGGCCAAGGAGAGCTGGCAGACCCTCAGAAGACTGGACAGTGTGAGCTCATGGCTCACATGCCCATTGGAGATCAACTGAGAAACCAGGCTGTATTATCCTACTGATCTCAGAACTACTTGTTGCCTGAAAAAGACATAGTCCAAATCAAAGAAGGGTTGGGACACAACTGCTGTAGATGATGAAGACATCAAGGTGAAAGACCTGAGGACACTGTTGCACAGGGTAAGAAGTTTGAAATTATGTAGAATAAATTTCTTTACCTAGGATTTGCTAATGTCAATCAGGTCATGTGATCAGAAAGTCCCTCAGGTGAGACACCCTGACAGTGGCTGGTCCTTGACAATTCAGACAAACTCTTTTTCTCAGTCTCCCACAGTTAAAAATTACTTTCAATATGAAACAAGAGGTTTAACACATTCTTCATAATGGGTTATAGTTTAAGTACTGTAATTGTGCAAATCCTGTAATGTAAACAGATGCTCCTGGGCTTTTAGCCTCTGTGACTTCTAATGGTAGTGCCAGTTTACATCCTCCTAAAGCAATTCCTATTGCCAATTCTAATTTCATTACATCTCCTCTTGTTTCTGGGCTGTGAAGTAAAACAGAAGCTTTTGATAGAGGTTTTCTATGCTGCTCATCATTTTATAGACTATTACATTTCCTAACACACTCTGTAGTTTTCCATCCAATGAGTGCTATAAAAGCTTTGCTGTGCACCAATAATTTTTATTGGTCTAGTTCAGTATTATCCTTTTCTAGATGACCAGTAGTGCCCAGAGCATTTCAGGTACACCCACTGATCTGTGTAACAGCTACAGGTCTATAAAACATTTTAATATTTTCTTTGTTATTACCTGTTCAGTTCCCACTGAAATATTTTTGAAATATTTTTGCTTGCAGTCTCACATTGAGCAGAGATTTTCAATGCTCCTTCTCTTATGATGCTCCTCAGTTAACACAAGGCATTTAAAATCCAGAAAAGTCCACACTCAGTCCTTCTTCTCTCCAAGTGCTTCAAATTTTTGATATTGAGACTTATTTCCCATCCTCTGTCTTCATATTTCACTCATTTCTCAGGGACTAAGTCTATGATTAAGTTCTGTCTGGGCTTGACTTAAGATAAAAAACCCACTTAATGTCATCTGAAATTTTTGCTGTATCATTGCTCGTTCCTTTTTCAAGTTCATTAAGCAGCACCAGACCCAGCAAAGAACCTTGCAGCACCCCTGCTGTTAACCTTTTGCTATGCTGAACATAGTTTCTTGTCCCTTAGCCAAAACCCCTTAACAAGCCCCGTCTGTATCATTACCACCCTTCTATCCCAAGGTTATACCCAACTCCAGTCCTTACCCGAGCAAAGCTCCCATGGTCATTTTGCTTGACAACAGATTGTTTCCAAGATCAGGGAACAAAGGTTGTTCTCACCAGCAGCAGAGTCAAATGGTACAGTAGCTGCAGTTACATGATTATCTCAGTTTATCTTATTTATAGATCTTTATGGATAGAGCCTCCTTGCTGTGCCAAAAGATCAGATTGTAAATGCAAGTCCAAGTACAGGTTCCTGCAGGTCAACCCAGCTCAGAGCACCTCTGAATTTAGCTTTTCTGTTTCTCCGAGGATAGAATGCACATAGATGTACTTTTCTACCTGTACAAGGATGCAATGACACTTTATTGCTGCTCTTGATATTCTATTAGTACTTCACAACGAGTGGCTTCACTTTTCAGTGATAAAGTAACACAATAAACAGGCAACATAATGCTGTCAGCCTTTCCGCATCAAATGAGGGAACCGGTTTCTTTGGCTTTTCTTAACGGGTGATACCGAGGAAAACAGTTCCTGGAAAGCAAGGTCTTGCTAACCAGTAAAGTGTTTGCGGTGCTTTACGAAAGAGTTGGGGTTTGTTGAGCTGCTACCACCACGCCAACCAAACATGTACATTGCCATAGTACATGTTGCAATGGACTTAGGTTCATCCAGCCTCCGCAAATCGGGCTTTTGCAGGGAGCCGTGATCACACGCCAAAGTCCCTTATCTGCCCCTAAGCCGTGGCACGTCCCCGCTTTGCGGGGGAGCGCCGAGGCGCCCGGCTGGCTCTCCCTGCCCCGAGCTCTCTCCCCTGGGTGAAATTGAGCATTTGGTCCGTGTGTGTGGGAGTCCCACGGGAGGTGACTTCAGACGGTGCGGATCCACTCGCCATCCCCAGCGCCGACCCCGCAGTCCCGAGCACGCCTCTAGAGACACCTCCCCCTCCCCTTCCCCGGGCCGGGGACCCCCAAAGGCCGGGGTTCCGCGGGTGATGCTCACCTTGAGGTACTCGTTCTCCGAGCGCAGCTCCTCCACCTCCCGCTGCAGCTCCTCCGGGGGCGCCGCCGGCGGCTCCCCGCGGCTCGGGGCTCGCCCCCCACCCGGGGGCGCGGGCAGAGGATCCCCGCGGGGGCCGGGGGGCGGCGGGGCTCCGCGCCCGGTGCCGGTGCGGCTCGCCTCGGTGGCGGGCTGGGCGGCTGGCGGCTCCCTGTCGCTGGAGCCGGTGCCGGACTCGGCGTCGCTGCTGGCGGCCGGGGCCAGGCGCTGCTCGTCGGAGAGGGGCTCGGAGGGGCAGTCGGAGAGGTCGGAGCTGCTGTCCGTGTGGCCGACGCGGGCCAGCGCCGCCGCCGCATGGCCGCTGCCCGCCGCGGCACCCCGCTTCGCCTTCCTGCCCTTGCCGGGCGGCGGGGCCGCCTCGCCACCGAGCTGCCGCCCCCCGCCCCGGCCGCCGGGGCCCGGCTCCGGACCGCGGGCCGCCCGCTTGGCGCAAGGGGCGGCCTTGACGCCCGCTCTGCCGGCGGCGCTGAGGGGGGCGGCGGCGGCGGCCTTGCCCCCCGGGGCGGCGGCGGGGCGGCGGGAGAGGCGGCCCGGCGCCGCCAGCAGCCCCGCGGCCGGGGGGTGGGAGCCGGGGTGCGGCGACGGGGGGGACCGGCCGGGGAGGCCGGGGGACTTGGGGGGTGCGGGCGGCGGCTTGGCGGCGGCGGCGGCGCGGGCGTGGAGGTCCTTGAGGAAGGGTCTGGCGGGCGACGGGGCGCGGTGCAGCCTCTTCTTCTCGGCGTGCGGGTGGTGGTGGCCGGGCGAAGGCGAGGACGGCGGCCGCAGCGCGTCGCCGGGCCCCGGGCCGGGGCCGGGGCCGTTCATTGCCCCCACAGCGCGGGCCAGGGGCGGCGGGGCGGCAGCGGCGGCGCCCGGCGGCGGCAGGAGCGACGGTCCCCGCGGGGCGCGGCAGCAGGACGGGCAGCCTCCTCCAGCCTCCCTGCTCGCTCTCTCATCACTTCTGCTTCTCCCAGCCACAGCCCTCACACTTTTCTCTTTCTCGATCCCCCTCTTCCTGTCCCCCCCACCCCCACCTCCTCCTCCTCCTTCTCCTCCTCCTCCTCGCCACTCTCTCCCGAGCACTGATTTGTTTCAATAAAACGAGCCCAAATCCCCCGGTGGCAGCCGTCTCCTCCTTCTCCTCCTCCTCTCTCTCCTCCCTCTCCTTCCCCTCCCGCTCCCCTCTCCGCCTGGCTCAGCTTGATGCAGCTCAAGTTGTGATGCAGCCCCCCCAAAAAACCCTCCTTTTCCCTTCAATCCGAGGCAAAGGCGCATTTCCCGGCTGCCTTCGCCTCCGCTCGCAAGCCCCCGCTCAGCCCACCGGCGCCGCTAACCCCATGGCTCCCCCCGGCCTCGGCCTCAGCCTCAGCCCCGGCCCCGGC
This sequence comes from Gallinago jamesoni, assembly GCA_025769975.1. Taxonomy (NCBI): domain Eukaryota; kingdom Metazoa; phylum Chordata; class Aves; order Charadriiformes; family Scolopacidae; genus Gallinago; species Gallinago jamesoni. Next base: position 101,359,070 of record JAOQGH010000012.1, read on the forward strand.
TCCGGCCGCCGCCGCCTCCGCCAGGCTCCTGAAATAGCCCCGCTGCTGCCGGGGCCGCTCGGCGCGGCGCTGCCCGCCTGGGCGCAGGATCCGCCCCCTCTGTCAGCCAGCCAGGCTGCTCTCCCTGCAAACTACTTTATTATAGGGGCGCCTTTGCCAGCCTCTTCCTATCAGTAAGCCTCATTTGGGGGAGAAATTTTAATTTCCCAGCTACGAGCTGTATAGCGACTGCCCTCGTATTCTTTTTTTTTTTTTTTTTTTTGAGTTCAGACTTCATGAAAACGCTCTCTCCAGAGATTGTCAGCAACAAAACAACAGCCGCCGCATTATCTCTTTGCTCACGGCAGACACAGGTTTCACCCAGAGGCGGGGCTCAGTATCAGAGGGAATCGGCGAGTTCCTGGCTATGGCTAAAGTACAAAAGGCACGGACCCATCCTTTTGGAGCACGGGGATATGAAATTACAGCCCTTACATTTGCAAAAGCCACCCGGAGAGTAAATGAAAGGGAGGAGAGGCTCAAGCGTGGGAAAGAGGCGCAGCCTAATGGGGAGAGCAGAGCGGCAGCAGCCGGGATGTTTCTGACTCCCCCGCTCGGACACAGCGGGACCTTGGACAAGCCGCGGTGGCTCCCTTCGCCGTCAGACGGAGGCGGCACACGGCGTGTTTAGCTCATAAAGTCCTTGGGAGGCTCAAGTCATCCCCGTCTGAACGGCAGCAACTGCAGCGCGCCCCGGGGAAGGGCAGTACCGGGGGTTTTGAGTGATGGTGGGGAGACACCACCCTGGGGCGCTTCGGAACCCCCGCTCCGCTCATCTGAGCGCAAGGTATTACCCCGAAAGGCAAAACCCCCAGGGACTGCTGGAGCCTGAGGGCACCCTCAGAGCAGCAGTCGGGGTGGCCGAGATCGGGCAGCTGGCCCTAGCAGTCCCGGTCCGGATCCGGTGCCAGACGACGTGGGGCACCTGAAACGGGCCGGGCCGGGCTGCCTGGGGAAGAGCTGGGGCCGCCCCGGCGTCCCGGGACTAAGCCTTGACGGGGTAAACGGGAGGAAGAGTGATGCATCCTGACGGCAACGCCGGGGCTGCCGCATGAGTATGCAACAGGTAGTCCAAAGGCTGCAGAGGTGAACAAAAAAATTAAAATATTCAAATCAGAGCTGTGTTTACAGGTCTCCCGGAGCTGGGAGCAGTTCCTCGGCACCGCCGCGGGCAGGCGGCGTGGGCAGCGCCAGCCGGGAGAGCGCGGTGATGGGCGGGCTGGCGGCGGGGCCGGGCGTGGGGCGGCTCCAGCAGCCCGGAGAAAGCCGGGGACCGGGGTCCCTCCACGGCCGGTGGGACAGACAGACAGACCTCCCCGGCAGGGCAGGGCGGTCCTTCCGCGAGTGGGCAGGAGATGAAAGCCCCGCTCCAGGGCACCCACCGGGCGGTTTGTTGGGTGGGTGTTTTTTTTTAATCTTTTGGCAAATTCAGCTTCTCTTACTGATGAGAGTGTCCCCCCATTAGCATCGCTGCCGGGCGCCTCGGTTTCCACATCCAGATGTGCCTCTCAGGTCACACAGCAAAGCACCTTCTGTAGCAAAGATTGTGCTTAGCGCTGTCTGTCTGTACATCCCGTTGAGCTACTGGGAAGACTTTCTTGGCCCAGGTTCTTTAGAATTTCCACCAAATGTTCTGAGGAAAGGAAAACACAGCGAGCCTGCTCGCGGGTGTAAGCCCCTCATCTACGCTCTGTGTACAACATTAGTAATGTACTTGATTGGGTGAGATAACCAGTCTATAGAAGCAATATGAAATGGCTCAGGTAGATTTTGATCTAGAAGAACGACTTATGAAGTATAAACTATTGATACTGTTTAACGACATAGCATTTGTCAGACCATCACACATTATCAGTGTTTCCTACCAAGCTGCTGTGCTCTTAGTTGGGTTTTTTTTTGGCAATACGCTGCTTGTCAGTTCAAGCAACCTTCCTTTTCAAGAATGCTTGAGAACAAGAGAGACGGCAGTTACTGTATTTCATCCTGAGAAATGCTAATTATTATGGAAATACTACATATTATGGATGTTGCCCTAGATGAGAGATATTAGAAAGGTTGTTTTGCTCTATTGCCACTCTCACTTGATTTTGGTTATAACATTCAAGAATAGATGGGAATTCCAACTTTGCTTATTAGATTTGCAGTGTGTTCTATTCCTGTGATGAAAAGGCAACAGTTCAATTCAAAAGGAAAATGAAAGGGAAAAGTATGTCTCAAGATAAGCCACTTTTCTACGAACAATAGCTGAGAGACAGTGCCAGGCTTCTTTGCACTAGAGGGGAAAAGAATTAGGGAAGTGAAAAAAGGAGCACATTCACAAAAGCCTGAGAATTGTCTGGGAGAATTAATCTGAGACACTTGAGTGCCTAACAGAGTCTGGTTTCCTGTGGTTACCTTGTCTTTTACTTTGCAATTTTACATTGCAAATACATGAATAAATATTTTTTTTTTTTGCTATTTCATGGTGGGTTTTTTCCCACTAAATGATTTATTTCAACTGCTAAATGCTTTGTTTTTAAGATATCTTGTCATATTGCTGTGCATCACTAATCACAAGCTCCTAAAGGCATAAAGGACCAAAACTCAGCCTGACTTCTGAGGACATGCCCTTGATAAATGGAGCCTCAGAATAATTAAGGGCCCACGATGTGGCAGGGTGACCTTAGATCAGAAAGGTGACTGGAGAGCAGATACCTCTGTAAACATGCATCCTTGTATTCTGTGCATCTTCCTCTCATTGAAACATGCAGTAAGGTTTGTTATCCCTTGTGTTCAGGGGCAGCACTGCTTCAACTAGGCGTCTTAATAAAGTGATTTATTTAGATTAACGCTCAAGCAAAATAGCTGTGGAACTGAAAACATGCAGCAGCAAAACACGTTAGACTGAGACGAATGTTCAGTCACAGTAAGATCCCTTTACATTGTGCTGGCAGTATAAAGCGTATAATAACAAAGAAATGCATCTCCTTAACCCTCGCTGGGCACGTGCCTGGCTGGGTGCAGATGGCAGATCTGTGTGGTATGAGGCCAGCTGCAGTATTTTGGCCGTGTTCCTCTCTCCTCTGCTCTCTGCGTGATGCCATTTGGAGATCCCTACCAAAGTGGTGTAAATAGGCATGGCGTGAATGAGAATAAGACCCTAATATGAAAGCTAAGTACATACCACAGAAATCTCCATTGGGCTAGGCAAATGCCCAGTAAGGATTACTGATATCATATTTCTTATTTATTTATATCAAACCATTTTTTCCTTTACTTAAAAGTCGCTAATGGCTCTCATAGGAACACGCAGGCACAGACTATCACGCTTACCCTAGTTTTCCTCTCCCTTTCTTTTTATTTGCTTGTAATGTCCAATTGTTTTCTCTTATCGTAAATTAGTCAAACACTCCCTGGCGGTGGAACGGTTTCTTATATGCTTGTGTAGCTCTTAACATAATAGGACGTCTGGGTGTTAGTTGTATAATACAAATACTCAGACGTAACACTTTTACAACAAATTTATTTTGGCAATGCTGATATCCTTTGTCTGATTAATGCAGACATTTGATAACTGAGTTGTATTCACACAAATCGTTATGAAAAGTCAATGCTAAGTCTGACTGCTTAGATTACCTATCACACATCTTACAAAGCATAAGGCACAGTTTTTGGCAGTGCAAGGCTGCCTAAATTCTTTTCTAGGGCTGAGGCACGAGTTTACAATTACTTAGAGAAGATGTGAAGAGGCTCAATCTAAATGTAAATTCATCCCTCAGACGGCCCAGCTTACAGTAGCCTAAACCTAAGCTGTTATTTTCTCTTATTTCAAATCCCTATTTGAGATCTACTTCAATGACACTGTAAGAGCAGCCAACTTATAATGGCTGGGCTCGGAGTCACAGGGGAGCACTGATGTTTACGGAGCTAAAACAAAATAGTAAATAAAGACACAAAGGTATCCGTACAGGCCATACATAAGGATAAAACAGCATATATCTGGTTGAGTCTATCATTATTCCCCCTTTATATGTTTCAGATCATGAGTTGTAATTTCTTTGGGGCCACATTGTGCTCTCTGATTATACCATCCCAGAGGAATCCTAATCAGGGCCAGCAGGTGTTACAGTAACACATTAACAACAGCAACTAGGCATAGCTTCAACAGAAAAATGTGTGACATTTTCAAGTTCACAAATCCTATTTTTTTTTCAATCTCTCCCTCAACTGCTGTGTCTCCCTGGGGGGGGTTCAAAGCCCCAGAGACTGTTTTTTAAAGCTTCATTCCTGGTCCCAAGAGTTACATCTAGATTGTGACTGCTCGCTCCTTATTTGTACAAAACCCTACTACTAAAGGTCTCAGTTCTTTACCAGAGCCTCTGTCCTACAGTAACAATATTACTGATTGTCATAATTCAATCAGGGAATGAACTAGCTCCTAGCCTTAAAGGACTTCAGAACTAGAAGAAGGGTTTAGGGAGACTTTAGGCATCTTTATCCAAAAGTGTCATTCCCCAAAGCCCATCACCCAACCCCACAGACTGCTAGCTCTGTTGGCCACCCTAATGTTGACCCTAAAGTTCCCTGGGCAACCAGAGCTTTTCCCTTGTATACGTCTGTGCCAGCTTAATCAGAGCCAGCGATGGAGAATGGAGCCCCTGGGCATCATGCAGTCACCACTAATGCTTTCTGGGGTAGTAGGAGTTGGGGTCCCTGCAAAACAGTAACAAAAAAGTAACTGCAAAACAGTAACAATCGGCTCTGTTGACAAAAGAGAAGCACTCCACCTCTTGCAGAAGGCCTGCTGGCCATGTTGTGGGGCAGCAAGTGGGATGTTGGGCTACAAAGCCTTTCCCAGCCTGCAGGGATTAAAACCTCCAAATACCCCCAAATACCAAGGGGCTGATGGGGCTCACTGACTGCTATGAGTGATTCCTGCTGGTGCCGAGCCTTTGTGTGTGTGTGAAACCTCCTGGAATCATGTTTGAGAAGTAAACATGGCTCTCACACCCTTTTTGCTGGGGGGAGAGTTCAAGCCTCCCTGTGTGAGCAGCAGGTGCTTCCCATGGGTGAAGCTCCCCATCCCCTCTGCTGGTTCCCCTGGCTCTGGGTAGTCACTGCTGACTGGGCTGAAATCTGTAACCCTGTTATGGGCAGGCATTCTCAAGTGTGCACGGTTCCTCTTTCAAGGTTCAAGGAAATGCCAAAGAGCCAGAATGTGAAGTCCTATATGTCCAGCTTTACAAGGCAGGGTTTTCCCAGTCTGGTGTCAGTCACAGAGGTTCATGCTGATGCCTGACTTGGTCTGTTACCCACTCTTCCACCTCTGCATATTACAGCCAACTGTAATGTCTAATGGGAAAAAAAAAAAACTTCAAAATTAATACATCATGCTGTCACACCAAGAGACATCTGTGAACCTCAAACACCGTGGAGCACGTACCATGACATTAAAGTTATTGCCCATTTCAGACCTAAGCAAGTCAAACATGCAGTTGCTAATATTAATGAATCTTACATATTAATGTACTTTTCCTTTTCACAAACTGCAACTTCAATAAACATCCAGAGGCACACTTTAAAATATATCATCCACTCACCATTGTACACACAAGTAGCTAGGATTCAGTAATGTCTGTAACACAGCACTGCATACCACTCATTTTCCAGCTCCCTAACTTTCAAGGGATCGTTTATTGCGTTTCAACAAGTAGAATTGGTACAGCTTCTCCTGTTTCTGGTAAACCCTTACATACTACAGGTGCAGCTCAGCCCAGCTGACTGTTACTGTTTGTTTTAAGGTTATTTGGGGGTTTTGGGGGGGTAACTGCACTAAATCAAGACTTTAAAAGCCATAAAACATTTGCATGTTTTGAACCTCTGGATGTTTCATGACATTCAAAAGGAAGAGACCAAATAAGTCATGAATCGTTGAGAATCAAAAGCTGGCCCTAGTCAGAGTTACCAAAAGAGGAACTGCACATTTTAGGTCTTCCTTCATAGATAGCAGGGAGCTGGCACAGACAGGTAGCATTATTTTTTCAGCCATTCAATGAGGAAAAAGAAAGAAGGGTTGTATGCTTGTAACATACTAAAGACAGATGCTTTTCACAGGTTCTGGTTGTTGAAATCGATACATATTACTGGATATACTGTTTGTAAGATATGTTTGATACTACCTCAACACCAGAAATATTTCATAGAATAATGAAACATACTTTTGAAACTGAGAAGGCAGACTAATAAGATGACTGCTGGTTGGCAGTGTTATTAGTAAGGATATTCCGTACAGAAAGTGTCATCTTACACTGAACAAAACATCAGTCTTATAATATTATAAATTATCCATTTCTAATGGTACAGTTGGCTGAAGAAAGCTGCAGAAAATATCGTATTCTGCACACACACATATACCTGTGATAACTAACCAATACCCCAGTATAGCAAACATTCAGTAGGATTAACTTCCTAGATATATCTGTGCCAAATTTAGCAATTACAGAGTCAGTATTTTTCCACAGTGCTTCATTCCCACTGTATTATTTCCCTCTATGCCTAGCACCTCTTCAACTGTGTCTTTTCTGACCATGATTAAGAAGACTGTTCCCAGCAGGAGCTAAATCTCAAATTTCTTTCATTCCCAATTCAGTTCCTCCTAAGATGCCGTGGGCAGACATGCTGTATTCTTTATTGTCTCTCTTCAGTAACTTCAATTAATTTACCTCCAATTGATACTAGACCTTTAGGACCTCTGGCTTTAGTGCCAGTTCCCTTCAAAGCTGTAGCTGTTTTTGATTTAAATCTGGGTTTTGAGACAGCTGCTCCCTAGTTTTTTTTCTGCCTCTGAAAATCCCAAACAATTGCTTCTTACAAATACTCTGACTGCCATGGTTTAGGACTCGCTTTGTCCTTGGTGCATCTGCTGTTCTGTTAGGGCTCAGGAAAACTGATTACTGAAGTCTGCTTCCCAGCCTGTGCTTTCACATGGAGTTTCCTCTCCAACCTTCCCATCCAAATTTGGGGGCACATCATTGCATCACCATGTCACAGTCAAGGTCTCGATTATGCAGGACCTTTGAGGCAAACCTGAGACAGTTACCTCCTGCAGTTTATACTCGTCTGAGAAGGTTCCACAACCAGTTGAGACATCAACGACTTTTGAGGAACATGCAAACTCTGTCCCATCAGTGTTTAAGTACCAAAAAATAAAGGCCTGGAAGAAGCAGAAGCCAATGAGCAGGAATGCGTTATGCTGACAAAGAGAGATGAATAAGCAAGTAAGGCTGATTTCCATCCATCAGAGGGATGTTGGGAAGATGTACCATTGTTTGCAGCAGAAGATGGAGGCACAATGTAAGTCACAAACAAATAGCACTAGTGGTATGTTCAGGGTTCCATGCTCTTTCGGTAAATAAGTCATTGACTTTAATTTGTGAATTTAAACAAATACTGTTAGCACCTCCTATTCAGAAGTGGAAGAATAAGCTTTGCTTGCTTCCTTAACCTGTTTCATAATGTAATACAGCTTGGGTTTGATCAGCGGCAGAACCGAGAGCATTGTTTCCCTGCACCTGTAGCAAATTGTTCTGCCACAAAGTTTTTCACTAAAACAAGGAGTTAATGTGCACTAAACACAGACCACCAGACACCTGTAGCATATCCAAGAAGTGTCCTTAGCACTGAATTACTAGAATTCCAAAACAGGTTCAGAAATTAAACACCAATTTTTCTTTCTTTTCTTTTTTCTTTATCTTTACAACACTTTGGGGCTTTTCTTTTTTGAGGCTAGTCTGAAGCAGTTCTTTATGTTATTTAGTATTGGAAATGCCTACATTTTATAGAGAATAAGATACAATCTGATAACTAATTGACTTACAGCATTTCATTTGGTAGGGTTGAGCTCAGGACTATGCTGAAGTGCACTGCTAGGGCAGGAAGAACAGGGAGGAAAAGAGTTTTCTAGTTATCTTATCTTGTAATACTGTTTGGAGTCTGTTCTCCAGCTTCTGAAGGAAGAAATATCTTTTTGCAGTAAAGATGAAATAAACCAAAACCTCAGTTTCTTGGATATCTCGATCTCGCAGTGATTACAACTTCCTGCTGCTGTCTTTCTTCTACTGATGCTGCAACTTCCTAAATTTATCCTAGCCCTCAGTAAGAACAGGCACTTGCTCAAGGAATGCCATGGCAGTGGGCATTTTGGGAGCACTAGTGCTGAGGCAGGAGTGAGGACCAGCCCCCTGGCAGCGGGGTGCAGCTCCCCTGTGGGGTGCAGGTGATGCTGCTGGCAGAGGTGCTTCCCCCAGCCCTGGTTCCTCTGCTCTGAGCTGGGAGGAGACAGGACCCAGGTTCATTTTTCCACCCTTCCTCCCATCCACGCTGTTACCCCTCCCTGAGGAGGGACTGGTGGGCTGGGTGGTTGGTTTGCTCACACATACTTAGCTGGGCAGTATGGATGATCTGGGAGCTTGGGCTGGGGCCCTGTGAGCTGAAGCCCTGGCTCTGCTGCTCGTGTCCACTCAGAAAGTTAAATCCATTGACTATGGTGGCACAGCTTGTGACTGCTTGGATAAAGTTGGATTAAGCCCAGAGGACAAAAAGAGGAGGAAGATTTCCCCTATCAAGAGAGGATATCGGCACAGGGGTGAAACCACAAACCAGCTACTGCTCTGGGAGAGTGCAGAAGATGACTCAGCACTGGGTGTAGCGTAGTTAATTAAAAATAATGAAACTGTTGAGACTTTCATAAAACAACTAATGTTATTCTAACTCTTAAGAGTTTATGAAATGCACGACAAACAGCAGCTGCCACTTATTGCAAATTTTCTGAAGGGTTTTGATAAAATCTGTCTTCGGAGGCTGTTGACAATTCGTCTTGTAACGAACTGAAAACTTACTGCAAAGTGGGAAGTATGTATAGATAACTGGCAAAACTGGAAAGCCATTCATTGTTGATTTTGTCAAGGAATATCATAATAAAATTGGCATTTTCAATCTATTTATTTGCAATTTAGAAAAGGAAGTGAATGCCCTCATTCAAAAAATTTGCTGATAGCAAAATTTCATTCTGGTGGCTTAAGACTGTGACAGACTAGGAAAACTCTAACGAAATTAGGTAATAGACAATTTTGTGGTAAATTAAATTTAGACCCATGCAAGACTGGGGACTAAAGATGAGTGAATAATTATTTCTAAAGCATATTTAGCTTTTGTGTATGTTTGCAAAATGCTAAAGATCCATTTATGGTTTTCCAAAATTCATTACTTGTTTCAGTTATTGCCAATGTAATTGTTATGAATAATTCTCAATTCATAAATTGTTTATGGCAAGTTCCAGCCATTTTGTTAGGGAAGATCTCAAAACACATGCCCTGACTCCTCATTCCAGGTTGGTGGTATCTGAAAACTGATTTCTGTGCTTCCTTCTGTGCTTTCCAGAGCATCCTTCATTTATGCATTCATTAAATATGACAAAGAGAGATTCCTAGAAGTTTAGAATTAGCTAAATTAAGGGAAGTGAAAGAGAAACGTAGTAAGAAACAGACCATGGAACAGCCTTTCTTATCCTGTTTTGTATGAGAAAGAACTCTACAGGATTTAAAAAATATAAGCTAAAACATACTCTGCATCAGAGCTTAACAGCAATAAGAAAAACTAAGCTAAAAAATATAAAATGACATTTAAAAAAATGACAGATAAATGACAGATAAATATGTAATGGAGGAGAACTGATCCTAGTAAAAACAGTATTTTTGAAGGAAAACCAAAGAAAGATCATAAAGAAGCTCAGAGAGTTTGTAGGACGCCAAATGATCAATCCATTACCATGGGAACCTCTTCAGTGTTGTCATTTCATCAGGATGATCAAGAAAGATTTCAATAGTTAAGAACATAACTTCAGTTTGCTTTGAAAAGGAACTACTCTGTGGGTAAAAAGTAAACTATGTTGGTCAAGAGCATTTAAAACCCCAGCTAATGGACTGGAGTTTTGTGTGCTCAGTAATGTGTGCTGAGAACAACTTGGAGATGAGAACCTGATTGACCTTTCATCATTTTGTAAAGGTCTGTACTGAGCTTGTTTTGGCACATGTTACGGATAACCAGCATTGGATAACCAGACATATTGCACACCCAGATTTCTGTAAATCCACCATCACACAGCAAAGCTGAGAATTGGGGGAAAGAATCTGGAAGAGAAGAAAAAGAGAAGCAACCTTACAAATTGAATTACTTTCTGACTGAATAAAATACCTCTAGGTCTAGGATATATTTCCCATTACAGTGTATTTGGCAAGGCCTGATAATGCCTTGCACATCCCTCTCTTCCCATCCCCCACGTGCCCTTTCCAAGCGGATGAAGAAGAACCAGGCAATGGAGGGCAGGGAAGAGGAAGGGGCTGGCGGAAGCCTAACGAGGCACCACGGTCATGCACAACGCCTGCTGACAGTGTCTCCCTCTGAAAAATTCCACCCCACACATCACGGGCCTGTGTCACCCGAGGGTGTCCCTCTGCTGTCTATGTTCACCCTATGGGTGCAGAAGCTGTTCACCCCTCCCAGGGTAAGCAGCTTTGCCCCAAGGAGTGCCAGCCTAATGCAGTGTTCACGAGCGGCACAGCAGTGCAGTTTCATTTTAAACAGTGAGTTTACAGTGAGCTTACATTTGTGCCACTTTTCATCCTAGATTTGCTGTCATGGATACATTAATTTTTTTATAATTTGCATCATAAATAGAGCCTTTTCTGCAAAAGGAACACTACGGGTCCATTATTTTTATCATTTCCCCCTCTCACCACCTTTCTGCCTTGCTGTTAGTCACCTTTACTAAGGGAATCAATGTTGTTTCTCCCCCAAAACAGGCACATCACATCTATTCAGGCAAAGTGTTGATATAAAAATTGGAGCACTTCCCCTCAGCAATAAACAGTGAACAATAATGTAAAGTATTACTGCAGGACAACCATCACCTGGATGGAGAAGAATAAACACTTGACTCATCCTTCTTGCTGTCTGTCAGCAGCAATGGATCCAGATCCAGCTGTGCCTCTGCATCCCACACAACAGCTTGCATCCTCCTGTCTTTTGGAATTGTGTACTAAGAACCTGCATTGCCACACTCCAGAGATGTGCAGTGATTTTTATAATAATTCTTTTCTCCACTAAAGCGCAAGAAAGATCCTTAACATCTATTAAATCAGCATTTGTCACTAATTATTTGTAAGCTTATCACCATTTGTAACTTTGAAGTTGTCTTTAGTTGCTTTAATTTTGGATTCTGTATACCATCCTTTTTCCATTCAAGAAAAGAGTTCACCATCTCAGGAGGCAAAGCTACATAATAATTTATCGTCTCCCAAAGGGATGAAAAGGATGAATGGATCCTGCAGTCCAGGCAAATGCCTATTGTGCTGATGTGGCTGCATGAAAGAAATCAACACGTGGAACATAAAAAGGCAGGTTCACTTTTGGCATTAAGTTTCTCTTCCTTTACTACTCTTTCCCTGAAGCATGCCCGTGTCTTTGTTTACCTCCATCTTCTGCTTTCTCTTGTCGTCTAACTCCTCCTGCTCATTCACACTATCAAAATCACCTTTGCCCTTTGGCAAACGTGACTCCTCTCTTCAAATCTTTTTTGCCTGCAGTGTAATTTTTATGGTCTTACCCTCCCATCTTTGTAGGTTTCTCCATGCTTCCTGCTTCTTTCCAAGCATAAAATACGATTAGGAGTAAGAAAGATGCCATAGGCCTGCGGAGTTTGAAACCATTATGTTTGAGTCAAGGCAGACATGCAGCTGCGAGCTTGCATTTTAGTGTGCATTTATGCCTGATCTGTAGTAGAGGTGAGCCATGTAAACTACCTGTTGAAACTTTTTTCTGATGGAAAACCACAGCATCATGAAATATACCATCCAAAAGAGAACAGGGAAGGAGGGGGAAAGGATAACTATCACCCCAGTGTGGGATACACAAGGTGACCAGGAAAACCTAGTGATGGGTGCTTGGCAGCGCTCTCCTATCTTACCTTCTCCAGAGCAAGTAACATCTATCCACCGTGGGGACAGCAGTCACAGCACTCCAAATAAAGTTGTATTTCAGGGTGAATACAAAAACCAGCTTAAATCTCTTCCTTTGTGCAAAAAAAAATGCCACACTGTGGTGCTTGACAACCCTGGTTTTGACTGGGATAGAGTAAACTTTCTTCCTAGCAGCTGGCACAGTGCTATGTTTTGGATGTAGGATGAGAATAATGTTGATAATACATTAATGTTTTTAGTTGTTGCCAAGCAGTCAAGGTCTTTTCTGCTCCTCATACTTAAACTGTCTTTATCTCAACCCACAAGCTTTCCTTATTTTTCTGATTCTTCTCCCCATCCCACTGGGGAGGGGGAGAAGTTTGTGAGTGGCTGCATTTTCCTAGTTGCTTGCTGGGGTTAAACCACAACATTGCTCTTCGAGAATTTTCAAGAATATGTACTGATTAGCTTGATGTAAAATTAGTTAAAGACAAGGAGTGATGACATATGTATCCGTTCTTGTATCATGCATGGGATACAACGGAAGAAATGAGGTTTCCGTTCTGCTCGGTTACTACATGCTGCTCTGGCTAATCACTCTGCCTGTGCAGACTATGGGCCAGCTCAGGACAAGAGTAACTCTTCAGTGGTCGCTGTGTGATCAGAGGTGAGGCAGCTACTTGCTTCTCTACTTCTGAGCTACAAGCATGAAGGCTCAGACTCAAGCTCTGCTGCTTCCACTGCATCACACTGGTCTCGCTGTAACAGTCCTGCAACTTCAGAGATCAACTCTAAAGCCAGAGGCCAGATTCACAGGCTGTGTCTCGATTGCTTGGGGATGTTCTTCTGAATATGGGAAAAAAGTCATAGGAAAATACAAGCTGTAAACTCAGCAGTACTAGATGGTGTGCTTTATTTTGAATTCTTTGGTATCTTGGTGAATTTGCCCATAAATCTGTGTTGCTGCTGCATGTTTTATCTAATAAATGATATTAAGTAATGTTATTCTTTATGTGGTTTTTTTTGGTGGACCTCAATTAGCGTCCATATTTGAAATTGTACATTGTATTAAATGAAGAGTATTATCCAAGCAGAACTATCAAATATAAGGTTAAGAATTGACATCTATACTGTTAACTCAAGGCTACCACACACTACAGAGAAAAGCCTTTTAAGGAATACTATACAATACTTTACAGATCTAAGCTTTTCAAAGCAGGATATGCAGGATTAAGGCTACATTTAAATCCAAACACAATAAAAGGGAAAAATCAAATAGGCAAAACACGACTACTTTATACCGATGTTATATAAGAACTTACATGAGGAAATAATTTCATCTCCTGGTTCTATCATGTAATGGTATCAGGAACAAAAAAAGATACTTAAAAACATTAATTCTTTTTTTTTTTTTTTGTCCTTATCTAATCTGATACCATAAATACTAAATACTTTAATCCAAACTGTATGGCGATTGCCATCACAGTGCAGAGCTCATTTGGTTTGTGAGCCTCAGTCCTATATCTTCTGTTTCAGTACACTTCGATTTCTCTTCAGTACCAGCTCAGCTCTGACATTTTGGGAGTTTGTGACCACTGAAATACTTAGCTTCATGACGCTTTTCAAATAACAACAGAATTATCTGTACTCTACGCTGTTTTCAAGTTTGTGACAGATATTCTTAGTACTGACTCAGTCTTGAAGTAACTTGCATTTTCAGGCAAACATGCTAAGATTACACTATCCTTTGGGACTATGTATACTGCCTACATAATATATGTCTGTTTTGTAAGCAGCTTAGGATAGGAACCTTGTATTATATAAAGCAGGGAGTATAAACCAATGCCCTTATTTAGTAATAACGCATGTTCTCTCTCCTGACTGTAGTGCCCAGTGGCAGGCTGGGATTTACCCGGGAGAAGATGAGTGGTAGCATGGTAACATCTACTAAAATACACTTGTTATTCCTGTCTTTCTCTTTTGCAGTTGAAAACAGCCACCAGCCAACGGCGTAACACCCTTGGTAATTGATAAATATAAGATCCCCTCTGTGTCGTTCCATCTTCAACCTCCCCAGGAAGGAACGCTGTGGCGGAGACGGCATCGTTATCTGCAGGAGGGTACCACTGCTCCCTCCCTCCCTCCCTCCCCTGGGCTCCCAGAGAAATACACTGTCTTTGAAACTCATGTGCCAGGATATTATTCAAAGATTTATGGTTCTTGACTCTCGCTACAGTTCACTCTTGCTTCTTTGTTTACTTGGCAGGGTGAGGGAGGGAGGAGGGAACTGGACTAGCCTCCAAATCCTGCAACAAAAGGCATAAAAGCTCTGTTTTATGTGTTTAATAATCTGCATTTCTAGATAATTACTGAATATGCTGGAATTACCTCCAGAAAATTTGGCATATTCAAAAATAATTTTTCATAGCACTTAAGCAACACTTCACATCAAAACAGATCTGAAACTCACAGGAATTTTGTTCTGACCTGGTAACCACCGTTACATACCGTAAGAGAGGAACAAAACAAAACAATGACACCAGGCTGCTGGATTAGCAGAATTTAGTTATTATTTAAAGTCCCTGAAGTTCTGTTTTTATTTACTTTACCTTTGGATGCATAAATGTCACACAGATAAAAATAATCAGAACCACTGGAATGGGAGTATTAGGAAAAAGAGGGGGAAGCCATTCAGGTTTTTGGTGAAGTAAACAATTATCTTCTTGTTTGTAAAGACCTTTACAGTTGAGAGAGGACTAAAGTATTTCTCTGAACATAACATGGGGAGAGGACTGGAGTATTGTTTTTGCTGATTTTTTTTTTTTAACAGAGGAAGAAAACTACCTCGTCTTTGCTCATGGTATTAGACACATATCATGCGATGGCTCAAAACGCTAATTTGCTTAATTGCATTAGTCCACTCCCCTCCTGTTATGGGAATTCAAGCTTCAATGGCAAATTCAACCTCCTAATGAGATTATGATGACGTTCCCAATACGAAGCTGTAGGGTGGCAGTACGATGGGCACAGGAGCCACACGTTTCCTTGGTGACTGGCTGAGTGGTTAACCCTGGTAAGAAAGGGTGGAGGGAAAAATCAGTTTGAGTGACAGTACTTCATCCTTTAAACTTCAGTTTATGGCTGAGCAAAGCAGAAATAATGCCAAGCAATGACCATGGGGAAATTACCCTTGTTTTAATCTCTGTTTCTTCCAGCTGATGTCAGTAGAAGGGGACAAGACAAAGGACCTCAAGCTGTGGTAAAGATCATTAAAACAGAAGAATATAAAGCCATGGGCATCACTGTGCTATCTATTAAATATTAATTTCTGTTGAATGCAGAAATTCTTCTTTGTTATGCTGTTTGATACTATTATTATTATACTACCTTGAATCAATTTTGTATAGTTTTATTCCCTTTTTATCCTCCTCTGTAATGAAGGTGCCTTTTAGTCAGCTCCACCAGCTAATCAGATTGCTTTCTCTTCATTACTCACATTGAGCTTTTAGAGCCTGCAGTCTCAGCTAACTGGAATATACAGTCACGATTTCAGCTCTGTGGAAGAGCTGAAACTGTGCCAGAAAAATAGCACATAGCTATGTTTTTATTGCCATCGTATCGAGAGCAGGTGAGATGCTTTTGAATTAGGGAGCATTTAATCGCAAACATGCCCGATCACTGTACAGGAGTAAAACACACATGGCTATCATTCACAGCCTCCAGTGGAAACAACTAATAGTCTTTTTTTGCCATTTATCCAAAAAATAAAGACAAATGTAGGGCAATATTAAAGAGATGATGTCTGTGAATGGAGAAAGACAAGATTTTTTTTTTTTGGATATTATTTTTCCCCAAGGCAAAGATATTTCTGAGTCAGAGGACAGCATTGCCCACATATAATTAAGTAGTCTATAACCCACACACATGGATCCCCTGAGCCTGGGTTAGTTCACAGCTGTGCAAATTTAAAGGACTTCCATTGCAGGCAGTAAAGTTAAGCTGTTGTGAAAAACATTCATAAAGGCAAAACTTTCACAAGACAGGGTACATAAGGAGAGACTAGAAGTACAGGCCCGTAGGTACACCTGAACAAAGGGCTCCAAAAGCTACATGAATCCAAAAGTGACAGAAAACTTACTCTGACCACCGAGCACCACCGGCGGGTGATGTGTCTCTCTGGCATGTGGCTGCTGGCCGGGAGGGTGGCGGCAGGGAACAGCGTCCTGGTCCAAGAGCAAGAAGAAAGGAAGAGACCATCACTATGTGAAACCAGCAGCAGCAACTTCTAATTCCTCTATGCTCTAATTTAGTACAACTGAGAGCGTCATCAAGTGCTGCAATCTTTCCACTATTTTTAAACCTTAGGCAGCAAATGGAAATCACATTTTAAAGACAGAAACTTAATTAGGGATTTCATGAGCTTGTCATCTGCTAAAGGAGAAGCTACGAGGCCAGTTCTACATTCCTTACCTCTTCACTCCTCTGGGAAGGTTTCTAATGTCTGCTGCTGATCCACCCGATGTTTCCTTTACTGTGGCTTGGGCTGCGATGGCTTCCAGCAGATCATTTTGATGTAGTTGGTCATCAGGGTTAAAACAGAAGAATCAATGGGTTTTTCAGTTTGCTTTTGTTTTTGTTTTCCTCAGCGCTTTTAGAAATATCTGTAATTCTTATAATCACATCCTGACCTTGGTTCTCGAGATCTTCCATTTTTGAAGATAGATACATTGTAATCAAAGTTGCCATTACAGCATGGCTAGGTATACCTGAAGCGGCTTTCATCTAGCTATATTCAGATTAAAGGTTTCTGCAACCTTTGGGCTGCTGAAGCCAATGGCAAGGACAGGCCCTTACAGGGACCACAGTCCCCAGGGAATGCTGGACACCTTTGCAAGGGTCACAGCCTTGGTGGCCCTTCCCATGAGAGCTCCTGCCTACTTGGCTCAGCTGGAGTCACACCTTTGCCTCCTAGAAATACTTTATTACCCCTGTCATGATCAGATAGTCTGTAGTTATGTCTTCGAAACATGACCTTCTTGAGTTCTTCAGCCCAAATATTTATTAAGGCCATGGCCAGTTCTACTTATTAAGCTCTCGCATATTAAGCTCTCTACTTATTAAGCTCTGCATTTTTTTCTGAAAATTTTTCCTTCTTGGCATTTTTCAAGCTTCTTTGTTGTTTCTTTTTGGCCTTGAGCTCAAGAGAAGATGTTCTGGTGTACTTCTGAAAGTTCAGCAGGATCAGTAAGCTAGAAGCTTAAGCAGTTGAGAGGCTGGGAAGAAGGCTATGTATTCACAGCACCTTTTTAAGATATTTGATACATAACCAAACACAATGAAATATTTTGATATATAAATTAGGAGCGCAATTTCTCTTGATTTTCCTAACAGTGAAAGAGACGATTCCTCCTGACTCCACTTGGTGGAGGAATCTAATTTAAGCATCCAGATTTAGATGAGTTAAGTATATGATGTGATGACTCCTTCCCACTCCTGTTCATATTTCCACTGCTCACATGGGTAGGAAATTCAGATGTATGTTACTATTTTTTTTAGACACGTTATGTGACCCCTTATTGCTAATGAGAAGAGACTAACCTTTTGAAATGTGAGGATGAAATTACACTCTCTTCAGGACTAGAGCCACGAGCTAATATAATTGCATAGAGCCTAGAAAAGAGCTATGGAGACACCAGAACCCCAAATCTGAAATTTGTGTCTATAATGAGAAAACCAGAACCCTTCTTAAAGGGTTATATAAACAGGCTCAGGATCACAATCCCAACACATCCTGCTTTGGCCAGGAACAGAAAATAGTTAGAGAGTAAGGAAGCAAACCCAGATCTCCACCCACAGTTTTAGTGGGAGAAAAAGTCATCTTCCAGCTGGGTTTTGCCATTGAGTAATCCTGCAACATGAAGCATTCTTATTTTCATGGAAAGGCCTAAGAACTGAAAGGAGCTCCTAAAATGCAACCTCAACACTGTTTGGAACTGAATTTTGGGTGTGTAACATACACTCATGACAGTCTTTGGCTGTACTATGTTCTGAACACAGCTGCAAGCACTCATGTAGCCATTCCCTTAGAAACACCCATTTGGTTACGGAAATATTAGTATTATTAGAAAATAACTAGTAATCATTAGAAGAGTGCACCCTCATCTGACAATATGCTAAGAGAAGAAACATGGAATATAGGCAATATTTTTTTTAAATTAAAAAAAAAGGGTGTGAGGGCAAAGAAAGGCCAAGATAGAACTTTATTGTGTTGCATTAGCATAAAAAAAAATTAAATAGAATAAAGGCACTCATGATTCTAATTCAGAGTTTGAGGAATTCCTTAATTATGGCTCTGCCAGAGGTGAATGGTCAAGGACACTGCCCTTCTGATTGCCAGCAACATTTTTAAACTATTTGACATATGTTTAGGTGCTTGTGAATCCTAAAGGAGGAGTAAGAAGGTATAATGTGATGGCATTAAGTAGATTTATCCAATGCAGAAAATACTTACCCACATTAATCCATCCCCCTTTTGGTTGTGCTGGTTTCTGCATCAGATGAGATGTCAAGTTAAATATTGCCATGCTAGAAAAAGAGGATTTGCTGCTGTTATTGGCACAGTTTTAACAACAGCAGAAGGCTAGTTTCCTGTGCCACCACAAAATTAGCCCTACATTAAAATTTCAGAAAGACCCAAAGAACATACAGTTCAATTCTAGTTGCAAGATGCTTCCACTCATATGCTAACAATTTTGTTGGCAAGATCTAGACTGTGCTTTTATTATCAAGATTTGTTTCAGTTTCAATCTTCCATTTCAGTATGTTTGCTTCTTTCTTCCCCTTTCTCCAGCCCATCTAATTTTTCTGCTCCCATTGCAATAGGGCTCCGGAGGCTCCTGTTGGTCCCGTCCTATAGGTATGAAACGTGCACGAGACTTTCACACTACGGCTCCTTGGATCCTGGCCTGAGGATCTGAGCCCTGCTCGCTCGCTGGGGAGCGCCTGCATGCAGCCCGTAGGATGCTCAGCTACCCCCTCTCTGACTGGCAAGAGGTTGCTTTGATGGCTCATCTGGGCACACCAGGAGCTCGGCTCAGCTCAGCTAGTGCTGACAAAGTAGGCAACACCCCCACTAACTCTGACAGGCTGACAATGCAGGTTTAATACTAACGAGCACAAATTCTTCTTCCAGAACCTCATTAAAACTTGCTTGATTAGTCTCGTGTCTTTGCTTCCCTCTTCCCTTTGCTTCCCTACTTCCCTCAGCTAAATTCAATCTACTTATGCTATTCTCCCATCCCTTCCTCATTTTCTCTTTGTTTTCTCCTCAAACACTCCTCTAATTCTCTTGCCTAAAGCAAGAGTGGCCAAGCACACTGAGCACTTAAAGCCCAGACAAGCAGTTACTGAGCTTCCGAGGCCTCAGAGTTAAAAGAGAAAGAAGGGGACATGATGGGTCACGTGCTTGGGAGAGAGGTCAAGGTGCTGGCCAGGGCTGAGACACAGCTCTTCTAATGAAGAGTTTTTAAGGGAGATCACAGTTGGGGCTGCCCAGATGTGCTAAGGTTGCAGTGTGCGAGAGGAGGAAGGCAACAGGTTCAGGTCCCTCTCATCAGCCTTTGCTGAAGCCCCTCACAGGAGACTGAGGGGATGTAAAGAAAGACGGACAGAGCAAGGCACCAAGTGCTCCAAGCAACGCAGGGCAGATCTGACTCTGCTGAATTACTACTTGGCATGCAACATTTAAGATGTGAGGTTTGACTGATCCACATCCCTACTTGCATTTGCATTCTCCCTCCTATTCATGTCAGTTACTCTTATCTTTTGCCATATAGGAGAAGGTAAACATCAACGCTTTATTAAAAGGCATACTGCTTCCAGAAAGCCATTACAGCAGCATAACCTCCCCCTCTTTCTCTTCTCATGGCAGAGCTGGGACAAGTTACTTTCTCTAGAACCACTGACTTGCTAAAGTATTTTGAATAACTGAAATATACAAAAAACCCCCATATTAATTTTGGGGGAATTCAGTTTCTAGATGGTGGCAGATCAGAATTGGATGGCTGATTCAATTAATCAACTCTGATGCCTGTTGCTCAAGTTGATAACTGATGTACTCTAGGGACAACTTCAAAGATAGGTAGGTACCTGGAGGCAAATGTCTAATTTTCATTTGGACCCCTACATGAAACAAAACTCTCTTTTGTCTCTCAAACACTTATATTTACTTACGATGCTTACTTAGATTTGTGCAATGTGTAGCAAAAGTTGATTTTATTGCAGAAAATCTGAAAAACTCTTTTTCCCACTGACCTAATGGCATGCTGTTGCCATTTACTGGGAAAAGAGAAGTTGAACTGGTCAGGATAGCTCTTCTCCATTCTCCTTTGGGCTCCATTATTGACAACATTTTCAATTTCAGCAGGTACCTAAACTTTCTTTATGAGCTGCCAGCACAGCCTAGCACAACTGCAATGATTTACATCTATCCTACCCAAATGCATCTTACCCGTCAGTATCTTATGACCCAGGAAGACATAAAACTCAATTTACTCATTAACCTTAGCTTCCTGAAGCTGCAATTACTGCCCTGTGGACAGTCAGTAATTGAATTGAATAAGAGTAGCATGCAAATGCCAGCCGGCGCTAGCTACTGCTGAAAAGCACACTCACAAAAATTGCATGTGGCACAGAGACCGCAGGTAGCCCAGCAGAGTATTAGAAAGGAAAATGCATAAAGTAGCATGTGCAGGGATTAAGGAGATGCAAAAGAGCAGAATGACAGGAACCACTCAGTGGGAATAAACGCAATATTGTATGAGCTTAGGTTTACAGTTACAGTTAATAGCATGCAGTTATTACTTTTGCACTGGAAAGCACTTTCTGAGTGGATGGTTTCACCGCAGAATCAGATCTTGGTTTTCCCCCTGCCTTTTGTAATTCAAGATGTTAGCTGGCATTTTATATAGCCTTGTATCCCTCAACTGCAGCTAAAGAGATCAAGACATTACAAATAAGGACCAGAGTTAGCAGAAGGAGATTTGGTTTGAAGTGCACTTGTCTTTTGGCATGGTTGCTTTGCATTTTTTTTTCCCTCCCATTGAACCACGACTGTATGTTTTTCCAGGCTTGTGGACAGAGCTTTTGTATTGTTCAGCTTGATCTAATTTAGGTGTAGATGACCCTGGTCTCTTATCACTAAATTTCATATCTCATCATGGTCCTTGCAGAAATATCTCACTGGTTGGTTGATAACATTTATTATGCAACCTCATATTCCTCTCACATTTAACTTGTTTTGTTTAGTTTCCTGGTTCTGGCCCAAATTTCCTACTTTCTTTCCTACTGCAAGATGCTCCAGTAATTAAAAAATGCCACTTAAGAGCTTTAGCCACCATGGTTCTGATCCCATATAAGATGTGCCTAGATTAGTATTTTAATTCAGATCAGGACCATCCCTTTTTACTGCACTTCAGTTCACATGGCAGAATTGTGTTGGAGAAACGAAGTGGATTTCTTCTAAGGGAACCTAAACCAGATGATCTTCGGGAGCACAGGGAACACATTCCAACCGCGGTTGGCTGTCAGTGCCTGAGGCCACACCAGAGCAAGCCCAAAGCAATCCCTTCCCTAGCAATGCCCACGCATATTCCCAGCACCATTTTGGATCACATTAAGATTGACAGAACACATGCACCATATCTAAGTATCCACGACTTTCTCCTGCTTTAGCTTGGTGATGCCTTGCAAGAACCTACAGAGAACCTACAGTTATCTATAGGAAACAGTATGATCTTTTTGTTAATATTTTTTGTTATAAATGATGTCTCTTTAATCTGATGTTTGACTTACTAGAGTAGTTGTCTGGTTCTTCTCTTCCTTATTCCTGTTAACATCAGAGATGGGCATAAATACCACTTTCCAGGAACTCTCAGAGGTTCAAGTGGTTTTGAAGAGCAATTGTGTCTGCTAAGGAAGGATTTCTGGTTCCCTGGAAGATCATCACCTCCTTAACACAATTCATGCATACTTTGTTTTTTCTGAGAATTCTTATGTTTTGCTGATTTTAATAAAACTTCACATCCACATTCCAGTTTTTGTCACACAAGACTTTTTCTGTAAAAGGAAAAAACCTGGATCTTCGGCATTTTGGATACATTTTCCTTTCCTTTCCTTTCCTCTCCTTTCCTTACATTTTCCTTTCCTTTCCTTACATTTTCCTTTCCTTTCCTTACATTTTCCTTTCCTTACATTTTCCTTTCCTTTCCTTACATTTTCCTTTCCTTTCCTTACATTTTCCTTACGTTTTCCTTTCCTTTCCTTTCCTTTTCAAGAGCACTTTGTTTACAACTCAGTCAGCTCTTGGGTGTTTTTTTTTATTTTATTATTATTTCCACCTTTCTGGTAAGGATTATTTCACTTTCTTTTCACCACCTTCACAGACACAAATCTTCGATTTCAGAGAGCTAAACCAACAACAGCTCGCCAGCTTCCGCCTGAGGCTGCAGTGAAGCAAATGGGCTGTAGCAAGGTTCCCAGGCACAAGCCACAGGTTTTGGACCAAACCTGTACAGCATCACAGCTGCAGTTCAGCAGGCTTTGGCTGAACTTGTCTCAGCCTGATGTAAACATTGGTTTAGCTCATTCACCTGTGGACACTTTTTTTTTTCCTCCCCAGTGATCAAACTTGCCTCCTTTTGCCTATTTTAATCATGTGATGTAGTAATTTTTACAGAGATAGTAGTGGCAGTTGGTTATTCTACATAGAAAGATGTATTCGGACTCAAACATACAGTGACCAGTGTCATTACATAGGAACAGAGGCAAGATATGACAGCGAAGGCCTCCAAAATGGGGACACTGGATGCAATTTAGACAAATACAGGCCTGGGCTGATAAGGGCTGGAGCCCCTCTCCTACGAGGACAGGCTGGGAGTTGGGGTTGTTCAGCCTGGAGAAGAGAAGGTTCCAGGGAGACCTTACAGCAGCCCTCCAGTACTTAACGGGGACAGGCTTTTTAGGAGGGCCTGTTGTAATAGGACAAGGGGTGATTGTTTTAAACTGAAAGTGGGTAGATTATGCTACACATAAGGAAGAATTTTTTTATAATGAGGGTGGTGAAACACGAACAGGTTGCCCAGAAGTGTGGTAGATGCCCCATCCCTGGAAACATTGAAGGTCAGGTTGGACAGGGCTCTGAGCAACCTGATCAAGTTGAAGATGTCCCTGTTCATTGCAGGGGGCTTGGACTAGATGACTTGTAAATGTCCCTTCTAACATATTCTACAATAAGAGAGGGATTGGAATAACACTAAGGATTCGAGTACTCAGCCACAGACAAAGATATGCACAATTCGGAGCCGGGCAAAACCAGTGTTAGGAGTAAAAGAGAACAAAACCCACCTATCCAACACATGTAAAATGCACTGTATATTGTAAGCGTGGATGCAATGTACTTGCACATCAGTGAAGTAAGAAGAAGGTGTATGAGTGTGTCAGCAAACACGAAAATAGCCCCAAGTGGAGCCTAGAGTGCTGAAGAAGCTGCCAACATCATATTCCTCATGACAAAGGAGGAAACCCAACCATTAACTTCACACTCCACCAGTGTGTGTGTATGCTTGTGTGTGTTTTGCTGCAACAATTTAAACTTTTTTTTAACAGTGAAAAGTATTTAATGTATTTTGTTTAAGTCTGCTAAGATTTCAATTAGACCAACAATAAATTCTTAGCTTTGCATTTAAGGTATGCCTCCATTTTTGCCCATAATAAGATTTTGAGAATAAAAACCTGATTTCAATTAAGATTTACTTTGTTGCTATTTTGAGTAATCCTTGTCTGGATGCACAAAGTTCACAAGAGCACGTGAAGGCGAGTTATTTTGGTACAGATTTGTACCCAGAACAATGCCAATGGTGCAAGTTAAACATAATCAAGTGTAAACTTCTAAATGTGTCAACGTGGAGATTTTCCCTGCTTTTAAACTGCTTTCAATCTGCTCTTAAACTGACAGAAATAGTGAGACCTGCCTGTGCTTTCCTTAGAGTGGTGACTGTACACTTCTGGTGTAAAACCCACCCATCTTGCCTGTCCTCCCACGCACATTCCACTGAAAAGAGTTCCCTAAGGGACATAGACTGACATCAACATGGAATAGTTGGTAAATACTGTAATCAAAGAATAGAAGACATGCAGAAAAACGACACTGGAGATCTAATAATATCTGTGATATCCTGCCATCATAGACCACATGAAAAGAGATGTCCACTTGATCTAATTTACCCAGATTTACAAAAGCCATTCAACACTGACCCTCTCCAAAGGATCTTAGAGATACTAAGATGTTATGGGATAAAAGAAAATGTCCTCTTCTGAATACATTAAATGATAAAAAGCTATTGTGTAAATCTACACTGAAACCACATTTTATGAATGCAGTGCTGGCCTTCTTGAAAAAAATGGTAATAGTAAAAAATGTACAGAGGAGGGCTGTAAGGATGTTTAGAGGTATGAAATGGCTTCAATGACAGGAACAATTGAAGATATTAGGACTTGTCAAACCTGTAGAGGATATGACTGATGGAAACATTTGATAAAGGATCTTAAAATTATGGGTGGCAAGAAGAGGTAAAAAGGAAACAATTGTTCCCTGTTCCTTCTGGTAAGAGAATGCTGGGGGATGAATTGAATTAACAGAGGATGGGTTCAAAAGAAGGGGAAGCACCTTTTACCATAGCGTATAGTAGAACTTACTACTGCAGTATATTTCAGGCATCAATGATCCACATGGGTCAAAAAAAAATATGCAAGTAATCAGACCAATTCTCCAAAGGAAAATCCATCAAGCTCAGGGACAGCAGAAGTTTACCATCAAGATTTTCTACCCAGCAGGGGTAGAAATTAAAATTTCTTTTAATCCTTGTCTGTTATAGGATGACAGGGGGAAAACCCCTCTGTTTTTATGTTGCCTATAATCATGGGGGGTTAAATTAAAGAGGCCTGAGCAGTCTCTTCCACTTCTCTGTTCTTAAAAGTCAAAATGGTATTGGAGCAAACAAAACCATGCTCATATGTGGAGGTCACCACTGGCTGCAGACGGATGTTTCACTCTCCTTTTTCTCCCAGTGGTTATCACAGCTCTTTGGATTTTGTCCCCCTCCTGACATGTCACTAGAAACCACATTAATAGCAGCTGCAGTGTCCTCCAAAAAGTGACTATAGTCAGGATTTAATTTCATAATTTGGCAGGTAACACATTTTGGTTGCCCTACTGCCTTCCATGCAAGCTTGGACAATTTACACAGCTACTGTGGATTTGCATCACTGTCCTTCAGTGACAACTGACTGCTTTCTTCAGTATTAGCCAGCTTTTAGGGACCCATAATTTTATGTCAGCTGGGGAAGGTTGGGGGGTTGGAACTTGATCTTTAAGGTCCCTTCCAACCCAAACCACTCTATGACTCTATGAAGGTGTCTGTAGAATTGTGTGTACTAACACATGGTAGATTTTATAACCCTTAAAAGCAACACGAGATGGCTTTAGGGAACATGATAAGGAACTCTGGGTTAGAGGAAAACATAATTTTAATCTAAAAAAGCATCTTAATTCCCTCATAGCAACAAAAAATCATAGCCAACATCAAACAGGATTCATCCTTTCTAAGAGACCAAAATCATCTTCAGGAGATAAAAAACTTAGAATTACAAATAAAATAAAAATGAAATGTTTCATAACTATCTGTTAGGATCTACAGAAAACCAGATTCTTTTGCAAGGGCTCACACTTACCCAGACTGACATAAAACTTTGTTTTAATAGCATTGACCCTGTTATCCTCTGTGATAGAACAGCATCCTTGAAGAACAGAATTGAAGAACTGAAGCATCCTTGAAGAATAAAATTGGACCTGTGAAGTACTTAAAATAAAAATATTACCTTTACAATTTTACAGAAAAACATCCTTCATCAGAGATAGTTTATGTATATTTTGGCCAGAGTTGGAAGGGAAAATAATTTCACTCGAGACCACCTAAATCAAGGAACAGTACAAAGAACAGATTTTAGGGGCAATTATAAGAATAATAATAATAAAAAAAAATATTATGAGTCCTAATAGAAAAACAAATAATAAATCACACTGAAGGTTTTTTATGTTTTGATTAATTTATTAGGAAATGAAGAAGACCCATCTGTATAATTACTTATAAGTCATCAAAGGGGATCCTCAAGAAGCACAACCAAACACCTATCATACAGATGACTGGAAGTTTGCTAAAAATATCCCTTCTGTCAGAAAAGATACTTAAACAAACACAACTTTGCATACAGAAAGAAAAGTCTCTATTTTTAATCCCTCCATACTTCCTGCCTTGTATCAACACAACACAGTCGTGCATTTCTTTGCCTATCTCCTCAGTGCCCACAGCTATTCACCGCTATTATACTTCAAGTTGCTGCTTTGGAAAAGCAGGAGTTTTGGCAAAGGAGACATTTAGGGAGTAGGAAGTAGCACGAAGAAATTGCTAATCCAACCGGAGAGACTCCTTCACTGGAGCTTCAGTGACCCCTAATGGACAACCCCTACCAGTGCGCCTGCCCTTGCGGGAAATCCAAACGATGCCACAAAACCTCACAGCACTCACACAACTTCCCCTTTCAGCCCATTATGGATCCTGGCACTTCGGGTTTTCCTTATTTAGTGCGAACCTATTTACAGCTCGCACTCAAGACGACTACCTACGAGGATGCCACTGCTCGTATTCTGACCATTTGAAAAGTTCTAAGCCAGAAAGAAGAGCAGGTGAACAAACCCTACAGTGAACGCAGCCACTCTGACAACTAGTTAGGAGAAAGCCAATTCAACTTTTTAAAAACTAGAGCCAACAGGTTTTACCTCTTTCAACATGAAATAGAAAAAAAATGGTAAGCCTTAACATCTGAAATCAACCCATTTAGACTATTTTAAAAGGAAGACTTGCAATCAGCACAATCAAGCCTGTACAAATGAGAGTAGTTATTTGAAAGACACAGTCCACATCTTTCTGCCTTTTCTCCCCAAAGTGAGATTATACCTGCCATTAGTATAGCAACGAGTCGTCCTCGTTACAGGGAAAGGATTCTTTGCTTCAGCAAAACTACTACCGTGTCCACTGAATGAAAAACTGACAACACAAGAAGAGAATGAATTCTTGCTGGTTGGTGCAGTTTCTTTTTGTCTTTCACAAACTGCAGAGATGAACTCATGTGAATGAACTCCCAGTACAGGAAAGTGACCAAGCTGGAAACAGGCTGCGGTTCTAGAAAAGGCTTTTGTTCACATTCTTTATTTACTACCTTGGCTGCTCTGTCCCCCTTTTCCTACCTACCTTGCTTTCCTTCCCACCACAGAAATGTACCTGCTACAAACCCTCCTCTCTCAGTGAGATTTTGACACACAAAAAGGTAAAGGCACTGAACAGAGGGATCCCGGAGCCAATGCTACTGCTGGCAGCTCATCTAGACAACAGATAGCACTAGTCTGTAAGACAACCATTCGCTTCCAAGGGTAACCGGATTAACTAGAAATCCTTGCCCAAGTCAAAAAGACCTACCAAATTCCCAATCCTGCTTGAATCTAGCACTCTAAGAATGATCACTTATGGTATCACGTTCATAAATAATAATGATAAAAAGGCAAACCAATTAAGTCAAACCCTTTGCTGTCAGAAATTCCTGTCCCTTCAGTGTGGTGACATAAATAATAGATTAAATTAAATTAAATGAAGGAATGCTGAAATCTCCAGTGAGGGCACAAACACACAGCCCTAAGTTTGCATTAGCAACTCACCGTATCTTGACTTTCAACTTGCAGTCTTTTTTCCACCTTCTTCTCTTCCTCCTTCCTCAGAAGCACAATATGTGGACATTAGTGGTGTATGTCTGCTCTGAAGGAGCAGAACATCTTTGTGAAAGAAACAGGTGACTGTCACTGTTCCTCTAGTGCATGCAGCACAACAGTGCATAATTCAAGACATCCTGGTAAGCCAGTGGCTTCCAGCCTTTTCTGGATCATGACACACTATTACACAAGAGTTTTCCCACTCTCCTCCTGTTCACCTATGAAGAAATGATCTGTTAACTCAGCCCACTGTTTGCAGGTCCATTATAGGCAGATCTAAAACTTTATGGACACAGTCAAATATTGTATCTGTCTCTTGACAGAGATGAACTTTGTGTTTTGTACAAGATGCAATGCCAACTGGACATACCATTGAAATTGTGCCATTTCAGGAATTTACTGGATTAAATCCTAACCATGCTGAAATCAGTGGCAAACCACCACTCAATAGCCACAATCTAGCTACCGTTGCTTCACGAAAGTTAAGAAACCACCCCTACTTTGGAGCAGACGTTACTACCCTGTTTCTGACACTCTTGTGGTTTCTGCATGCCACGCTCGCTTATCAGAGACACCCCTGGGTATTTTCTCCATCACGAAGAAATCGCCAGGGACTAGACGATCACACAGCATCTGATGAGTTTAGTGGCAAAGCATGTTGGGCTTGGTATAAAAGGAAACTATCTCCTCCCCACACCCTGAAGAGTGGGAATGGGCTACCCTTAACCCGGGCTCTGAAAGAACAACACAAGTTAGCATACACTTACAGCTGCAGCTCGTGCCCATCCTCCCTTTCTTTTATCCCGTGATGTCTCAATGGTTGTAGAGACCATTCAAACAGTAATGATGGTAAGAAGGGCTGGGCTGACAGCTGAACTTCCACGAGGCAACCAAGCAGCAAGAATAACTTTTTTTCCAACCCAGCTTTCCACACCACACTGCAACTGCCTGCTAGGGCATAAATGAACTTTTTTTGACTCATACAAAGGTTGCAGAGATAAAAAGAGGAGGCAAAGCCCCTTTTGGTCTCACAGTATAATAGATGCAAAGCAAACAGGTTTCCTGAACTTTTTATGATTTCCAGTGAATAATCAAATACATTCAAGCATTCTTACATAAATATGTCTTTCTTAAATGCAATACTTTTAAATTTTTGGTACAAAAGACTGTGATTCCAATCTACCTATATACAAACAGCACAGAATTACAAGAAAGTGTATCTAAGTCAAATTTCTTAATTTTTATTAAATTCAAAAACTGCAGGAAAAAAATCACAAGTTTCTAAGTACAAATAAAAACAAATCAACTAAAATAAAATGGTTGTCAAGTTAAAACTCATTTTCCATAATTCTCCCTTCCTTGCTATTGCCCACAGTACCATCAGAAGTCCGACAAGTGCTTTAGAAATTTGTTTTTACCTTACCAATATGATAGTAAACTGTAAGTTTACCATATAAAAAAGCAAATCTTTTAGGCACAAGGTGGCAGAAGACATAAGCACAAATATCAACCATGCTTCCTTAATTTGTCAGTTGAAATCCAGGTAATGCTAGAGACCTGCATCGTATTGTATTCAGAATGTCAGAGCTTACTCTGTGAAACATGGGCTTTTTTTTTTTTTTTTTTTTAAGTTAACAGTTTGTTGTGTCTTTTTTGCTTCCAGAAAACAGAGAGAAGCTGTTTAAGTCAGTGGTATACCTTACTGGTCAGTGCCAGTGTTTTGGTTAAACAAGTGACAAAGTGACAAAATGGGTTCCAGCACCAGAGAATGAGAAGTCGAGAAGCTGTAGTGTGACAAGGACTGGTTCATACTTGCGTTGTCAGCGTAATTAATAGTTTGGCGACCACTTGCTAAGATAGCATGACAAGCAGTCACATGCTATTTGAAGATATCAGCTGGGCTAGGTCATCAGCTTCTCTCCCAACAGAGCAGTGATCAAGGTGAACAACTAACATCTGCTGCTCTTCTAACTACACCTACAGGAACTGTCAAACTGAAAATTAAATCATAACAAAATTAAAACAAGTGTTGCTCCATATTCCAGATTATACCTTTTTACCCATCATTTGATACTTGCCATTCTAATAATAGGTGCAGTTCCATTGTCATTCATAAATACAAAATTTTATTTGCACTTCATTAGTTTAGAAAGACCACAATGTTTTTCAATACCACAACATTCAGGACACACCAAGTTATTCAAATATGTAACTACTGATTTACCACAGCTAAACAGTGCATTTTAATAAAAGATATACCAAAGATATAATTCACAAATTCATTATCAGACAAAAACCTAACACAGTATTTGCTTGATGGGAATAATTTCCACCATTAGGAAAGAAAATAATTTTACCTTAAGTTCCCTTCCCCCCAACCCTACAGATGTCCAGACAAATACACATATATATTCCTTAACACAGGAAAATGTATCATCTTAATATTTTTTTTTTTAAGAATTTGTCTAGGACAGCAGCATTGCTTTTTATACTTTCTTTTAGAGCTTGAATATATCTTCATTCTTTTATTGAAAACTTAATGATTCTTGCAACCAAGTTTATGCTTATGCAGAAAATTATATATGCTATTTCAGAGTGCAATCTTAGATCTGCACCAGATGTGATGTCTTGGTATACAAAGAAAGGGTGCAGCATTAATTGAAATAAATAAAAGACTGCCAAAAATTAAACTTAGCTTTTCAATAAATCCAGTCAGCAGAGGATGCTACAGCCAAAAATGTCTTCACTACATTAAAAGGAAACATAATGCTGATTATGGAAGCTTTGTACATAAAGTCCTCTGTTTTTAAAAAATTTGTCTTTAAAATAGTTAGCAAAGCACCATATACTTATCTTCATACCAGAAGAGCTTCTGCCTGCCTGTTTATAATAACAAGAACTATTACAACATTTATGTCAAGAATAGGTATAGATTTATTTCTCCTCCTCCTCGACTGGAAGCGTGGTAAATTCCCACCGACTGTACAGTATTTATAACACTGGGGCAATGAATGAAACATCATTGTGAGGGAGAGGGGTAATAATTAAATGTTATAGCTGAATCCTACACAGGATTGCATATTTGCATATTTACAAGTTAGTGTGTAGCTCTGACTCGAATAACAAAGTGCAACAAGAAACTGCCAAATGATTGTAGTGCAGAGTAGTACAGATACTTCCTTTACCCTCCCGCTCCTACTTTTCACTCTGTATGGAGTAACAAGTCAACAGCAACGGACATGTGGCCTTGGAGGAGGCAGTTCTGGTGGGATTTCTGGCTCTGGTTGCAGGGACAGGATACTGTTGGACAACTCATTTCTTATAACATCCAGTGGCATCTTAAAGAAAAGAAAAATCACCTGTAAACACTCATCTGCGTAGAACTCAGCAGAAAGCTCATTACAAGAGTTCACTCCCAGCCAAAGCCTCCATTTGAGGATATTTTGGCTCTTATCACTGAACTATAAGTTTTAGTAAGTTGTGTTAAGAATTTCTTTCAGAAGAAAGTTAGAAGACGTTGTTGAAATAAGCCACTTCCTAAACCAATTATAACAAATTATGAGAGAACTTCCCACAAATGAAAGTAGGCAAATGTGCAGTCAGTTGCTGATATACAGTGAAGTTAAACAAAAGAGGAAGTGTAGCAAATAGGAGCAGATGTTTACCAAATTCAACAGCAGTATTTCTTAACTGAAGCATTCAGCAGAGCCTGTGAACTACATCATGCCCGCTGCATATTAACCAAAATTTTCACCTGACTGTGTGCACTGGTCTTCTACCTCCTCCCAACAAGTGCCTGCAGTTACTATTTAAACATTGACCGTTTATGTGGTCAGAGGAATTACCACCTGAATATTGTACCTTTTTCAGAATGTCATCAACAAGTTTTAGAAATATTTCATCCACATTAAAATTATCCTTGGCACTTGCTTCACAGAACCGCATCCCAGTTATTTGCTGTGCAAACTGATGAAAGAGAAAATAAAATAACCACATGAAGATATGCATGAACAGCAACAAACAGCAAATATACACTTCCCCTAAAACCTTTAAAAACCCCACAACTTTCTCCAAATCTGACTGAAATTAATTCAATTAATAAACCTGAATCTCTTACATACAGCAAACACTGCCATATACAGCTAATTTTCACTTAAATTTGGTTTACAGGAAAAGTGTGCTGCATTTTTCAAGACTTAAATCTGAGAAATTAATATCCAGTTGATGTGGATTGCTGCAGATTGCCAAAAAGAACTTTTCAGACAAGTTGATCTCAACCTTATTATTAAAATGCAGAAAACAGAAGTACAGATGTAAGAATTAGCCTCAACACTCTAACAGAAAATGCTTTACTTCCAAAGGCATGATGGGTAGCTGAAAGTAAACATTTGTGTATGTCCATACTGACAGTACCTCAATCAATCAAGATTGTGCTATGAGTATTATGCTAAAACGTATTCTCTTGCCAGGTTCCTTAACATTTTTGGAGTTGGAAAAGAACAAAAGAAACATAAAAATAAAGGCGAGCCAAGTAACCAAGAAGGGCCGTTGCCTCTCCTAAAATACTAGTGAAAAGCGAAAGCCTGGAAGAATGCTCACAAAGAAGTCTGGAGTAGAGATATCTCCATTTGTGATTCAAGTCTTCACTACATCCTCTTTCAGAGCCCAAAAAGGAGTATCCCCTGGACTACTGTGTGCTGTCAGCCAACTTGCAGTTTATTATTTCTTTAGAGCAAAGACATACTGCTCCAGCAGGAAAGCATATAGCTGCAAATTCTATAGAAGTAAATGAATACCATATGGATTTTGACAGACCACCACCACCACCACTCAATATGCTCCTTAGGTCTAACAGTCTGAACAAGAGCAGCCACGAACCACCAGCACCAATGCCAAAGCACTTTTGCTTCCAACAGCAACAAAGGATTTGGTTAGACCTATTCTTACCTTTTCTCCCTGCTGCCGAGTTATCTCTCGATCAACTTCACAGTCCAGTTTATTTCCAACTAATAGAAGCTCTGCATCTTCTGATGCATACTGCAATTAAAACATTTTTAATTAACTAAACCTAGAAATGTAAGATTTTGTAATGTCAACACAATATTAAAAAATGGTAATTCCTCTACTAAATAAGGAACGACAACTACACAGTTTGTATGCAAAAGTTCTTCCCAAACATTACTTCAAAATTTTTCAACTTAAATTTTTAAATTCTGTTTGACTAAGAATGAACAAAATGACCTTATTTCACAGACAAGAAATAAACCACTTTTTTTTCCTGCCCCAGTGCACAGGTAAATGTGTAATGTTACAGATTTCCACTGACAATTCTAACTGGGACAATTCTAGTTCAAGGAAGCATGAACAACCATTTTACAACAAAACCACATTAATGTTAAATCCCGGCTAAAAGAATCCAGTGAAAATTAGTTGGCATTAGTTTAATAATCCTTTATCGAAGACACCCTACAAATTACCTTTGAGGATAAAAAACACTTCTTAAAAAAGAATGTAAAAAAAAATACTTAATGCGTACCTTATCAATCATTTTCATCCATTTTGGTAAATCATCAAATGTCTCCTTCTTGGTGATATCATAAACCAAAATAATTCCCTTGGCACTTCTGTAATAAGCTGAGGTAATGCTGTTGAATCTCTCCTGACCTGCTGTGTCCCTAAGAAGCAGCAGCAAACATTGGCACAAATATTTCACCAGTTTGTAAAGCACGGAATAACTTTGTTTACATTTTAATAAGAGCACCCCCACACTCATTAGACACTCTATATTGAACATTTCCTTCTAGATATGTGAATTTCAGGCAAAAAAAAAAAAAGATGGAGCAGTACTTTTCAATCATATAAAGTTTTCATATCAGGACTATTTATCCCACACTAACTTCACCAAGAAAGGCCACCAAATAGCTGTACACGTGTCTGAGAATGACACTGTCCAATGAAAACGTACCAGCAGATGAAGCTGGTTTGTTGTTTGGTTGGGTTTTGTTGGGGTTTTTTTTGTTTGCTTTTAATAGCCCTGAAAAAAAATGTAGAAAGAAATGGACACATGCTTATCAAACACAGCCAGACACCCAACTATAAAATGAGGAATGCACCGATCATTATGGTTTGAGCTTTCAGAGCCTTTTTGGCTGAACCACAGCAATTCAGCCATGGTTCTAAAACTAATGCAGAAGCCACTGGCAGATGTGAATGAAAGAATCAGCAACCACTATATGGTATGGCTTTTGAAAGTAGCCTGGCTTTCATGCTTACGTCTCCTAATCTCAGGTTTTCAAAAAACATTTCCATTCTCGCTTTCAGCATTGCAGGTATTTCAGACAGGGTGCATTTACACTGGAAACTATTTTCTTGCAATGACACCATGTCACCTGTACTAGCTACAGCTTATATTCCAAAGCAGATGAGACACAAGGCTTAATTTTTACTGAACCATGAAAACCTGTGAACTGCTTTCAATCATATACTCAAACCTGCTTATGGGAGACTTTTGGCAGTTATACACAAAAAAAAAAAAAAAAAGCTGGTGCATACCCTAAGTCTTAAAATGTGACTGGTATCACAACTGGAAAGTAAGTTATACAGTACTCCGAAGTGATCAAGCATTTGGTGCTTGAGTTCAGCCCCCAAAGTCAACAGATACTTTTGAAATTTCACTGTCAGAGCAAGTCAGAAAATGGACCAAAATTAAGAGTGGATGGGGGAAAATGTGCACGTGTATTGGGACTCAAAAGTTCAAATGGAACTCTCTTCAACAATCACATTTTAGACAAAAGGAGGAGGAATGATGAATTTGGGAATGAGATTAACAATGGCAACCCAAAACACTTGTTACCAAAAAAAAGCCATGTTCACAAAATGCCACATTGATTGTCCCGACATTAATTCTTTTAAAGCCTATGCACAACAAGCAGTAGTATAAATTGTTACAAACCTATCTTGCTCTTCACATCATCTTTAAAAACTAAGCAGATTTCAAAGTGAAGTACTTAACTTTCTCCTGAAATTGTCACAAGTGTACTTGACAGCAACAGATCTTTGCTAGTGATTTCACAATGCAAAGCAGTGTCCACTAGAAAAAAACCTGAAAGCTCTGCTTCATAGTCTGTGGAAAAATACTAGGACTAGTACTTCACTGCAAGCCAATGGCATTGCAATATGGGGCAAAAAAGAACAAGTTCCTATCACATCTGTTTTTATTTTATTTTTATTCAAACCCCATTCCCTACTCAGAACTTCAGAATTACATTCATACAGACCTTTGGGACCCTACAGAAGGTGAAAACAGGTAGCCTGTTTCAGTAAGGTCAAGTTCTACTAGTATTTCACACCAGTTTTAGATGGTTAATTGGTTGCTTTCTTATCAGTAATGAGGCATTTTTATTAAAGTAATACAAGTTCTGGCAGCTGAAATTACAAATGTAAGTATTACTCAGAGCAAGTAACTCTACTTTCTCTCCATTACTTCTTTGCTATGGTGAGATTTATTTTTTGAAAGTTCCCTTGGACATTCGCTCCATAAAAAATTAAAAAATTCTAGTATGAACCGTTGATTTTCCACATATGGATAACATTGCTTTAGTGTTTATGAACAGACTTGTCAGAAGTATGACCTTGTAGAGGATCCCTTTAGTTCCATTTTTCTGAGCAGATATAACTAGACAGCAGGTAGAAGGGCATACCTGAGGTGGAAGAATGCATCAATTCTAGCTTTGGCCAGAATAATGGAAAAAGTTGTGCTTTTTTGCTGACCAGTCTTCCCTCTCTTCTATGTGCCCCTATTGGAACCCAGGAACAAAAGGGCCACTTCAGAGTTACCTGGCTTTGCCTTCAGGTCAGAGCTAAGGACCTTTAGCAACTCCCATCACAGAGGGGCTCACAGGATACCAGATCACTCAGTTCATACATTAGGAAAAACAGAGGGGAAATAAACACACTAATGTTCAATATCCTCTCTGAAGACAGTCATCCACACACTGGAGAAGCCTAGGGGTAGGCGATGGAGACAACTCTGCACCATTACACTCTCCCACTCCAGCTGTCTCCAACTCCGCATTTCCCCTAGGCTGCTGGAGTGCTCTATCTATCTCCAAGACCAGCTGGTGCTATCAGCTTCTCCTCACCCCACAACACCATCAGGCTCTAACATTTTCTAGCATTCCAGGCTGCTGCTCCTCTCTGAACCCCGAGGTCCTGCACCGTGTAGGTTGTTCACCAAAATATCACACAGCTCGCAGTCTGGCTTGCTGGCTGAGACACACCGCATGCTGTGGCCAGTTTAAAACACCTATGGGTAGCCTGGCTGTCCACTATGTACGTTAAATGGCCAGATGGCCACTGACTGTCACCTGCCAGTCGTGCTAATTACAGTGGGTTATGGCTGACTTTCTCTGCCTTGCTGTAAATCATAAATTTGCCCACACTTCACACAACCAATGCTTCCACTGCCACAGCAAGCTTAAATGAAACCAGTCAACAGTTTTTTGATTGTATGCACCATAATCTAGTCCTTGTTTCATCTGAAAACTGGAAGAAAATAAGCTGAATTTGCAGTCTTTAACATTACATTAACATTGTACTAGCCTTCAATTTTCCAATTTTTACCTTACTATTTCTGCAGTAAATAAGTTTAGAATGTAACCCCAAGCTACCTAAATAAGCTGTAGTTTGAGAAGAGTATCAAGTTGATCTTTCACATGGAAAATCTCACTTTCTACCAGGTGCTATCTTCTTTTTCATGAAAACGTGCAGTAAATTCTTCCAATATTGAGGGAAAAGTGACAACCCCTAGCACAGAGCTAATATTAAAAGCATAGCCAATTTAAAATGCCTTCTTTTCATGTGCAGTGCTGCAGCAATTAAGTTTTACTATTTTCATTGATGTATTACACTCCTGCAGCTGGAGTATTTTAGTAAGGATAGCTATTGAAGCACCAGTGGAAAGCTGGAAGAGATGAGCATTATTTAACTGGGCTAACAGTATGCAACTTCATGAATTCCATAAGTGACACTAAGTGCTGCTAGTTCTTCATTTGGTCTGGTCAGAATTGACATAATACAATAGAGAATAACAGAAGTTACTACAATTTGATCAATTATTTGGCATCACTGAAAAAGATACAACAGATCACTCCTATTTTCATGCTAAAGGCATTTTTCTTTTATTGATTTAAAAAGAAAAAAATTGTTCCATTGGAAAACGTTGGTATTTCTCAATTGTCGTAAGAAACCTACAGAGTACGACTCCTTGACCATTATCTCCAATAATAACAATCCCACTGCTTGATTCTGTTTTTCTGCTTCCAAAACAGAAACTAGACATCACTCAAAAAATACAAACATTACACCAGACAAAAGCAAATACAAAAACCACACAAAGCCCATTTTCAAGTGTTGACTTGTCATATTCTTGCTATTTTACACTGCACAAAATACAACACAAATACAGTTGATCTTAATTAAAATAAGTTTGGATAATTTTTGTTTACTTGAATATTCTCTGTGTCTATCTAAAACAGTTGCTTGAAACAAACACATAGACTCAAAACTGTCTTTGGCTCTGAAGTTAAATTAATTTTTTATGAGTGGTAGTGTGAAGTGGCAATAGAAAGAAAAATATGTTTAAACATACATAAAAATTTAACACTAATTTAACACTTTCACATTATCTGTGCTTTTATGGAACCTATAGGCAACATTTTAAAAAATGTTTTAAAATCATTTTAGAGGTTAATTCTACCTGTTAAGCTGAGCTTTTTCCTCCATAAAAACCACAAATATATTTAAAATCTTTTATTACAGGAAATAATTTATATCAGAGATACTGAATTGAAGGAACATTCTGTTACATTCTGGAACAGGTGATCTTTTCCTCAGACTACACCTCACCCCAGAGACTTTCTAAATCCACTAGAAAATGCTGAGCTGGCAGAAGGTGAACTTTTTATGAGAAAGCACCAATTTAGACAACCTTCAGAAGCAAA
Source organism: Gallinago jamesoni (assembly GCA_025769975.1). Classification (NCBI taxonomy): domain Eukaryota; kingdom Metazoa; phylum Chordata; class Aves; order Charadriiformes; family Scolopacidae; genus Gallinago; species Gallinago jamesoni. The sequence continues at coordinate 101,396,980 of JAOQGH010000012.1, forward strand.
TCAGGCTGTTTCCTTGCCAAGTCACTGGCTTCCTCAGGCATTTAAACCTGTAGAGATACCAGAGAGCCCTTTTGGGGTGAGCAGGGAACTGGGTGCAGCAGCAGGTCATTGCAGCCTCCAATAACCAGGTCCTTTCAGAGGGGAAGCCAGAGTGATTGCTGCTTGTGTCAGCAGAGTGTCCGGGCTACGCAGGTAAGAGGGGACAGTCAGACACCCTAGTGTCCTGCTGAACAACTCCCGACACACCTATGCTTCAAAGCACCAGAGTAGGTTTCTGATTATTTGGTCCAGTTTTCAAGCTTTGTAAAAAGCACTGATTCACAGATGCTTGGATTCACTCGGACACTCACGCTACCAGTAATTCTGGTGCCTTCACCCCAGGGCCTGAGCTGCACGTACGCACCACTTCTCACAGAACGGGTGAGCTGCTGTCAGCCAAGAACTGCAATGTAGCAGCTGATGTAATCTATTGACTACTTCTGGCAGCCCAAGAGGCACTACTGGTGTTCCGGGTGGCACAGAGAAGATGGACACTACTCTGCCTCCTCACTGCTGCTCTACCATTTCATAATCTAAGGAGCAGGAGGTTTTTTCCTGAGGGAAGAGGTACTGGGAGGTAGCAGGCATTGGATAGGAACAGGTAAGCTAGAGGTGACAGACCACAAACGCCTCTGTGATCTTCAGCTCACAGTATCCCATTGTGAAAGGAATACGGGACACAAGTCCAATTTGTGTACTACTCCACCAACAGCCGCAGGTGTGAAAGCTGCTTCCAAAAGGACGTCTCTCTCACACACCTAATTGCTCAATATAGCCAACACAGTACCGCTGTTTTTTCACAAATTCAAGCAGTAGAGGTCCGTGGAGAACACTCTGCTGCTAGGGTGGTCAGTGGAAAGACAGGTCAAATAACCATAAAACCACCAAAGTTAAACTTTCTTTTTAAACTGTTCTTGTTTTATTTTTGAAGTAGAATCAAATGACCAAAAAGAAAAAGATAATCAAATTTTAATGCTTCAAAACCTAAACTCAGGCATTTTAAGAAAGCAGAAAAGCATAAACTTTAAAAACTGTTCACCAAATAAAATGGATTTTTGTAGTAAAGTTCCTGGTAGTCTTATCTACAACGATTACAGTAAGTATGAAGCAACCCTCATTCTGTCTCTTTGTAAGTATGAAAGTAGACTGACAGGATCAGCCATGTAGCTTAAGTCTGTATTTCTAAAATTCCAAGAGTTTGACTTGGCAAATTGCTTTTCTCTTTTAATCTAACAGCGGCTGAGGGAACTGGGGATGCTTAGCCTGGAGAAAAGGAGGCTAAGGGGAGACTATATTGCTCTCTACAACTTCCTGGTTGGAGGGAGGTAAGGGTTGGTCTCTTCTCCCAACAAACAGGCGATAGGACAAGATGAAATGGCCTCAGGTTGCGCCAGGGAAGCTTAGATTGGATATTAGGAAAAATTTCTCCACAAAATAGTTGTCAAGTATTGGAACAGGCTGCCCCGGGAAGTGGTTGAGTCACTTCCTTGGAGGAATTTAAAAGACATGTAGATGTGGTGCTGAGGGACAGGTTTAGTGGTGGACTGGGCAGTGTTAGGTTTACAGTTGGACTCCATGATCTTAAGGGTCTTTTCCAGCCAAACGGATTCTATGATTCTGTGATTTATGATAAGAGTTTATAAATTGGCCCAAAAACATACACAACATAGTTCAGGATAAATTAGCAAAAGAAGTGAAATTCAGTGAAAGTGGTTATCTAATTGCTCGTCCAAAAAATTAGAAGTATGCCAAGACAGTTATAAGGGTTAAGTATAAGAACAGCATTTTAACAGCCACTGTTGGAGGGAAAGTAACACTTAGAAGCAGGGTGTTGTGTTCATGGATTTTACCGTATTTTAAGTTATTTTCTCCTTACATTGGGTTTTCTCCACCATTTTAGCGGGGCTTTGCATAGGAGTAATGGCTAACATTTTAGCAACCTATCAATTTTTAGTTTTAAAAGTTTCCTGTATCCTACTAGCATATTCTCAATATGTGGAAAATAATGGTTTAAAAATTTCTTTTCCAACAAAACATCTCTCCTACAAAGTATTTATCCAACATGAAGAAATTTTTTTATAAGCTTTTGCACATTTCATAGCAAGAATTCATACTAGGCCTACAGTAGCATCTCCATATCAGAATTTTTTGTTACCTGTCAGCTCCAGCAGACCCTGGCTAACAATTGCTGGCTCAACTGCCAGTCTTGTGGTCACACGTTTCCAAACAGGGACAGATGATGGATGAAGACATGCCACTAACATTCAAGTGTTAGGTGACTGATGATACCAAAGATGAAGCAGCAGTTAACTCAGAGGGAAGCAAGACAGACACATGGTGTAACAAACAGAGTTGATGGTGACCTGCCAAGAGGAGTTAGTAAGCTGAATTCACTGCATCTGTGTAGTTAAGAATGAGAAACCACCACAATATCCCAAAGTGTAACAACAAGTATATTTAGAGCTTTTTCCCCTCTATGGATTGTTAGCAGCTTTAGCACTTTAACTATGCCAATTATGCACCACGCACTGTTAATAAACCAAAGCTAAGCTTCTAGAAAGTAGTATATAAGATTAATATATAGAACACAGCTGGTTTATTCTCTCATAACAATGTTTATCTATTGCGCTACTCTGCAAAACAAAAGAGCTCTTAAGTTCAATAATTTCTAAACAATAAAAACTATTAATCATTGACATGGAGAATCATTAGCAGGAATGATGTAACCTACTTGAGAATAGAAAAGCTTAGCTCAGACTTTGAGCTTTCTATTGTAGAACACCGGTATCAATTAAAATACAGAGTATGTATGGGATCATTTTACTTCCTAGTGCTGTTTAGAGCAGATATAATTTACTTAGTCTCGCATGTCCTTCACTTTCAAATTATTTAATAAAGTGTCAAAAGAACAGCACTGCCTATACCAAGTTTTAGGAAAACAGTTTAAAAAATACTTCCCAGTTGTTTTATAATTGCTGTTACAATGAAGGTCAGTTTAAAACAGTCCAGAAAACAAAACAAAAAAAAATATCCCCAAACTGTACTTTCTCTAGCATCTATTTAGCACAATCACCTTTTGGATTTTGTACAACTATTCTATTTCTTGTGTAGGTGATTCTAAGAAAAGGGGCTTGAAACCTCTGCAATGCATCAACATTTCAGAAATTACATCCATGTCCTATTTCTAACTTTATCTCTCCTCCTCCTCTACCCTCACAAAACTAAGAGCTATTTGGTTTTGCTTAAGTATTGTGGGAATGGAGGAGAGGAAGAGCAGGGTAAGAGCTAAACCAGCTTATAACAGTTAATAGTATTAGACAGGCATATTAATTCATGCTAGAACATAAAAATTAAAACATACTGCTGGTTGCACGTTTGTTTTACTTACCAGATTTGTAATCTAATTTTCTTTCCTCTTAGCTCTACTGTTTTGATTTTAAAATCAACACCTATAAATAAAATACAGTAAACAGAAAAGGAGGAATAAGAAGCAAAAGTAATGAGGGTGCAATTGTTATTTATTTCTTTTTTTAAAAAATATTAACTTGTAACAGTCTGAACAAGCAGAAGAGTGTGCACCACTATGAGTCACCTCAGAAACGTCATGGGGATTTGACCACTGCTATATAGTCTGTGAGCCATCCAATGTGGCAGCATCACAACATACACTTTCCACTTAGCGCAACATTTCCAGCAGCAGGTAAACCCAACAAAAACCAGACCCAGTGTGTTTGTTTCTCCCCTATTCACCTTGACTGTCAAGGACAAGCCTGCTCTACTTCCAACTGGCCCAGATGCCCTGGAGGCATGGAGCAAAACCAATCCCTCCACATCAGTTTTGCTGTCTGTGAACGGGGAACAATGCACATCTGATTTCCACTAGTAGATGCTTAGCATCCGAAAAGCAGTTCAGTGCAAGTGCTGGAATTCTGGTTGGCTTATGAAGAAGTTTGTTAGCATTGTCATTCTTAATTCCTGCAAATATTTATTAGCAAACTGCTTAGATTTAGAGAGGGTATTTGACTTTTAAAATTTCTTTTATACCTGTACGGGACTTTTATCCATCATCTCAAAACTCCAGCCACATTTTGAATGCATGCTAAATATCAAAGATAGAACCATGAAGACCTTGTTATACAGAAAGATAATAATGTTGGCAATCAACACATAAGACATCCTATGGTCAAACAATACCTAGACACAAAAGATTACCACCTCAACTACAAGAATATTTCAGGATATAAATGTCCTAGAATATCATAGCATTTGTAGATTGTGAACCTGTTCATTTTAGTATACATATGTATGAAGATTTTTTGCTTCAGCTCTTCCTTCTGAACACCATCCCTCCTAACAGTGCTAAATCAAAAAGAGGGAAATAAAAGACAAAAGAACATGGTTCAGACTGGTACACTTAAACTCACACAGAAGTGTAGAAGCATAGTGTGTGGGAAACACTTTTGCTGTTTCACATACAAATCTATACCAAGGATCGGGATGAAAGCAAAGAGGAAAAAAAGATTTTTATTTTCTCTAACAAAAACTACACATTTTCCTAATGTCTACCCTTGATGAAAGCTGAGTATTCCTGCCAATACTGTCAGAGTCAAGACTGGATTTAACTTTGACAGAAAGGACTACACTTTGCCCTTATGCAAAGCTTTTCTAACTCCTGAAAAGGTAGGGAAGAAATAGTGCATTTTACATCCTGAGAACCAGTTATGTGTTGTTGATTTGGTATTCATTTCAAAACGCTTTTAAAGATAGTTATATCTGTAAAGTTGTTAGTACGAGACAATAAAATGGACTAAGTTTTAATTAGTAAAGCATATGTAGTTTTTTAAAGTGCAAAGGATACATTCAAGTCTATTTTTAGTTTCCAAAGCAGGTTGCTGCTGTTCAGATAGACTAAATAAATGGAAGGATCACTGATAATCATTACCCTAAACAAAAATCCCTTCAAACAGCTTGCATCTTCACAATACATAGCAATAAAAGTATTGTTTATCACCATGACATTTGGTCTCCTTTTCTATGTCCTTAAAAGCATCTAGCACACATATTCACCAATTCTTGGAGAGCTATTCAGGACATTTGATGTTTATTCTTCACTTAGCAAAAATGTACCCCATTCAGACCCTAACAGGGTTTCTCAGGCAATACAGGAACTAAAGCGCTAAACTGATTTGTACTATATAGTCTACAATTTTAGTGGCAATTTTCAAATATTCATATGCAAATTGAGAAAAAATATTAGAATGATTAAAATTTCAGAGCATTTATTATTCCTAACTTTAAGAAACATTTTTCTACACTTTTGAAAAACCACCATCTGTGTTAGTGTAAAAGCAGAAGTGAAGTGATCCAGCTAGGCTTTACTATCCAAAACATGGGAAATTTGAATTCTGGTAATTATTGCTTTTCTATTAATGATAATTTTTTTAAAGAAACACACATCCATTTCTACTGTTAAAATCCTTTTTTTTATATGTAAATGCATTTAACTATAAAAATACAATTGTCTTAATGATCACAGCTTTGTCTACAACAATACAGCAAATTTACTTGCTGAGGAGATAATCAATATTAACTGAAATTGCTTCAAACCTCTCCCTTCTTACCTCTTCCCAATCCTGCCATTATCTCCTACACAATATACTATATGATTTACCATTCATCTGAAAACTCAGGTTAAAAAACAAACAAACAAACAAACAAAATCTTGCTTTTCTCTCCCAGAGAAACAGAAATAGAAAAAAGAATCGAGGACGCTCATCCAGGTGGGTATACTTGTCTCAGGCTAAGAGTTATACTGGCAGGGGAGCTTGATGCGGGCTGAGAGAGAATATAGCTCTGCAGTGTAAAGAAAAAGTCTTGTCAAACACAAAAAGGGAGGTCTAAACCATCTGTGATCCAAATTTGTGTATTAAAAACCATCTCAAATTTCATGCAAGTTTCACCAACCAGATCAACAAAACATTTTTATTTTTACAGATGTGGTTCATACAATGCTGTCTTCCAGGAACTAAAATTTTTGTTGTGTTTTTTTAAAAGCAAGAATAAATAATGAACTATGGAGAGAGTAAATGTTCAACTGGGAACTTCCTGGTAATAGTAGGCACAATGCATGAATGAAATGAAGAAGAAAAAAGCCCACCTGTTAAAAAGATGATGTCAAAATAAATATGTTGATGACATTGTTATTTCAAAGGCAGATCTTTCTATTAATCATCTTAAAATCACACCATGAAACACTTCTCCTACTGTTAAATTTTGCAACGAACAATGCAAATATTCAATGAACGTAGCAGTTTTGGAAAAGAGCGTGCTTCTAAGGAACTGTTTGAACCATTTAACACTTAAGTCAGACAGCTTGCCAGAACTAAGCAAAGGTTGCTGAACTGCTCTTTATAATTAGTAATGCTTTGTAGGCATCAACACAATACCAAAAGCTTCATGTCTGCCAATACTGAAGGAAAAACATCTGGCAACTTTCCTTTTGCACACGAAGAAACAAATTCCTAAGCCTGCCAGGTTTCATTACCATGTTTCACTACAGACCTGTCAAAGGTAGTGCTTTGAGTTTACACACAAATTAGTAATTCAATTAAAACACCGACACAATCATTTGTTTTCCACTTCAATGATTAATATCAACTCAATTTAAGAAAAAAGTTTAATGAAACAAATGATTTAGCTTTATTATGGTCAATGAAAATCTCTTAATTAAAAGTTTTCTTATAGGTACAATTACTCCAGCTATTAAAAACATGAGGAAAAACTGTTAATATTCTTTCAAAGTCAATCAGGAAGGTAACACTTTCCACTATTACAGATAACAAATACTTATTAGTCACACATGACATTGAGAGTTAGACAACTCTACCTTTCCATTCACATATGCTAAACCAGTCCTATATGTTCCTTATATTTGCAGTTGTAGAACAGCAGATTTGGACCAACTGCTACAAACTCCCATTCTTCAGCAAAATAACTGCTAACAGTTCAATTTAAGCATCTCTAATCAGCACAGGATAGAGAAAGTGTTAAATCTGCTCTTAGAAAATAGTGTGGTTTTTTTAAAGAACTGCTTTGTAATATTACAGTGGTGATGCCAGCAAGATTCAATAAATTCTTTAAAATCCTTGCTTCAACAAACTCTTAATTTACAGTTGCTCTAAGCAAGATGTGTCTTTCTCGGTCTTGCTAAACCTAATTCTAAGACCCCTTTTCCAAGTTTCACGCTGTTTGTAATGATACTGGCAGTCCTTGCAGTTACTACTCCCTTAAGGCAGATCCCAAACTACAACTTTATTAAACTGGTGCATTTCTCCTGTGTTCAGTCCTTCCAGAGGCTGCTCCAGCCTTGAAGCTATCTACCTGCACAAACAGCAGTGTGCTAGAAGGTACGTGGCAGACAGGACCTACCCACTAGCCCTGGCGTAACACCCTACTGGCACAGCTACACCAACACCTTCCCCACCGCGCGTGTCCAGTCACGGCAGGTGTCCCCTAAAAGGATGTCCACAACAGCAAACGCAAACACGCCACTTAGGTGCCTTGTGTCCTTAATTATGCAAAGAGAACTGAGGTCGTGGGTTTATATACAGTTCAATAAAACAGAGGAATCAATAATTACTGTTGACAACAGCATTAAATCTGAGCAATACTTCTTAAAAAAAAAAAAAAGGATTTTGAAAGGCTCTCTTTAGCTGCTACAGCACTGGCAAACTATTGCTGGTTTGCATGCTACCTATGTTGCATTTTAAATGCCTGCTGGCTCATTTATTGTCAAGGAATAACCAGAGGTACAGACGCCAGTGGAGCCAACAAGTGCATGTGCTTATGATCATACTGAAGCGTGCCCTCTGCCAGGTCACAGTGACGCCAGAGGAACCAAAATGCTTCTCACAATCTCCCCTCCCATTAAAACGTCAGCCTCCTTTCCAGACATCAGGCTTGCAGGAACCACATGCAATTAACGCGCTGAGTTCTTCTAAGATTGTAACACTCACACCACGAGTGGATCCAGACCACTACCTCTCTTTCTATGAATTAAATGTGTGCATTTTGGATGTCGGACTTTGATCCCCCTTCTTCCTCCAGAAATACAAAACTTTCATTTTTTAGGAATCCAAACACACATCCCATACACATATAAGAACTAATAGAAAATGCAGAAAAATACAGATCTCATCCTCTGGTTTGGGTTTCTGATTTTGTATCTATTAAGCGTTTCAAAATATACCAACTCAGCTTGCCCTACCACCTCAAACTGCAAAGGAGCTGCTACCCTCTCCCTGCAGGTTAGATATACAGGGCATTAAGTACAGTAGCACTTGTAGTGTGTATAAGGTACGATTATTAGTTAAGTATTTTCAACTTCTTACACAAAGCACATTGTTTTTGTTAACAGCACACAAACTTTAGATTAAAAATGCGCTTCCTTCAAACAAGAACATCTATTACAACATGCACTTAAATGAAACTATGCTCTTTCCAGGGAAAATAAAGGGCTAGTAGGATTAGAAGGGGTTTTAAAAGTATATTAAACACACAGCTAAGCAAATTGCTTGCACTCCTTTCAAAAATAAACAGCCTTAAAAGAAAGAGAACAGACACTCAAAATAGAAGTGCACTAATGAAGTTCTAGATAAGGGCAAGTCGGTGAGGATGACGTATCTTGTCACTGAACCAAACCTGAGACTGTTCCAAACTTGAGACCGAAATCCAATAAAAATTAAGTCTAGCCCAGAACAGATTAGAATATATGAATTTCTCAACCCAAACAGGAACTAAGTTATCTACTAAAAGCACAAACTGAAACACACCCAACTGCATTTACCCTCTCCCTTTAAAGCTAAAAGAATCTGTTTAGAAATAAAACAAATAGTGAAGAAACTTCTTACTATTCATTTTTCATTGGGTTTTGGGTTGGTTTTTTTTGTTGTTGTTTTGGGGACTTTTTTCATCAGTGGCAGAAAAAGGAAGTGGAAACTGTTTTGCTTAATGAACGAGAGTGACCTTTCAGAGGCCAAGATTTCCTGATAACTAAATTAAAGGAAGAGCTGGGAAAACAGCTGCAAATAGAGCACAAAAAATCCCCTCCAACTAAAATCAATTCCAATAGATTATCAGAGGCCTATTAGTGATTTGCATCAAAGCAATCCAATCAGTGGAAAATATTAAGACCGTGTTTAAAGAAACACAATCAGTTTAAAAATTCAGAGGTTGCATACTAATTAACCATTAGGACAGACATATAATTCAAAGACTTTGACAGTTTATTCAATTTGGACATCTGACAACATTATAGAGACAAATTTTCTTACTTGTGCTACAACTGATGACTGAGGTCACATTCTTCTTGAGGTAAGAACTATCTTTCTTAGTCCTGGCCTGTACCTAAATAATAATGAAATGCTTACACCTATCCAGAAACTCCTGAAGCCAATGAAAAGGTGCTCAATAGCTTCGATACTGATTTCTACCGTCTTGCCTTGTGGATGAAGCAAGCAACAACAAAAGGTACTACGGCAGGGGAGATGGGGAGGTTAGGAAAACTGTTTCAAGAAAAAAAACCAAAAATCATTGTATCTTATTTTAATTGAAGCTGTAGGACATGCAGTTAATTTTAAAACACACTAAAGCAGAAATGCCTCTTTCAAACCACACATTATAAATTTAACGATTTAAAAAAAGAGATTTGGAATCATTAAGTGTTAGTCAGATACCAGCCAGTTTGGGAATTATTTTAGAGGCAGGTAAAGGACGCTGTCCATAAAGCTTCAGCGTGTAATTCTAGAATGATTAACATGCAGACATTTGAGACTGCTCACCTAAAATAAAAGTGTACCCGTATCTCAACTGGCAACTGTGCTACAGACCAGAATGAAACAGATTCACCACAACAGGAAAAAAAAAATAAAAATTTGGTAACATACATGCATTGACTACATTTTCAAGATGTAATAAACCATCAGTGATTTCTGGATGTCCAATACACAGCTTCTAAACATCTCAGATGCTTGGTAATTCCAAACTCAATAAAAATGGAGGAAGTTATAATTTCTTTACATTCTCGTGGACAGTAAAATTCTTAAGCCTTTCACTAAATGTCAGCTTTTGACACTATTTACACTGCTAAGTTCAAAGCGTGCACAAAATTCTGATAAACAGAATGAGGTGGAAGGGGAGCACGGAAGGAATGATACTCTCTGTGCCTTCTTGAACAAGACTTACTTTGAAAACTTCTGATTACAGAACAGGAAAACATAACGAGCTACTGGTCTACAACTACCTGACCTAAAAGGAAACTTGAATTTGAAGAAAAATTAAACTTACTTGATGAAGAGCACTATGCAGATTTTAAAAAGGCAGAAACTATTTCAAAATTAGACTGAATTTATCATTTTGAGTATCAAGTTTCCCACTCTTTGGGATAACATAAGAAATAAATTGTAAAAGTGTCACTACATGCTGTTAAATAGTTGCAATCTTAACAACTGGGAATATTAATCCTCTTTCTTGTTTAAGGACAGCCTAATGAAGATAGTTTACAAAGACTTCATGATTTTTATGATGAAAGGCTCCCTAAAGAGTCTGCGCCTTCCATTTTATGGTTTAGCTAAAACCACAGTTACTCTGCATTGTGCATACACTATTTTCATGAAATGAACACTTAAGCTCACAACTCCCAGAAAAAAAATAAGGAAGTCCATAACAGAGAATCATATGGCCCTATGTGTTTGGTTTTTTTTTGTTCCTGACACGCTCAGCTGTTCACAGCAGAGACTGAGTTTGACAGCTGCATTCCACTCTCCTTGCAAACTAAACTCCACATTTGACACCATTCAAGTGGCCTCTTCATTTTGCCTGTTGTTGTACTTGCGCATTCTCATATATGTACTGACTGGGGACTACAAGGCACCCTGACAGTCCTGTAGTGTTGATATAAACCAGCGCCTGAATATTTCTATCAGCTGATCTCAGCATCTAGCTTACACATGAAGAAAACAAAGTCAATTTCCAATTTACGCTTCTTCCCAACCTCTTGGTAATTAAAAATTCCATACTTCCCCCAAACCCTACTCCTGAACCTTGATAATTTATATTATCAACTTACTACATCTTCCTATTTTAAAATATAGTTTTGTCACCTGATGAGACCTCAAATGATTATGCATGGAAAACAATTGGTGACTCCACCCAATGCTGTAAAATATGTTTAGTTTGGTCTCTAGTGTCAATTACAGGTGACAACATTGCTCCTAAAGGTGAAAGGCAGCTGCTAGGGGACACGGGCTTCTGTTCCCTTCCTCAACTTATGGTTACACAACTGAAGACAAACAATGCAGGCTCATACATGCTCCCTAATTATCTTAAGGTTTTTGTAAGACAAAATTGTTTTCTGTGCGAATTTCCAGCCTCCTGCTCTCCTCTGTAGTTTGTCAAGTAGTTGCAGCACACCATAACAAGATGCTTTGTTTGTTTTACTTACGTTATTCTGCACTAGCCCAAAAGCCAATAAATAAGAACGGATATGTAATAACACCCTGGACAGACGAAGATAAGAAGGGTGAATTCTCACAGAAATACTTATCACTGATCAGAACTTTCCTCCCTTTTTGTACACCAGGAAAAAATTCTCAGTCCAAGTACAGAGCTGATTTGGGGTATAAATTAAGGAGATCTTACTGCTACTTTGTTGTGATATGGTAGAGATATCTATTTCTAACCTTTCTTCCCTCTCCCCACCCCAACTAAGTTTTCAGTGCCATTGTACAGAAGGAAAAAAAAAATCTTTAAAGAAATTTAAACTGAATTATACTTGTTAGAAAGAGCTCACAGGCACATATAACAAGCATAGCAAAAAGGTAAATGCTTTTCTACTTGATGCGGGATGTTTTTCTTAAAATTTTATGTGGATTGTTCTTCATCTCACATTACACCAAATTACTAGAGTTGTTTTAAAAAACACAATTTTTATTATGATTTACTGAAAAATTATTTTTCAAATAGTTAATAAGCCACATACCATGTTTTAGCGCTTATAAGAATAAATACTGACTGGGTAACTGAAAAAACTGAGGAGCAACTTAACAGGCAGTTCTGAAAAATGACCATTTGATACTTTTAAAATTAATATGCTGATACTTTTAAGCTAATGGAATCATGTCAAACAGGAACCTTATGGGAATTAAATTTAACATTTATGTTGTTAGTCTGCATTTTTTAAGGATAAAGAGAATGAAAAAAGGGTTTGAATTGTGACAGAAACCCCAAACATATGCATGCATGCATACATACATATAATTACAAATGTGTATATATTTATATATCATATATATGTGTATACATATTAAAACCAGAAGCTGCCTTACTTAAGATTGCTCTGATAAAAGATAAACTTAACATTCTCACCATTCCTATTGTTTATTTGATGGACATTAGGCATTTTGGAAAGAACTGATAGGGAAGAGACTGCTTGGAAGTACAAGGTACAGAGCTCTGCAAATCTAATGAGCTCCCAACTTACACACCATTTCACACTAAAACCAAAGTAAGGTGAAACAAGGTCAAGGAGCATTTTTGTGAAGTCAAAGGCGTCTTACACCTCAGTACATTTGCATGCTACTGACCTGGAACCTACAGGCCACAATTAGTGGGAAACATCACAGGTCACAGGATTCCTACCCTCACCCACAACAAACCTTCCCATTACGACCTCAGCTGAGAAGCTCTACCTACAATTTTGCTTGCAAACCAGGACGCTGTAGTAGCCAGCAATGAACCTGTGCATGACACCCAAACTCCTCTGATATTATCAAGGGCAAGGCCTCTTTGGTATGCTTTCAAACCTGGTAGAAAAGAGCTGAAGAATAAGACTAGACCTCAGAGACTTTACACACTAAGCCAGCAAGTAAAAGAAAAGCCAAGGAGCTCAACTTGACTTGAGGGTACAGAAGAGCCAGCCGCCTAAGAGGTGAGTCAGTGCAGGGCCTCAGGTTTGGATGAGCAGGAACCTCAGGTTCAGAGATTAAAACCCAGAGAGAAGCACGAAGCCAGCGGCAAAATTGGCTGGACAGGAAATACTGATGAGTACAGGAATTTTGTAGATCTGTCATGGAAGAAAAACTTCAGAGAAATGGGGAACGAGCTAAAATTTGGTGGATGCAGGTAGGACAAACAACTGTGAGACTGAGCAGTAGTTGGACAGATGGTGGGAAGAGAACAGAGGCCTTTGACTATTAAGTAAAGGGGCTCTGATGAAAGAGAGGGTGAGATAGCACCATTAAAAAAAAATTAATAAAATTATAACATCACCACTATCTGAATTAAGACGTATTTCTTTCCAAATAAGAACTACTTGGGGGGAGAGAGGGAGGAGAGGAAGGGGAAGAAGCACCTTCACCACCCATCTTTGACCCTTCTCACAAATGTGGCAATGAGTAGTTATCTGCTGTCTTTGGAAAGATCATCCTTTTTCAGGACAAATTTGGCATACTAGTTTGTAATTGTCAAGAGTCTGAAAAACCTCCAAGCAATAGTTTTGGATTCTGCTCCTGCATGAATAACACAGGTGCATGGGGGTCAGGTAACAAATCATAATCAGATATTTTTATTTTAAAAGAAAAAGTGTCTGTATATATGTATACATAATGTTCGTTGACAGGGCTAATATGATACCACTGTTACCCTCACATAAGCATTCCTCCCTTATAGAAAACAAAGTTACCTTAACTACTTTGGATTCAACACTGGCATGAAAAGAGTAATTTTACATCATCCGAGATAATGAAGAACATTTCTAAAAAAAATTTCATTGCCCAAACAAGTAATAAAATAAGTTATAACCTAGTAGTAAGAACAGACATTCAGACCTAGCACATAAAAGTGTAAACATCTATTTCTCATCTGACAACCACATGCAAAAATCAGTAAATATTTGAGCATATTGAGTATTTTCAGTACTATGTAAATAACAGATTAAGTAGACACAATATCCTAATGCAACTAATTTAATGCCCAAAATAAACACATCAAAAGAATTTTAGATCAACAGCACATCGTGTGCCGTTATGAATAATGTGCTGAAATCTGCCAAGTTATTTTTGAACACTTTCAAAGAACTTCAGTATTTTGAGACGGGACTGAAGACATGTTGATGTGCTTTTATTATAGAATTTACCTTACCAATCTGGCAATGTAGTCTTCTTAAATTAGCATTAAAATACTGTATCTTTTTAAATTGAATCCACACCTCCCCTTTTCAGCAGAAACTCTCCACTTTTCAATGACATGGTGTTATTATCCTAAACAGCACTAAAGCCCAGAAGACAGCCAAAGGGTTTGGACAATTCTTCCACTGTTGGAGAAGACCTCCAAGTAGCCTGTACACTTTCATGCAAAAGGTTAGGGTGTTAAACGTTCTGTTTTGCCTGTACTTTCACTGGTTTAGTATAAAAATACAAACATAAGGTTGAGACCATTAATATAAAGGTAAGGGAGTAAATATATATTCTAGCATTCCCATTAAAGTACAGCTTCACTAATAAGAGGAGATACAACAAAATTTATTTTTTTTTTCTGGTTACATAGTCTTTTCAAATTTATTCTAAAGGTATATTCAGTTTGCATAACTGAAACTGGATCAGTCACAGGGTTTTCAACAATGTTTGAAAACATTCCCCACTTGTAATTCTTGAAAACCACTACAGTAAGTGGTGACAAAGAAAGAGCTTTATGATTTCAACTGTGTATCAAAGTCTGACCTCAGGTCATTTTGGAGTGTAGCTTATTTTCAACCTACATGAAATGTAAATAGCAGAGTTTACTTTTTCTTACTTCATGGTGCAAAAATAGGAAGGTGCAAGCTGACTGTGAAAAGCTCTTTCATTTAGTAGTCAAAAGATCTGGGGGAATCTCAACAGCTCTCAAGTTTAGTCAGAGGACCTTGAAAGAATGCCATTACTGTCAAGTCTTTCTACATGTATTTCAGCACGCGTTGATTTCCCTATGCTGCTTTATGTTGGCCCACTTTGTGCATCAAACATTACGTAAACCTCTGTCTAGCAGCATACCACCAGTTATTTCCTGTTTCTTTTCTAAAATAAGGGAGCTTCCCTGCTTCAATCGCTGTCTCTGTCATCTAGCAAATCATTTTTGCTTACAAGGCACCAGACTGGAAGTCTGGACTGGGCTCTAGAGTACCTCTTCTCACTTCCCAACATTCACACCAGGAAACTAACCCCAGTTACGGAGAGCAGCCCAGCCTTGAAGGAACCCTTAATGTAGGTCAGCACAAAGAAGATGCACGTGAGTTCAAAACAATGTATAGACTTTGAGAACTTAGAAAGAATACATTCCACTATTAGTTCTACTTCCTCACCTGCACCATATATTTAATTAAATCTGTTCATCCACATAAGCAATCAGCATTTCTTCATCACAACACGTCACTTGAGGATTAATTCCTCTGATATGCTACCACTGTCTTTCTAAATTCTCCAAGGTCAAGTTACCAACTTGAAAATATATTGACACTAACAGTGCCAATCGGCACTATCAGATTTGGGTTTTTAGAGGACCTAGGAAAGAATGAAACAACTGATAAAATAAATACACATTAAAAGTAAAGTAAGAGTAACTGTGTATTATTTTGTCACAGGAAGATAGTTTTGGATAGTAATAATTCAGCTTCTAAAAGGCTTTCCATCAGAACACTTTCCATCAGATGCTATAAGTTTCCTCACACTCCAAGCTACAATTAAGCCAAGCAGACATATTTTCCAATGACACAGACTTAACAACTGTCTTGCTGCAATACTCGAGAGTTCAACTCTAAGGACAGGACTCTTAATAACAACGCAGACTAACTAGCTTGTTTTCCTCCCTTTATGCATTTGTGTACTAAAAAGACAGCAGGTATTAAATTACCTCCAAGACTCATACAGATGACTACACCATGAATAAGACAGCACATGCTACAGAACTAGGAGGTTGCTCTCCAGTTAGTTGTGTGAGGAGCAAAGCACACAGGAGTGTGATCAGGAGTTACTACGCTTCAAAAAACGTTAAAACATTAAACTTTCTGACATCTAACATCATGGAGGGCTTCTTGATGAAGGCATTAACAGCAACCTGGAGTTAATCAGACTACGGTCTGGAAAACTATCTGAAGTCCCATCAACTACGTTGAATACACACTGTGCAACTTTTAACAGCTCCCCAAATACTTCTGTTCCCCTACACGAAACATCTCAGACTTGTGCACAATGACCCATTTTACCAACCACCCCTAGTTTTGTTTATTTTTTTTTTTTTAAACTGTGCTTTTTGCTTGTCATTAGCAAGGCTGAAACAGGATACCCCGACACCTTCTCAGAACCTGCCAGGACAACCGGGCCCTCCGCAATCTCTCCACGGAGGGCCGGGCACCCTGACACCAAGGACTCCCCCCACCACGTAACCCCCGTGGGCTTCCCTGCCCAGCGAAGCGGCGCGAAGGGCTGAGAAACCCACCCGGGGCGACGCGGGAAGGGGACGGGGACCACCCTGAAGGGAAGGAGGGCTGGGGGGCCCCTGAGGCGGGGACAACCTCGGGCCGGCATGTGGCGACGGGAGGGGGGGAGGCCACACTTGGGGGAAGAAGGCGGGAGAGGGGCCAGGGAAGGCGGCCGCCGCACCGAGCCCCGTCTTTCCCCGGCCGGGCCCTGGGGCAGGGTGGGCACGGCGAGCAGCGGGGCGAGGACACCCCCCCTCCCCCGGGACGGGACGGGGCGCGGACCGCCGGGCTCCCCTTACCCACGGTGGACTTGCAGGCCTCGCAGAAGGTGTCGTCGGTGAAGCGCTCCATCAGGCTGGTCTTGCCCACCCCCCGCGACCCGATGATGATCACCTGCAGCTTGAAGTCGGCCGGCCGCGGCGGCTGCTTCCTGCGGCGGGACTGGCCCCCGGATAGCGCCGGCGACCCCCCCGCCGAGCCCGCCCCGAGGTCCAGCCCGCCGCCCCCCACCCTGCGCTGCGGCAGCCCCGAGCCCGGCTCCATCAGCGACACATGCGGCGCCGCCCTGGCGCCGCGCTCCCTCCCCGCTCCCGCCCTCCCCGCCACCGGCGCCGACGACTGCGAGGCAGGGGGAGGAGGGGGGCAGCGAGGACGAGACACGGCCGCCGCCCGGCCCTGCGCCCGGCCCGGCCCGATGGGGAACGGGAACAGCAACAGGAACGGGAACTGCGCCGCCGCCGCCGGGAGCGGCGCGCCCAGCCCGGCGCCCGGCCGCCCAGCGCCCTCTACCGCCCCGGAGCCGCGGCCCAGCGCCGCAGTGCCGGGGGCGGGGAGCGGCCGCCCGCTCCGCCCTTCCGCCGGGGCTTAGGCCGACCGAGGGTCCCGGCTGAGGGTCCCCGCTCGGCCTCCCGCCTGTGCGCAGCCCGCGGGTGGGGTGAGGAGGGAGGGGCCCGGCGTCCGGTGGCGCCGCCCCGCTGGTGAAGTGAGGGGTGGCGGGCTCCGGGCCCGCACACCAGAGGCCTGCCCGGTCAGGCCTTGCTTCGAAGGCCGAAGTCGAGCTGTCCCCACCCAGACAGCGGCGTCTCCCCCTACATTTATCTTCAGTTAGTCCGGCAGACCCCCTGTGCGCGGCAGGACGCGCCCTTCTGCTGTCGGCCGGGGCTGGATTTCGCTGTGGAAACCAAACCGAATAGCTTGTTCCTGGGCCTTTTCATCCCCAGCACCCGTGCGTGTTCAGATTCCAAGGAGAGGGAAAGATGGCATTAGCAGAAGTAGTGTCATAAATCATGTGAAGGCAAACGATCAGGATGAGAGTTGCTCGCTGTAGTTTTTGAGGAAATTGCCACCTCTCCAAGCGCTGAGGACCTAGATTTCACAGAATCCAGGTTTTTCAGCAGCATCTGGTGACAAAGATGCGGGCCTGGCTTCCAGAGGTAGTAAGGATTCATCACATCATCATCACATCAGAGGTGAGGGCAGCCAAAGCTAGTGCATATTTGAGAAAATTTGGTCCCATTTTTTCTTCATTTTCAGTACCATTTGCAAGCTAAGGAAATTCCACAAGGGAATGACAAATTGGGCTTTATGCTTAGGGAAACCATTGCTGGACAGAAATTATTTTCTCAAGAACTAACTTTCTTTAAGAATCAAGAGACAATTAGTAAGGCTATGTTGTCACAAACAAAAGCAAACAAAAGAACTAGAACTATTTTCATGGTTTTCTTAATTGTCACTAATTTTCATCACTAGAAATCATGGCAGTTCTTTAAACAAGTAGCATGGTCTAAACCTTAAAAAAATATCTTAACAAATCAATCGCAGCACTTCTTGTGTGTTACTGTCACCCCGCCCTCTTCTTACTGATTATCTGTAATACTATAATTAGGTATTTGAAGTGGCAATCCGTCACTGAGAGTGAAATAATGTAGCAAGAAGAGCATCATAACAAGATAACCTTTTTGGTTTGAGTTGTTTGGTTTTTCCCCCCTTAGGTCCTTCCTCTAGAATTATAATCTCCAAAACCAGGCACTTGTCTGTGGCCTATCTATCACACGGTAGGTCCTCAAGGTTGCTTAGATCTTCCTAAATAGAGCAGACCACTAGGTACGTTGCAGACTGTTCCCCCATATTCATTATCGGTCATTGGCACAGCCCCAGTTTCACAAACTATTTTACGTCCTACCAACTCACTTTCAAACAAGATAATTCAAATGAATCTAGGTTGACTACTCTATTTCTGTGCCTGCACATAGATATTCAACAACATCAATATTCATTTTCAGTCTCTCATTAAATGAACTGAACTGTGAACACCGGGCTTCAGTTGCATGCCCTTGAGTGGTCTGTATCTTTGGTGCGGCAGGAGAGCTTTTTCCTGATCGGTCAACAGCTGCCAAGACCGCACACGTGTGAATTCCTTTGAGTCTCCAGTCTGTCATGTTTAGCAGTCTGTCACCAGCCACTGATACTCTTCCTTTTTATTCCTCTCTGGCTATTTGGTGTGGCCATCTCAGCAGGCATATGTAGCTAGTTTGTGGCATCCAAACTTTTCCTGCAGCATCTGTTTTCAGCTTTCCCACAGGGACATCCATAGTCAACTACCAAGTATCATAGAACCATAGAACATCTCAAGTTGGAAAGAACCTTAAGGATCATCAAGTCCAACTCACTGCTCCCCACACCTAAAACTAAACCATATGACTTAGAGTATCATCCAGATGCAGCTTGGTGCTGTGGTCACTTCCCAAGGCAGTCTGTTGCAGTGACTGACCACCCCCTCAGTGAAGAATCTTTTCCTAATGTCCAGTGTGACCTTCCTCTGATGCAGCTTTATTCCATTTCCTTGTGTGCTATCGCTGGTTGCCAGAAAGAGGAGACCAGCACTTCCCCCTCTGCTGTGCTCCTTGAGGAAGTTGTGGACCATCATCCCTCAGCCTTTTCCAAGCTGAACAAACCAAGTGACCTCAGCTGCTCCTCCAAAGTCTTGCCCTCAAGGCCTTTCACCACCTTGGCCGCTCTCCTCTGGACACATTCTAACAGTTTGATGTCCTTATGTTGAGGTGTGCAAAACTGCACACAGTACTTGAAGAAGGGCCACACCAGTGCAGTGTAGAGCGGGGCAATCACCTCCCTTGACCAGCTACCGATGCTGTGCTTGGTGTGTCCCAGGACACGGTTGGCCCTTTTGGCTGCCAGAGCACACTGTTGACCTGTGTTCAATTTGTCATCAACCCAAACCAACCAGTAGAGCAATAGGTCCTTGTTTGTCAAGATCAAACCACAAATCTCAGGCAGAATAAGAAGCATCTGGACAACCTGCAGTACTGCAGAAATGAGTTTGTCAAACTCCCAAGTATTTCACTCCAAACAGAACAAGTTTTTTATTACATTTTTTCCCCCCAATAGCTGGTTTTGGGTTTTCTTCAGAAAACAGACAATACTACCAGTAGCTGCTGATGGAAAGTTCAAACAGATTTTCAAAACGGTCTTCTGAATGTTGCTGCTTTATGTCAGACGCCATCATTTGTTGCTTGGAATGTAGTTCCTCTTCCAAGGTATTGGATATGCCACAGTATTAGTTTGTTAGTGTTAGTTGCCCTCTTTGTGTGACCTGACTAGCATTCGAATCTCTCTGGATGTGATTGCTCAGAGGGACTGATGCCTTCATCTCGATATCTTCCTCTCCTACCCATGCCAAAAAAGTGACCATTATAGGAAGAGCCATTAACAAACACATGGAAAATGGGTTCTTTGGCTGTCCTGGAAAGAGATAATATTTAAGACCTGGAGAACAGTAAAGTATGACCTATGGCATAAACAAATTACTCTGAATTAAGATTAAATACCATTTTAATTAGTTGCATTCATCTTAGATGAGTTTAACTTTTTTTTTTTCTTAAGTTTTAAAAATGTATTTGATTTCAGGCCTAGAAAGGGCTGGGATCTGAGCTGCATAGGTATAACATGGATCAATTTGACCAAGGGCATGATTTTTCTAAACCTAAATACTGTTACCATTCATAATGTGAATACTCTTTTGCTGTTATAAAGAGATTTATGTTGATATGGTATGTATATTTTCCCTAAATATGAGTCTGTATGTGTGATATATGAGGTGTACATGTATCAGTCAAACCATACCTACATGAGAAGTATGTACTGGTATTACTATATAAAAAAGTTTTGGTAAAGCTGTACAACTTTCATGGATACCCTGGCCTACACTTCAACTCATTTATATACACAAATAAAAGATCAACTTGGAAAAAAAACACAATCAAAAACAAGCTAGAAAAGTAGAGAAAGAGATGGGATTTTGATTTCCTCGTAATTGTTTGATAAAAAATAGTCAATATGCTGGTAGGTAGTATAGTCTGAGTTGCAATGTTTTCATTACAAATTAAATTGGTATTGGCCAGCAGAAAAAAGCTGGGGGCAAAGCTCACAGAATGGGTATAGCAGCATGGCTGAAATAGAAAAAGAGGTTCTGACATCTTAAAAAGCAAAGAAACAAAAGAAAAAAAAAAAGAAGTCCTCAAACCTCTTGTTTTATTAAAAAGCAGTTGTATGAAAAAAGGGCTGTTTGGCTGTTTTAATAGGTTTTCATGCCGAGTTCTTAGGGCAAATTCTAGTTAATATTTCCATCCCTCTCCTATATCCCAGCCACTCTCAGGGCAGCTGGTGTTTGTGTTTAGAAATGTGAAAGGAGACTTGCTTCAATGTGATGAGCAGTTTGGAGATGTCATTTTGTGTCTGTACAGTTTCCAGCGTATGGCCTTTAGTATATGTCCCCTATATGTTGTCTGTCATGCCCTAGGCCTAAATTCTTTTTATTTTCATACAGTTTCTTTTGCCTTCTGCTCTGTCTTGTACTCATCTAGGTTTGATCCAGGTTGAATTTATTTCAGGAGAAATATTTAAAAGAAAATACATGAAGTATACTTTTGGAGAGGGGGGAGAGCAGGGTTAATTGGCTAAACCAGCCTCCATGGCTGTCAAGCCCAGTCTCTCTAAGCTTAAAGGATATTGACAAAATATTGACAGACTGGTCATCGTTCTAGTGGAAGGAAGTCTTGCTACTGAGTTGAGTACAGCAGTATAGTTAATTTAAAGGTCTCTTTAATCAATCTTTCTCACAGTCTGTTTGGGGATAGTTACACCATAACATCTGAACTATGTTACTTTTATAATTAATTTCTGGTTTCAGTACACATTTAAAGGATATCATTGTGCTCATATTACAGATGGGAAACTGAGGTGCTGATATTTTTGGCTGTGTACTCTTTTAGACTGATTTGAAAAAAATTAGGTGGTTATTTTATGTGTTAAGCACTGAGGGCTTCCCTTCAAAATCTGTTGGGAATTTGCTGTTTTGGAAAGGGTGGCAAAACAATTTTTAAGACAATGGCAGTCAAAATGAACACAAGATGGGGACTGCAAGCTTACCTGTGCATGCTTCCAGAGAAGTCTAAAAGCAGGACTTTAAGGCTTGTGCTATAGTACATTGGAAAAGTTATAAGAAGAGTAATCCAAGAAACTGTAGTCTTGAGCTACTCTGCAAGAACTGCGGAGCACAGGGGTATGGCTAACATCTCTCTTGCCCAGAGAGTTCAGATTTTTATACAGCTTCTTCCAAGGTACATAGCAGAATGCAGATTCTCTTTCCCAGATTAATATCCTGAGACAATCTCTTCTCAAATATAGGTGAACTCAATGGCTTTTGTTAGCTTCATCACTCCTTTCTCTACTCCATAATTTTGTGAAAAGATTATAATTACCTTTTTCCCCCCAATTTTCAGAAACTTCATCAACTCTGAATATTTTACCCTCTCAATTCTGATTCCCATGAGAATTTTAGATATACTTTCTAATCAGTTTTTATTCTGAGCAATAAACCCCCTTTTAAACATGTTTGTTCCTTTTCAGACTTGAATATTTTATTTACTGTGTGAGTGAACTGAAAGAACCTTTTTCCCAGACCATCAGAACCCATTCTGGGATTTGAAAGGATAGCAATTTTGAGTGATACCACAGCCTATTTTAGTTCCTTAATATCTTTTTTTTTTCCCTGAAAATTCAATATTAGCATTATTGCATCCATATTATTCTCATTTTTGACAAATTCCATACACATATGGGTTATTTATCATCTAGTATCAATATGTCAGAGTGAGTATGATTAAATCAAAGAAGAAAACAAACAAAAATTAGAAAAAGTCCTACTGTAAACAGCTCAGCAGATTCTTTATTGTGTTATTGATTTTAAGCAGCTCTCCTCATTGATTTCGGTGGGGAGTTTGGTTAAAAATCAATAGTATGATACAGCTCCTGATTGTACCTTCAAATTTGTACAAAGATAATAAAAGGATCTTATGTGAGGGAAGGACTTTATACTAGTATCATTAGTATGAGAGTTAATGGGCTGTATTCTGATCACTGTCACTGCTGAGTAAGTTTTCCTTTGAGGCATCATGGAGCTCGTGCGTATAGAGAACTGGCTGTACGCATGTAATCCATACCTTTCTTCATGCAGGAGTGAACAGCTTTCCGCGTCTTCCTGGGATCAGAATTGATTTCTACATATGCAGACATCCTTGGGAGAATTGGAAGGAAGTAAGCAGGAGACACAAGCACTCGGCCCTCATCTTCTAATAAATTTGGAGATTCGAACACCTTTAGCTATTGCTGTGGATTTGTGTGCTCTGACACAGAAATGTGGGTCTGTTCTGTGTAGACAAGCAGCATCCTGACCCCAGTTGGCAGTTTTGAAAGTTTCGCTACATGTATAAGGAATATGAAAGTCACTCACTGCATCCATCCATCCATCCATCCATCCATCCATCCATCCATCCATCCGTCCAGGTGAAGCTGCTTACACCAGATGAGCTGTGGGATGTAGTGAGGCAGAAGAGAGAAGTCCAGCCACAGGCAGCAGGTGGCTTAGATGGCTGCTGCAGCTTCTGGTTACCAGGGTTTGAAGCAACTCCCACTCTTCTCTTGGTACACCCATGTCATGGCCTTTCGTGATACCCAAAAATGCAAACAGAGACTGCTTTCATTGACTTCTGTGGGATCAAACTGGTGCATGCTTTATTGTTTTTTGATTGAAGTTTCCAGTAAAGTTCAGAAGAACACTAAAAAATGTACAGAGTGGGCTTGCTGATGCAAGCACATTTACCTCAGTCCTGTTTCTAGCAGTGCTTCAAATAGTCTTAGATATATTTTCTACTGAAGTCACAAACTCAGTGGAGAGCAAAAAATAAGTCTGCAGATAAATGGATCTACAAACAAATTATTGGAATAAAATTAAAGCTAACGATCCAATAATCTCTGACTACTGTAATATGATAAAACATGAAACATACCTTCAAGGTATGCAATGTTATGGAGCTCAGGTTTTTACAATAGGCTTAACTGAACGAATTTTCTCCTTACTTTTAATTGTATGCTTTTCCTATCAATTCCAGAAAGCTATGTGTTGGACAGATTTCACATTTTTGATCCCTGAATCTGAAATAAACTCTGAGGTTTAATAATAAATATTGCTGATTGTTATTATTAGCTTGGAGGCCTTGAATTTAATATGGAAGGATTACAATTAGATAAAGCAGTTAAAGTACTTTACTCACTGCAAAGAATGGCATATCTTTTTTTTAAAAAAAAATTGAGTCTTTATATGGATTGGCTCTATTGTAACAGATGGCTTTTTAAAACTGAAGAGTTTGTTTTCTTTCTTGTATTTGTCTGTGAAATATTCAAGGATAAGTTTCCTCCAGATAGAGATGTAGATCTCAGAGCAAGCCATAAATTAAATGTTTTCTCTCCTGTGCAAATACACATACACACACGTGCTTGTGCATGCACACACGTACACATATGTGTATGCTTCCTTTTAGTTCATTAAAAGTTTATTTCAAGAACTTGGAACTGTTAAGAAGTTGAACTGTTCATGCATCTGAAGACCACTAGGTGCTGCCTGTTCACTGCAGCAAACCTTACTGTCTCTTATAGTGAGTAAGAGGAAATATGTGAATATGTGAATTATTCATAGTTTCAAACTGAATTTGAGGCCTTTTGCTTCCCAAGGTAATCTGAACAACTGAGAATAAAGCTAAAAATATGGTAGAGGGCTTATGTTGTGTAATTAGGAGAAGCATTTCCTCGGCTTCTTAGTCTTGAGCCCTCAATTACTGACATGGTGAATAAAAGGTATCAAGAAAATCCTGCAAGAATCCTTTCCAGTGTTTTAAGAAAGGAAAACAAAAAGCCCTATCGTATTCTGGTCTGTCTGGCCTAGGAGGGATTTACTGTCAGGCAATTACTGAAAATTGAAAAATGTAATTAAGGTTCACTTAAAAGTTTCTAATCTCACTTTAGCTCTGATGCTCATTATCATCTTAAATGTGACATCTATTGTTTTTTAAATAACATGTGAAGAGCTGGGTTCTTACAGTTAACACTCAATCCTTCCTAATATGTTTCATTACCTGCTAGTTCTGTACTTGCAATCGCAGATTAAGGACAGACAGGAATAGAAGAAGAAAGTATTTCTGAAGGCTATAATAGAAAGAAATAATACAAATCTCTAGCTTTAAATAAGACCATCTGAGATAGTTGTAATACCCTTAAGAGTGAAATGCCAACAGCAATCACAACGTGTGAGTCACTTGTCCACAGGCAAATGGAAGCTCACAGCTGCATGAGATGGCTTGGAGACCTGTGTGATGTTGCTGTGCTTAACAAACCTGCATTCCTGTCTTCTAGAAGACGGACTGGTTTGAAAATTAATATAGGACAAGAAATAGAAGAAAAGAGCATGGATAATGTGTCTACATTAGCATATTATGATAAATAAAACATAGAAATAAAATGTGCGTTATGGAGAATGCGGGGTTATTGCTGCTACATGTGTTCGATATCACTGTTGTCCTCTAATGAAGATGAGATGACATTTCATTCTTTCTTAGACTCAGACTATATTTTTTTTTCAGTAGGAAGAATAACAGAAATGGAAACTAATGTTGAAAGGCAGAACAAGTGTTATCAAAAGTTTTGGCAAAGATTTAGGTAATAATATGCAAAAGAACAATAGTTCTCTCCATGTCAGTAAAATGAGCCCAAGAATGAAGCTGTACTCATATCGTTTTCAAGGTCTGGGAAAAAAAATGCTCACATAAACAATAAAATATGGCAAATTAGTAGCCTAGGTGAAGAGATTAATCACTTTTGTGAAATATCCATCTATTAATACCTCATGTAAGGATTGTCTTAAAGGTGTATGTAGTCAGGTGACAGAATGCCTGAAGGAGCAGGCTGATGGTAAGAGCATGGGTAAGATTCCAAAGCAAAGTTGAGAAACCATCAAACCCTGCGTGTTCAGCTCTTGGTTTCCCCTCTCTTTAATTGCAAGGTGCAAATTATGTATTCCACAATGATGTTACGATCCAGAGAAAGTAACGTGACTCAAAACACACTCAATTTGTCAGAAGGAAATCCCATATCCATTTGAGCTAACGGGTGGTCATTTTTTTCACCTCTAATTTGGGTACAGTAAAGCCTCACCCATCGGTGCTTTGGCTGTTCTTTCATGTTAAGCACTGGCTAGGAGGTGCAGGCTCCTACCAGTTGATTGTGACAGGCATGACATTCACATCTGTGTTTCTGAAACCCTTGTTTTTCACATCCGCTTTGAGGTTTGGGACCATCCAGTGGCAGCATTCTCTGCTGCAGAGAGTTCTCTCCTTTTGCAGAGCAAGAGACTTGGCACCAACTCTTCATACTGGCAGCAGTATGTTGTTTAGACAAATGTGGTCAGAAGAAAAATTGTATGTACTGGAGAAGGGAACAGTCAAGCTCATCTGGTCCATGTCACTACCTTTTTGTAGTAAGCATTTTGTTTCCCAGCAGTAAAAATGAGCATGATTTGAGGAAGAGTCTAATTGTTTGCATCATTCCCTTCTCCAGGAGATCTGCCAGAAAAACGGCTTTAAATCATGTCTGGGGTACTGAAGAGGTACTGGTTGCTGGGCCTGCCCTAATTAACAGTGACCAGCTGTGTGGTATCAAAGCTTTAAATTCCAAATTCCTGAAAACGGTGTTTTTTCCAGTTACACATGGCAAGCTTGACCAAAGGACCTGCTTAGTGAATGTCACTGTTCAGAGGTTAGTGTGTAAATGCCAGGCTAGTGTCTGATCACACCGCTGCCCAAGTTACAAGGTGTAGACCTTTATTTGTAGTGAAGCTGCCTTCTTTATGACAGCGATGACAAGATCACCATAACAAACATCTCATTTTTGGGATAGAACAGAACATTTACTCTACCTAAGGAAGGTAGAAAGGAGAATATCCAGTATTATCTTCTAAAACCAAACATAATTATATCAATAATTAATGGGCTGTTAAAGTTCTTCTTGAAATGATATTAAATAACATTAATTTTCAAATTATCTTGAAAACCTGAAGACATTCCAGTGAGGATTTCCAGCGTTGTTCTAGAGAAAGTGAAGGGAACTCGGGGATCTACTTATTTGCTTAAATTCCATACAAAGTAACGAAACAGCTTATTATGTTAAAAATAATCATTTCATGGAAGGTAGATCTTTCTTTCCAAACAAACTCGTCATGTTTATTTTGTAGCGAACTGTGGATCTGATGGAACCAGGCAGTTGCATTGACACAGTAGTGTTGGATTTCTCCAGTGGGTTTCTCCAGTACTGTACATTCTGAATAAAAGATGTGATTCATGTGGTACAGCATGCACAGCATATCGATTTAAAACTGGATTACTGAGAGGCCTTGTAATGCAACTGATACCAGGCTGACAGAGCTGGCTGTCTCCAGCAGGTAGCAAAGGGGTCATTAAAGTACTTCAACGCTCTTTTTAAAATCAATTGTGTAGATGATGATACAGAATCTTTGCCTGGATGGTTTAAAGATGACATAAAGATCGACCAGGAAGTAGATAATGAATACAAGTCACTTTACAGAGAGGACTTAGTTCCTTAATTAAATGCAATTACCCAGTCCAAAGAACTGTGATTCAGAAGAGCCACATCTATAACCAGGAGTCATTATAGGGCAAAATCTGAGCCAGCACTGAGTGCTCTTCAGCAGGGCTACTTTGTCTTGGCCTGTGGTTTTAGCTATGCTGTCCTTTGTATTCAAATCAACTCTTTAGGGGCCACCTCAGGTATGTCTGTAGGGAAGACCTATTAGCAACCTTCCACTACCTGAGGGGGGCCTACAGGAAGGCTGGGGAGAGTCTGTTTACAAAGGCCTGCAGTGACAGGACCAGGGGCAATGGGTTTAAACTGAAAAAAAGCAGATTTAGATTGGATATTAGGAATAAGTTCTTTCCAGTGAGGGTGATGGAGCACTGGAACAGGTTGCCCAGGGAGGTGGTTGAGGCCCTTTCCCTGGAGACATTCAAGGTGAGGCTCGACGAGGCCCTGGGCAACCTGGTCTAGTTGGGGGTGTCCCTGCTGACTGCGGGGGGGGTCGGACTAGATGGCCTTTGAAGGTCCCTTCCAGCCCAGATGATTCTATGATTCTATGATTCTAGTGCATTGGCTTGCTGGTAGATGAGTAACTCAAAGAAGAGTTGACAGTTCACTGTAGGTGAGTATGTCAAAATCAAACATTAATGCTAGGTTTTAGGCAGAAGGAACAAAAAGAAGTAGTGGAGTGACTTTGCCAGTGCACATATCAATAGTAACAGCATTACTAGAATACTGTCTTCATTTTTCAAAGTTACACTTCTAGAAGGATGTGGAGATATGGTTGAAGGATACAGAGGGTACAGAGCAATGTCATGATGAGGTCTGTTGCTATCTCTGCTTGGATTATTGGCTTCTAACTTTTAGGGAGTTTAAAAGAAAGCAGAATGCCTTTTCACCAGTGGCTCATGTTCATAACTTCACTTGAGTGGACTGTTTATTACTTGGTAGAAAAAGTCTGAGTTAAAAGTATTCAGCATTGTTTTGAGAGAATCTGTCTGCTCTCCAGTTCATGTCCTGAAGCAGAGTTTCTCTTCAGGGTTCACCCCACTGTTGCTCCTCCTCCTTGTGCTTTAACTTCCCCTTTTGATTCTCAAATGGTCCTTGTCTTGTGACCTTCTTTTTATGAAGGCTTATTGCCCACCTAGAACAAATATTAGACAAGATAAGTGAAGGACATTAACTAAATAAGTCCTGTGGAGGCAACTGCATATTACTGTGCTTTTTAAAATTTAAGCCTGAAATTTTTAGAAAATATGTTAATCATTGTATGCTATTCTAAAGGCCCTCTGTAATTACCTTTTCATTTTCACTGACTTCACTGATAGCAGAGGGTGGACCAGTAATGATCTTTGGCTACACAGTGCTTTTTTCCTTTCAATGAAAGGACAATAGATAATTATAGCTTATTAATGGACAAGAGAACAGTTATATACATACAGGAAAAATGTTAGCATCTTATTCAAAGCTGCAGAGGGAGAACTTTCAATACATAGAGACATTCTGTTTTATGGAAAGACTTGTTTTTTTGTTCTTCCTCTGAACACTAGTTGTTCAGGGGCTTGGTAGCATTTTGCACACTGCATTATTTTGTTATTCTGCATTGTGGGAGGATTTGCAACTTATGGAAAGGGAAATCTACCAAAATTTAAAGCAGTTTCTGATTTTTTTTTATTGACTCTAGTTCAGATGGGTCTATTTTTTTCAGCTAACTACAAATTTGAAAATGGGAGGTTTAAGTATGATGCAAAACACCCCTGCCCCTGGAAAACACTCGCAATCTGCAAGCATCCCACATGACATTTCAATGTGTGGTTTTGCTATTTTTAAGATCATATTTTATATAACTCCAGTAACAACAGGTATTATTTGAATGTAAATGGTTTCCAGAATATTTAATGTCCTTTAGCTGCAAAAAACTACATATATCACATTAATAATGCTAGACCATCTGCCTTCTGCCTTGATCAATACATGCGTTGTTAGGAAAGGGATAACTCTGTGCTGTAAATTGTAGCTATTTGATTGCACTCCAAACCCTTTCAATTCATTTTTTTTTTAAAAAGCGAAGAGAAATATGTCCTGTTGCCCAGTTCCTAACAAATATTGCTATGACTCAGAGATGCAATTTGAGATTAGGTTATTTCCATTTCAAAAGGCGCTTTAGAAGAGTGGATACATGGAAGATGCAAAACCACTGGAGTCTTTGTGGACCATAGTTTCTGAGCTGTAATAGACTTTTTTCTACTATTTATTGTTAATAAGATGTACCACAAGATGGCTCTCTAACAACAAAAATAGGTAAAAAATCTCGAGCTGGTTCTAAAAATAGTTGTTGAGCTCTGACTGAGAGCAAGTTCTTTGACACAGACCTGTGGGCGGTGCTGTTGGAGATGAGGAGAAACAGTTTAACACCCTGACAGGACCAAATGAATCACCAGGTTTTTTCCTGGTGTTATTTGCTTACAGGAAGCAACTAGGATATAGTAGCACTTGCTTAAAGGTTCAGCAGTAAATACTCACCTGTGACAAGTTAGCAGTGTATTTGTTGAGTGGATGCTGAGTGCAATAGCGCAAGAGCTCAATGGCATTTTTAGCTGAAGAATAATTTCAAAATAATTTATACCCAATTTGGAGTGAAAAAAGTGAGGCATTTGTTCTTATTTTGTACTGTTTTGTTCTCTGCTAACTTTATGAAAGGAAGATAAGCATGTTCCAGACTTCCTTTTATTTACAAAAATTATGGACATAGCTATTACTTGACCAATGTACAGGTTTGCTTGTTGGAAGCAAAGATTTCCATGTGTGCAAAAGTGTAGTGGGAGAATATACCTGGGGAAAATATGTACCCAATAAAAGTATCAACCACAACTTTTGTGCAGTAGTGATCTTAAACAGGTATAGTCAGAAGTGACTACTAGGAAAGGGCATCTCCCCAGAAGTATACACTGACTTTGGCAGAGATGAAGCACCAAACTTATGTATTTTTTTACTTCATCTCATAGGTTATCGTCAAAAAGCAGAACTTCCCCGCCTGTAGTAAAAGCTAAAACAAACTTCAGTTTTTTTAAAGGCAGTGTCTGGTTTTGGGGAGACATTGGGTAGTTCTACACAGTCCCAGCATGGGTCAATTCATGCCCTGGACACCCAAAAGGCAAAGAGACTAATCTAACTTGACTACTCTAGTGCAGTCAAACTCCTCTTGGAGTTTAAGGCGAAGTTAACAGCACAGTGGAAGAAGCAGGGTCAGCATCTAAGACTGAGTCCCCCATTCTTGCTGAACAGACCAGGACACATGGAACCCAGAGGAGAAAGTCAGAAACTGTCCTTAGCTGCTGCTCATCTGTTAGTCATGGCTGCTTGCTGCATTTCAGTAATTGCCCGTATGAGCGCTTCTATTCCCTGTGAGGACAGAAATCAAACAAATTAGTTTAAATTCACCTGTTTGAATTTTCCCCTAGATGGAGCAGAAGAGCCCTTGTAGTCAGTTACCAGCCCTCAGCTAAGAGTTATACACTATCCAATTCATAGTAAGGCAAAATAACAGATTAGTTTCAACTATCTGCAGCAGCTTGTTAAGATAACACGTCCTGAAATGAAGTGCTCCCATAGTCAGGCATAGCAGAGATTTGATGCTAGAATCTCTTTTTCCTTCCCTCTCAGCTGCAAGCTGCTACCTCAGACCCAGCACCTGACTGTGGAAAGGCTTAGGGAGCACTAATAAATCAAATGCAGGCACGGATTTGATGTGTTACTGGGTTTGCTGTGACTGAACTTTGGATAGAGAGCTTAGCCATAACCCTTTGTTATTATGGTTCTGATAGAGACCACTTCACAGAGGCTTGTGGTGCTAGTAATGAAATATAAGAGGATTACTGTTTTGGACAGAGATTTATATCTAGTCTTCCCAGCCCTAATAAGAAATGGCCCTAAGCCACATAAAATGGGATCTAGACTTTCCTAAAGTTTAGTGGTGTTCTGAATGGGGAATTTGTTTCAGGGAAAGTATTTATAAACTTACAGATCCTGAAACGTCTACTCTCTGAGGCCCCCTACCTCTCTCTACAGTTCCCTGTGGAGCAGTCCAGCAAAACTACTGTGATGAAAGTTCTGCTTGCAGTTCCTCAGCCTTAACTCTGTCCAGGTTTCTCATAAAGGGTTGTTGTTGCTGAGCTAGCCTCTTGTTACTGCCCTTCAGGTAAGTTGTCTTTCACAAGAGTGAGCTAAGGTTGCAGACAGTGCTTGTGGAGTTCTAATTTGTTATAATTTATTTGATTGCCCATGTGAGGCCATGGGATGGACTGTGTCTGTTGACTGACATCAAGTGAAATGGTGTATTAGACACTGAAATGGCTGGATTAAACTGGAAGTCATGCCTGATTCCTTCCCTAGTGCTCTTACAACATCATGATCACTCTCTTCATTGGAAGGGTAACCTCCAGTTACAATCTGTTGCAAAACCCATTCTGATGAAAACGGCTCATTTTAGGTAGTACTGGAACAAAAAGGAACCCTAGACCTGTGGGATGGACCAGGCAGATTATATCCATTGTTACAGAATCACAGAACAGTTCAGGTTAGAAGGGACCGTCTGGTCCAACCTCACAGGTCAAGCGGGGCCACCCAGTGTGATATTAGGTTATGTAGGTGCATGTGGTTTATCAAAATGTATAATACTTCCTTAGATTTGGTATTCTCTGGAAATACGTTACACTGCTAATCAGCAT
Organism: Gallinago jamesoni; assembly: GCA_025769975.1. Taxonomy (NCBI): domain Eukaryota; kingdom Metazoa; phylum Chordata; class Aves; order Charadriiformes; family Scolopacidae; genus Gallinago; species Gallinago jamesoni. The sequence continues at coordinate 101,429,248 of JAOQGH010000012.1, forward strand.
TAGAAGAGGCAACATTTTCCCCCCTTGCGTGTGTGGTGTTTACGTTCCTAAACAGCTGACGGTGCACCAGAAGCCCTTCTTTTCACATGCCCAATTTTAACTGAAAGGTGTAGTTCAAAGCTAATATTGATGAAGATGTTTGCTTAATGGTCAATTTGATTTCCCAGTGCTTGTACAGCTGGACCTGTATTGGAACAGAGGGCATCTATATGTCCTCACATGATCAAGTCTGATCAGACATTACAACTGCTAATTTCCAGTTAGGAGTTGAAATACTGAAGGTTGGGCTTCCAACACAGCATTGAGCCACCAAACTGCACATTCCGAGAAGATGCACATCAGCATCAGGCTGCTCTCGAGTGAGTAGCACTGGAATGGGCAGTGCCCCCCTGGTTTTCTCTTGCACTCATCCAGCTAGGAGAAATAAAAGATTAGTCCTGAGTGAGACTGCCAATATAACTTTGAAGAATATATATGAAAAAAACCAAGCGGCTGTAGCACCAAATCCCAAAGTGCATCTCCTGAGAAAGAACAAATGTTTTCTGCTGTACACCATAAATTCCTCATTGGTGAAAGAGCTGCAGGTGTAAGAGTTGAGGTTCAGAATTCCCAGGCTTTATCCTGCTTTGCTGCACAGTATTTTCTGTATTGAATACAGTTGTTTTCCTGTCAGTAGGTATAAGGACAGGTATATGTGGTGCTTTATATCTACCCTGAATGTCTTAAAGCCATTCTTGACACCTTGTACTGGGTATGTCAGGAACAGCATCTTGCCTGTTTCTGTATTGCTGTGCCAAAGTTTTTAGACTTTTTTTTTAAAGTCAGTGCTCTATCAAAATATCAGTACAATTAATGCCTTGGAGGTGTTTTCTAGTGAGGATGTTGCTATTAACAGAGCCTGTAATAAATAGGTGAAAAAAATGTGAAAAATGTCTTCATCTAACAACAATATATTTCAGGCTTGTGTGCTACCACGTACACTCATGGCAGGTCTTCCAGGGTCAGTCCTCTAACTGTGAAGGTGCACAAGTTCCTTCATACAGATAAACAATCTGCAGCAGAACTAATTCCCTGGAAGAAGTTACTCACTTGTCTTTGTAGTCCTCACTTGACAGAGGACTCAGCAGCTCTGTATTTGCCTTGTGCAAATAAATGCCAAGTTGAATGGTGTTTAAGTGGTTAAATTCTCACATGAAAGAGATACCGTAACATTGTTGTAGATGTCTGTGCATTGGTCCAAGGCAGTGTTTTCTACAAAATTCTGTACTAAATTACAATAATAATACTTTATTTGCTTAATGTCAAGCTATCATCAATCCTATGCAAATTGTTAGCTTTGCAACAAAACACCATGTAATTGTCACTACAATCTTAAGCCTCAGCAGTCTTGATTTTCAAACTACTAGTTCATCAATAAACCATTGTAAATAAAGGCTTTAAGCTCCAGCAGGAATGCAGTAAGGAAGCTCTTTTCATCTGTGATGTCAATAAGCTGAGGTGAGATAAGAAACTAGATTCATCAAAGTGACAAGTGTATATATATATATTTTAACCGTAATGAATAAATGACATCCCTATTAATGATTTATCTCCTTTCAACTTTAACAAACAGTACTAGTGATAATGACGAATTTTTTTTTGCATTAGGAAGATAAACTGACACATACCTAACATAAGCAAATAGAGCCTAGTTCAATATTCATAAATGCTAGCTTTGTATATGGAGTGCAAGTTGGTAATTACAACCAGAACTATTCATTTCCTTTTTTGAAAGTAGATACCTGGGAATGCCATTTAGTCATTACTCAGAATTACTTGTTATCTTTGATGAACTTAGTCTGTGCTTTCATCTGGTATCAAACTGCATGCTAATGCCAATCAAGAGTGTAAATATGCAAAGAAAAAAATATTTGGATGCAAATTTTGAATACGCTTGGTGTCATTTTCATTCTGTTCCCATTGAATCAGAAACTGCAGTGGTAGCACCCTCTTCAAAAATGCTGCCACCGGGCCTAGAGGGGATATCACCGTGCTTAGAGAAATCCATCTCTATTCTTGTGACAAGAAATGCACTGTAAATGGGCATTTTTTCCTGTCCCTCAGTCCATTCCATTTGTTCCTATTCTTATACCAATTTCGAGCCGCTCACCCGTACCCTGCCCATTAGAGCTGGTTAGTACGTGCTGTTCATTTATCATACGGGAAATAGGCTGCTTCACCAGTCAGATGTTTTACAGGAAGGTGTCCATTTCAGTGAGGCTTTTTCTGAAGGCTTGAAAAGCAAGGGAGAGAGCCCGTGTTCCAGGGCAGCCCCACGATCTGAAAACAGAAAATTGGCACTTTGGCACAGCTCTGTTTTGTGCAAACAACGGAAACGGGTTATTTTTATCCTGGTACAGAATAAAAAACACAGAAGCAACAATAAATGTCACAACCTGAAGAGCTACCACAAAACAGAAATGTCATCCTCTGGTCAACTTTTGGAGACATTTAATTTGGAGATCTAAGTCAGCGTTGAAGACAAAAAAAAAAAAAAAGGAAAAATAAAGAAAAGAAAAGATGATGTAGCTGTTTTTCTGCAGTTGGCTTCTATTTTTTTCACATCCTTACAGTTAAAATATCTGTTTTAAGCTTTCCTGTGGTCTCTGTCATCATACCCTTTAGGTACTGCAGAAGAAATTTTGAAACACAAATACTCAATAATGATAATAAAAAACCCCAGAAATAACAGTAAATATGAATGTCAGGGAGGCAATTACTCCTATTTTTGCCTTTGAAAAGCTGTCCCCCTGAATCATTAAACTTCCCAGTGTTCTTAACCTCAGTACATTTATCTGTAGGGAGATTAATGTTCTTTTGGAGTTATGGGTCATTTTTCAAAATGCTGGTTTCCTCCTGTTGCCTGTTCTTTTTTCTCAAGATGCCGTACTCCGTGGTGATGCTGGTTACTACATTAGCTCTTCACCTCTGAAGAGCTGGAGGAAAGATTTTAGCCTTTCACACTTGTCCCTTATATTTACTCAGTCATAAACCGCAGCATGGGAGGAAATGCAGAGTAGAGCTGGAGCAGGAGGCACAATCCAGGCTTGGAGAGGGGTAATGCTAGTACAGATGTGAGGGAAATAATTTTTAAATTTTCACCTAGTTAAACCTGAGCTAGACTGTCAGCACTTAGGTCAATGCATTGTATCAGCTACACCGAGATGAAATCAGGACTTGACTTCACCTTTTTCTGCTGGTTGCAGGTTCAGTGTCTCACTCTGGCAAGGCTGTTAAGAGCTCTCTCCCCACCTCCCGAGATCAGACAGTAACCTTGAAGGATAGCCATTTGCATAAAATATGTTACAAATACTGGATTTCTGAACAGAGGCTTCTGTTAACATATTTTTTCTATTTCAATAAAAGCACATTAAAAAAAGATGGTTATTTGGAATTGTCATGCATTACAGTGAATACAAATACACTCTTATAAATGAATAAAATGCTAAAGCTTCTTATGTTAGGATCTGTCACTCATTCTCAGTGGAACTTTATCCTCTTCGTAAAGGCTTAAATTTTCTACTGAAATAAATATAAATCAGCAACTCATTCGAAGTCATTGAAATGGTGGTTTGCTTTGTTTTTCTTGACAAAAATCAGATGGGATCCAGTTGACAAGCTTGTGGTAAATGCCTTAGTGGTCAGACTAATCACCTTTAATCTTTTCAAGCCTTGAGCCATTCTGACATAGAAAGGGAAAAATCCAGGCATTGCTGTCTGCACCTTCCTGAGAAAAACTCTGTCTTTGGGTGTGAAGCCCAGTGGGGGCTATGGCTGAGGAAAGACGAGCCCGAGGGAATAATAAAATAAGTTCAGCTAGCCTGGAAATGTTCTTGTGAAGACTCTCACAAGGCTCAGGAGGGTGCTTCTGTTGCCCTTCAGACATACATTAACCTAACTGGGGAGGTGCAGGGCAAGCGGGTGGATAAATGATAGATAGTGCCTCCCATCATGGTGTGTGATGGGCTGTGCAATTGAGCAGAGCGGTGTTATTCAGGAGCTTGAGAAAGCAAGTTTTGAGAAGCTGGCTGTCGGGAAGAAGCGACTGTGTTGTTTGTGATGGCTGACTCCCAGGAAGAGGGCTCTCAGCCTCTTTCCCAATGGGGATCTTTTACAGAAAGTCACAGCAAACATCAAGCCAGGCATCAGCCAGTTCTGTGGTGTCCTCAGATTTCAGAAATAATGTGTATAAGCCATTTTTTTATTTATACTGAAAATCACAGCTTCCTACCAGAAATTGGGGAAGTTAAATGAGATTTGTTAGTATCTCTGGAACTCCTGCTGAGCTGAGGTCCACGGTCTGCATGCAGGTGTTGATAGTCTCTCTGTATGACAAGCAGTCAGCGTATAGAAATCAAAATGGTTGTTCAAATGGTTGTTCAGCATGAATGTGATTTGCAGCCACAGACTCTGCAGTGCATCTGAACCATCTCTGGTCTTGTCATAATAAGATGTAGAGGAAAATTTCCTTTGGAAAAAAAAATTGTTAACAGAGCTTTTCAAGTGAAGTTTCTACCCTTTTGCCCAGCTTCTTTCAATTATTATAAGAGTTGAGAAACACATAATTGCTTCCCTCCTTCCCTCCCCTCTTTCAGCTCTCCTTTCTCCTTGCTCCTCAAACTCTGCCAGGCTCTAGCTGCTGCACCTGAGGTGCTCTTGGAGCTGACTGGTTCCCAACAAGATCTAGGAAAAGACTTTTGGACTGGGACCAAAAAATGGCAAATGGAAAGGAGGGATAAGGTATGTGTTACAGACCATTTGTTTTCAGCCTTTTCTGTCCCCTGTGGCATCATGCAATCGGTTCTTGATTATCTACATGAACAGAGATTTAAAACGGCTCATGTAAAGTAAAAATGTAGATAATGCAAACCATATGGCAATTAGACTATCGGAACATTCAGTGAAAAATATAATGGAGAAAGGAAATAAGGCCAGTAAAACTCCTGAGACTGGAGTGTGGTGGTCCCCAGGACAACACTGATTTGAGCTGGTAAGTCCACACTGCCCTGTGGCACCTGGTTCCAAATGTGCAAGATCAGGAAGAGCCATAGGAATCTCTGTCTAAGAGGGGGTTACTTTGCTACACTTAAATCTGCTGCAAAATAATCCAAAGGTAGTGACTCCAAAGAAGATGTAGGACCTCATTTCTTCCTATATTTCAAGAAGAACAATGATCATAGTCCCCTGAAATCTATCCTGTCCTAAGACTGAGTTCAGTAAAGAGCTTTGAATAGTCACGTCCTTCTCTAGCTGGTGGATTAACTTGGTACCAAGTTGTTCTAGTTTTCTTATTGACAAAATTAAAGAACACTGTATTCACAGAATCCCTTGGTTTTCTCATCCCTTAACCAGCAGAGTTCAGAGCAAGATCCAAGCCCTAGGCTTACTTTCTTTCCACACAAGCAAAGGTTGTGATCAACTCCTGTAACTTAATGCCAATGTAAAATACAGCCTTCACCCTTCAACAATTGCATTTCAAACCTGCCACTTGAATAACTGGGTTTGGAAATTATTCATCCTATTGTGGTTTCTTTGTGGGCTCCCAGAAGAAAGGAAATCTTTGTCCATGCTCAGCAACCATCCACTGCAGGTGAAGCTGCTCAGTGATCAGCAACACATGCAATCACAACAGGTAAACACCAGTTAAAGCTTGAATGTGAAACATCCCAGGTGCTCAATGCCCTGGCTGAGAAATGAAGGACCCAGGATCAGAAAATGTTCCTATCTGATGAATACAAAATGACAGCCTGTGAGCAGTTAATTGTTTAGTAGCACCATCAGGCTTTATAGCTCTTTACTCACTTAGAAGATAAAGCTGAAGTAGTTGCTTGGGCAACATGTATAAGAATAACTAATTTGTTTGCAAGTTTACCATGTTTATCCTGTCCTGGTACACTCCAGTTCTCGGTGGAAAGGAACAAGAAATAAATCCTCTTAAAAATGTTTCTCTTAAATACTACTATCTGCTGATAGTTTGATTGAGATACATAAAGGCTTTGCTGTTTGGGAACATTGACTGTCACTCTATGGGATTAAAAGCAAAGGCTCTGTAGTGCATTGTGAAATGCATTCTGAGATTTCAGGAGATGGCAAAAACTTTCAGAGGGACTCGGATATAAAACTGTTGGGAGGGAAAGCAGTAATAGGGATTCTTGCAATGATAGGACTGGCACCAGGTAGCCCAGGTGCTATAGGATGTTACTTGTCTTGAAATCTAGTCTACCGATTCCCACCATGCTGCAATACAATGACTGGAAGGATCTTGCAACCTCTTCCTCTCTGCCACAGTTGTCAGAGTGTACCTTCCAGTGAGTCTAACACCAATCTTGCATTCAGTAAGGGAATACTAAGGGGAAAAGATCTCCACACATGCCTGGGAGACGGAACTTTCCTGCTTCCCCCCCCAAAAAAAAAAGTAAAATCTGTGCATATTTACACAGAAAAACTCGTACCAGCCAAGCTAGATTTTTTTTGATAGAATTACTAAATTAATGGATGGTGGGAATGAAATCGATTAAGCAGTTCTGAGCTTTCAGTAAGGCATTTGATGCAGTGTGTCACAAAATCTGGTGTGAAAAATGAGTAGCCTTCTGAGCTGCAAAGAAACTGTTGTGAGAGCTGAGGATTGAATCAAGGACTTAAGGGGAGGGAAAGAAAGTTCAAAAAATAAATGACAATGACAAACCTGAAAGAGGTATTTGCTCTGGGCTCTCCCAAATCTGGTGTTCGTTTCAGTGCTATTTCATGCCCTGTTAGGGAGCTGTTATGAGAGGTGGAGCTGACAGTAAATTAGGAGATTCAGCTGACTTAGAAAAATGAGCGGGAATTAGTACAAAAATGAATTTCCCCTCAGCATCAGATTAATTCAGCAATGCCCCCTCCTTCCCCCCCCCCCCTTCCTGGACACCCTGTGAAAACCTCAACCAAACCTAATACACTGGGAGAAGGGGAAAGAAACACAGCAGGACTGAAACATGTGCCTGGAAGGAGTGGTACGGCAGGGATGGCTTGGACCTTGGTGCCGAGAATGAAAGGAGACCTCTTGGCCCGCCTGACTGCTGGTTCAACCCATCTTACCATCCAGCTGGGGACCCTCCGGGCTGTGGGTTTTTGTTCTCTCTCACAACTTGCTTTGTTTGACAGCCGTGCCCTGCTTGGAAGGCTGGGAAGCCAGCAGAGGCCTGTAGAGATGGGAAATGAAGCGAAGATAAATTATCAATCACATAGCACAGAAAAAGGGTATTTTGAGGAGTATGCAGGAACGTTTCATATCATGTCACAGGAAGGTCTTGTCTGCAGAGTGCTGATGAACCTAGGCTTCAGATACAGCTTTGCTGTACTGATTTGTACTCCCATTTCTATGTCTCTTCAATAATAAATAGCATCTTCTTCTCACCTCTCAGGTAAACTGCACCTTTTGAAAAGATTACTTCTTGGAAGTAAGCAGACAGGTAACCTACACCCTCAGATGAGCCAGGTGGGGTGGCAGTGCTCTGCCCTGCTCGGTGCCAGGGGAAGGGAGTGAGGAACAGTTTCTATGCCACACCACATGAAAGGTTGCTTTGCTTTGCCCTCTCTGGTATTCACTGCTGTTGAATTAAAGATAACTCATGGCTGTGCATGTGATATCTGTACTACCATCTTCAAAAGAATTGCTAAATAATAGGGTAGGTATGATCTTTATTTTCCTTTGTGGCCTACACCTGGAGAAGTGAGAGATGACAGAACCAAGCTGAAGGACCAGCGTGGATCTGTGGTATAGCCCAGGAAAGACCCCTCAGCCCTTGATGCTTTACAGCTGAGTGCCAACATCAGGTTTTTTCTAACTTCTTATGAACACTTAATTTCCTCCCTTCCCCATAATACTAACATTTACTTCCAAGTGTGGTTGACTGAAAACACTTGTAGACCTGGAAAGTGCCTCTTATTCCTTTATATGTGGTGTAGCAATTTCTATTTTGAAGGTCTTGGACCTTCTGTGACTTTTGCAGTTGTTTTTAGATTTTTGAGCAAGTATAGTAGCAGCCACGGGTGATAGTAAAACCTTGCCACACGGAGAGACTGATTTTCTTCTGTTACAGAGATTAACGTTATTCTTTTTGGATACAAAAGAAATCTCCTGGCTGATGAACTTTGCTATGACACTGGGCGGGAATGGCTCCAGACTGTTGTTCTCTCCCTTTCTCCAGAATTGCTTTGCTCAGCAGCTATTTGTAGGATCCTGAATAAGCCAAGGAGCCGTGCCAGCTCCTGCTGAGAATCAGTGATCAGCTCTTGTGCTGGGGGAAACAGCGGTAGGAGCTGGGCCCTTCTGAGGGGAAGCTGCCTTGTTAAAGACCTGCCAGCTGCTGCCAAAACCAACAAGGCGAACAGCCCTCGTGGGCAGCCGTGAACCCACAGGGTTGGGAGGTCCTTGCTGGTGGCACAGTCCACTGGGTGAAAACACCTGGGGTCTGAAGGAGCCAGTGGTCCTTTCTGATTAACAGCCTCCTACAAAACACATTTTCATCTAATTTACCTCTTTTGGCTTTCAAATAAGCAAGTAATGTCACATCTGCTAACCAGCTAGAATTATGCAGCATCATAAATTAAACTTTTTAATTTGCCAAAATTCCCGGTTTATGCCGTTTATCATTCAGAGCCATCCTTCAGAGAGGCAGAAGTGTTTCCTGCACGGCTGCGTATGAGAGGGGAATCTCTGGCAGGGATGACAGTGGGTGCCAGCACCAGGAGAAGCTCTCCAGAAGGATGCATCATTAGTGAAGCCATTAACCCCAGGACACTCGTGAGGCAGTGCTGTGTTTTGCACCATGTACCCACCGCAGCTGCTTTAGGCTGCGTGACCCATGAGCTCCTGCTGTTTGGGTCCCCACGGCAGGAACCAAAGCCCTCAGGCGGTGGGTGGCACTGAAGACCCCGCTACTTTGCTGCTGCCAGGTTATCTGAGAAGTTCTTACAAATGGGAGCACGATGTTTGCATTAGTGATGCTGTTCCAGCTTAGTAGGCTGGCACCAACTACAAACACTCTGCCATACAGGGAGGGAGAGTGGCCTTACGAAGTTGGGTAGTTGTGACCTCCCTCTTCTTCTCCCTCGACTCAAAGCTCAAAGCTGCTAAACCCAGGGGACAAGGAATCAGAGAAGAGGTTATTCCTGTAAATGCATTTCACTGATGAAAGCTGGGCTTTGAAGGTTGATATCACTTAAAAACTCTCTAATGCAGTGAATATCTGTTGAAAAATATTTATAAGACTGGGTTTTACATACAAGACCAAGGTGGTGCTGCTGCTTAACCCAACCTTCCTGGAAGTGAAAGCAAAAATGTGAGCTTGTCCCAGGTCTGGTAAATGCAGATAAAAAGGGTTGCCTGCAGTGTCTTTTCCAGTGAAAATTTTCAGTGGGTTTTCCCCCATTGCTTTTCTTTTCAGGCCAAACACTGAACCCTTCTTATTGTTTGGACGGTGGTGGTGGTGGGTTCTACTTCCAAACTAGAAATAAAAACTTGCTCATGGACCAGAATAGTTTGGGGCGGGGGCTGTGGAGTGGAAACACTGTAGTGAATAAATAATTTCCTTTTGAATAAATGTTTGAAGTCACAACAATTTGGGTTTTGAACAAGTCGATGAAGAGTTGTCTAGGCAGCAAGTAATACAAATGAGTTAAGCTACTCCTAATCAGTTGCCCTTTTCCATAAGCAAAATCCATATCAAAACAGATACAGATATATGTGGATGTTCTTAGGGTAAAATAACTGCATTTAATGAACTTCAACCCCCAAATGGTAACACCACACATTCTAAAGTAAACAAGAAGGATGAGGGTGCTTTGTAGTGCATTGCAGAGAGAGAGTTTAATTTGGATACTACCCCTTCTTTCTATAAAACATCCGCATAGCTGCTGGGGAGATAGTTTGGGAGGGAGCCAAGAAGAGCAGTGAGTGGTATGAACCCCGCACAGGGAAAACAAAGTCCACCCACCGTGTGCGGCACAGCTCGGCTTGTCCTCTCTGCTGCCTGCTTTACCTGGGGCAGAAGTGTAGCCTGGGGTCAGCGGGCAGAAGGTGGGATTCATGTGCTGGTCTGGCTGCTGGGAGCCTCCTCCCATTAATTACCAACAGCCTTCAGAGGACCTGCAGCTTCTCTTGAGCTTTTTGCTGCCTGTTCTATAGCATCGCTGTTCTGGCAGGGGACTGTGCTAGGGCTGCAGCCCCGGGGCTCACAGGAGATGCCTGTGGAGCAGCACGCCATGTCCTGGTGCAAGGTCTGTCCTGTAGCAACCTATCTCACAGCCAGATCTGTCTGGAAAAATACCCTAAAAAGGGCTATGGTTCCTAGTACTCCAGGCACAAACTTCAGCAAGGCTGGAGGTGTTTGCCAGTTGCTCTTTGCAGCAGCTTGCCCCTGTGTGTCCTTATGGACAGCTTTCTTCCAGCGGGATCCTGGGCTTCTCAGGGAGAGAGCAAAGGAGCCATGAAGGCTCAGAGATGCATGCACTTACCCAAGGGACCAAAACTGCTCTTCAATCTCAAGCAATTGGGACAATTCATGGATGTTTGATCTTGTTATGGTTTCTTCTGAGGGAAGACAATCTCTTAATCAAGTTTCATATGCACATTGCCTGTTTCATACTGGTAAAGGATCTTCTACTGTATCCCTGCTTTTAGGGATATAAAAATCCTTTGTTTAAATTAAGACTACGTTATTGCCGTTCACGTCTAAATTGAAGTGTGGAGACCAAGTCTGGAGTAGTTACACACCTCTTGTCCCAAAAGAACTGAGCCATATTTACTCAGGGTAGGGAAGGAGGTGGGAGGATGAAGGTCTGTGAGGATATTCGTGCCTTGGATGTGCCAGCATCGCTGAGCCTCCCTCAGTCAGCAGCGCGAATGCACCAAAAGGGTAGCAGAGCCTGGCTTCCTTCAGCTTCCTGATGGGCCTGGAGCAGCAACACAACCAGTTCCAAGTCCAGTGGTGGAACAAGCCCATCCCTGCAGGTCAGTGCCATTAAACATCTTCTGGAAGCCAAATCCAGTAAGTTGGCTGCGCAAAGCTTATCACCATGCAAAGTGTATTTAGAATTTCACACCTGTGAGTTATAATAAAAAATATGCTAACATATACAGCAATAAGGTGTGATTTGTGATGTTAATGACTTCCCATCTATACATTTACTGGCAAAATATACTGCATAATTTATGAAATTGCTTTAGTGCTCAGAGCACAAATGGTGCCTCCTGATTGGCTCAGTTCAGTGCCATATGTTGTCTAGAAAATATATTTATACCCAACGAAGATGTAAATTGTAAGGAAGCCTTGAGTACAATGATAAAATTATAAACACATTTTCTGCCTGTTGAACATAGAATTTATATTTGTAATCTTATCTAGGTTGTGTTGCAACAGTCACCTTGGCTTCTGGTTTTGCCCCTAAAGGCTTTCTTCAAATATTCCCATACTAGAAGTGTTTTTTGATGCTCTACAATCAGACAATTAAGTGAGTACAAAGAGCACAATATTTACTTCACACAGCCAGTATCGTGTCATGTGTGGTAATGTCTTTCTTCCTTTTAGTTTATTTGATCTAGAGATAAGCTACACTGATAGACTGGCTTCCAAGTCCATACTCAACTAAGTTACCATCAGTTTTAAGAGGACATTTCTGTTCAAAAAATAAGTAAATGTGCAAAAGCTTGAAAACTGGAGAAGGTTAAACAGATCCAGGGATTTTTCATTCTCATTAACTGATAAGACCATTTCAAATTTAAACTCTCCTGCTATAGTTTTAGATATATGTATGTAACTAATTCCATCTCCCCAATTGTTTAAGTTATATTATCATATGGCAAGTTACTTTAAATTTAACCAGCAGGTTTGTCCTTCCTGAAAGGATTTAGGTGTAAAATATGCAAGAGGAGAGGTGATGGTGGCTTTTGCTACCTCTACACCAACTACATCAGCCTGTGGAGGCAGACGGACCCCTTTGAGGACAACTCACTCCGTGACCGTCTCTGTCTCCACAGGAAGACAGTCTTGGGGTAGGCAGATTCCTAGCAAAGTCCTTGTTGGTTGGTCATGATTTAGTGACCGACTCAGAGCCTCAGCAAGTATGTTTAATTTGAAATACAGATTTCTGACAATCCTGGTAGACATTCACCAAATTGGCCAAGTCTTTTTTTTCCTTTCCCCCCCCTTTTCAGGAGAGAAATGAATATCTGTTTAACCTCTGCCAACTTTGTTAGCTGATTGATGGGCTTGCTGGCCTGGCTGAGCGCTGCTCTGAAGGTTAGGTTTCCTGAAAGCAGGAGGAAAAATCCCCCCATGACCTCTCTGGCACTTGTAGAACAAGCAATTTGTCTGACTGACTGCTGAATGTATTAATATTTGAAGCTAATTTGTCTGCTTGAATAATCTGTTGCCAGATCATGTAGCCATTTATCAGTTGTAATGGAAGATGCCGCTCTTGCTGGACTGCCTCTAGAAGGTAACCACCATAACCTTGGTACATTTGACACAGCTGATTGTGGAAAATTACATTGCAATATTGTTCTGACTGCTTCATTGCAAGAAGTGTTTAGTAGCTTTATGTTGCAAGGTTGGACTAAATTACATCTCTGTAGTCCAGATGAAGTGTAACAAATGAATTTGCAGATATACCTACAGTACCAGTTAGAAGAGGGTGTCTAATTCTTCTCAGCTAAATGGAAACCTCATGCAACAAGTACATGTGTTGGAAGAGAGTGTTCGCAGCAGAGGTTTGGGGAGGGGAGAGAATGCTCTATTTAAAGGTAAATACCACGCAAGACAATAAATCTCTCCCCACCTTCAGCAGACGACTCTCTGCCCCAGGCAGCGCTGCTGACAGATGTGGTGGGACAGCAGATGCGAGAGCAATGGTGTCAGCATGAATGAGAGCCTTCACTGGAGAACATGCGTTTGGCAAAGCCGCCTGTCAAAACCCATGCAGGATGACCACGGACTGATCCTTGAAGTGCAGTCAGAGATTCAGAATGTGGGTCAGAGTGATTTGGCAAGAGGGGACGTTGGCAGCAGGGAGGGAGGAGGGAAGGGAGGAGTGCCAGCAGAAGGAGAAGGAAGCTTGATTTGACCAGCAGGAGTTGTCATCCGATAGAAAGACAGCGCAGTTTAATATATCAAAAGCTTTTATTCAAATCAATTACAATGACCCCTTTGGCTGTCAGACTGAGGCATAGCTCCACGCTAGGCAGTCTAAAGAAGGCAGAAGGCAGACTGATAGCAGTTCATTCATTTATTGTCACTGAAAGACAGATTTGTGCTTGTGCTGTCTTCTTGCTACATCTCGACAGAGACTGGTACAGGCAGGCTAGAAGTACCAGCATGTGAAGAGTATCATCTAGTTTGGGGAATGGCTTGTATTTTGCTCATATCCTACCAAAAGGAAGCCAATATATACAAAAGCTAAATATCACGAAGCAAAAGAGTTGCAAGCCACTGGCAGATGTTTTTTTAGCAGTGCTATCTCTGTGGATTTGCTCAAAAGCTGGTTGTTTTCAGATGGAGACTGTAAAAGTTCCAAAATACAAGGCTGCAATCCACCAGCATAGCTGAATCTGTGCTGATTCCCTGTAACAGCAAAGCTACATTTTGTTTTATGTGGTGTGTAATATTGATTAAATTCCTGTACATGGCCAACAAAGGTCACTTTCCTTACGCCTGGCTGTGTGAGAGTTTCACAGGCGCTCCCACCACACTGCACAGACTAGAGAACACAGAGATGAGCAGATAATGAAGTCTTCAAGGACCAAAGTCAAATTTCATCCCGCTTCTCATGTGGCAAGGCAATAACTGTATTTCACTCCCAAGACTTTTTCATGCCCAAAAGGCTTTATATTATACTCTGACTGTTATATGCCATATACATCAGAATTTCAGGAGAACACAACAGCAGGCTAGTTCTCTGTGCATTCAGCTCAACTTCTAAAGGTTACAAATATAGAGAGTAATGAGACTGGATACATCCCAGTGTCTCTTCAGAGGCTGTAGTTACAGGCTGTAGTTACTAGCCCGATGTGTAATATAACTATTAAGTACGTGATCCAGCGTGGTGTTCTGCTTTCTGAGTTATCTGAAGCAAATAGTTTCTGGGACAGCAGCTCATCAGGGTCAAATACCACCTCTCTATACAGCACCTACAGTCGTGAAGGTCTGGAAGCTCTCAGGCAGGGCTCTGCTGCACCTGTAATGTTTGTTCATTCATGGCACAGCAAAAACACTAGCACAGATTTTTTGTTGTAGTAACTGCTGGTTATAGACAAACAAAGTAGGCTCAATACTATAAAGATGCAGAGAAGGCCAAGTATCTGCCCCAGATTTTCTGCCACACACAATTCAATTCCCTGTTTTTATCACTTGAAGTGAGTGGGTCATTCTGCCCCCATCATTTTAAAAACATGCTTTTAATAGCACAAATAATGCGCTTAACGTTAAGCACCTAAGAAACCCTATTAATTTTTTGACAAGGTAAAACTGTTGTTGAAGCATTGTTGACTGATGGCTGTAGACCTTAGTCCTACACACACTCTTATGCCACCTGTGGTGGGCTGACCCTAGCCAGCAGCTAAGTCTCCACACAGCCACTTGTACACTCCCTCCAAACCTGGTGGGATGAGGGAGAGAAGAGGAAGAGCAAAACCATGGAAACTCAGGGACTGAGATAAAGATAGTTTAATAAGCGAAGAAAATAGGAAGAAGAGAGGGGATTCCCACCCCAAGAAATGATGTAAAGGCATTCATCTGGAAGCTCCCACATGCAGACCAATGCCCAACCAGTCCCCTAGAAATTGCTTCTTTCTCCTCTACATCCATTTTGTTGCAAAGTAGGATGCTGCATGGTATGGAATATCCCTCTTTGGTTAGTTTAGCTCAGCTGTCCCAGCTGCGTTCCCTCCCACCTTCTTGACCACCCCAAGCCTACTCACTGGGATGGAGGCAGAGTGAGAGACAGAGAAGACCTTGGCACTGATCAGCAATAGAGTGTTGGTGTGCTATCAACACTAGTTTTAGTCACAAATCCAAAACACAGCACCATATGGGCTGCTACAAAGAAAATGAACTTCCTTCCAGCCAGACCCTGTGCAGCACTGTGACATGACACGGACAAGGACTGATGAGCTCAGATACAAAATGTGTATGAGAGTTGGATTGATTTTTTTTTGCACAAGTGGGACTGGAAAAGAGGATATTAATGTAAATGTTTGTAGGACTAGGAGTTTTAGTTGCATGTAGTCAGGCCTGGCAGGACTATTAATGTATGTCTAGCGTGAATGAGACTCATGCCTTAGTTGTGGCCCCTGAGCACATCTTTACAAAAAACCTAATTACTAGAAATATCATGATTGTAGGCATACAATTAGAAGTCTTCTAGCTGCTACTGAAAACACATCAATAGAAGAGTTACAGGAGTAAAATTACTACATTGCTTGGAAAGACTGTCAGTGAACATGAGGTATTAATCTCCTCTGACGCATTCCCTTAGACAAGCTACAGCAAGCATTGCTCTTACTGTTGTCAAAGCCCACCTTTTCTGTGCTTTTGTGTGCCAAGTGCTACCAACAATAGTAACAAAAATCGTTCGTGCACCCCAGCCTCTTCCAGCCTCATGTCTGCTTTCCACCTATCTAAAGTAATTTTACTCAGAAAGAGTATCATGTGCTGCGGCGACAGGGTTGGGAGGGAAGCGGGATGGAGGCTCATGGGGCAGGTTGTACACGATCCCGGGGTGACAGGCAGAAACGTCTGCTTGGAAATACCCAGCAGGGCTGAGGAAGGCATTTTGCTGCTGCCGTTGATTGCAGTTTGTGAAGCGTTGCCAAGGCTTTGGACAGGTTCCCTCATTGAAGGAGGCTGGGATGTTGAGGGCAGCTGGGCAGCGGTGTGAGGAGCAAGTCACCTCATGGCAGCATTGTGTGTGGGAAGCTCCCACAGGCAGAGTGTGTGAATGGCCAGGGCAATGCAGATCAGCTTATAATGTCACTGTACAGACAAGGTCTAGGCTACGAAGAACAAACAAACAAGCAAGCTCTAATTGAAATCACTTTATTTTTCATATGGTCTGTTGGGTTTTACTGGTACTTTGCCACAAAAATTACACTGGTCCTTTGCTTCCTTAACAAGCATCAAACAGCAGAACTAAGCTGTACGTTTTTCTTATATTCCTAATTTATTTTTTCTTTTAATAAAGCTGAGTGTCTGGCATCAGATATGGGCTGCACAAGATTTTGTAGTCTGAGGTTCCAAGTTCATAAAACAAGTGTAAAAACAACAATAAATGTAAAATGATATGGCAAATCATTCTGTTACAGTGATCTGCCTGCATACCTTGCTGTTTCTGAAGGCAAATTCACAACTGCTTGGAGAAGTTACTCTGGGAGAGAGAGAGCAACCAAATTACCTTTGAATCAGGAAACTAATGAGGCTGTAAAACCTCAAGTAAGCTTTGAAATCACCTACTTTCCTTTAGTCATCCTTGATTTGTGGGGGGAGAGACAAAACAACCACAAGGGAAAGGATTCTCAGCGGCTGATCCTGCTGTGAGTGTTTTGGAGTGGCTAATGCCAAGGGGCTTTAGGTTTGCTACTACCATTACAGCCACTCCAGGCCTGGAAGTGTCAATTTATCTTCATTGCTACACCTCAAAGAAGAAAAAAAAATCTATTTTTCTCTTTGCTATGTGTTCTAAAGGGTCAGTGTTGACTAAGAAGGGGCACACACAGTAAGCAGTTACACCTGAGGGAACACCCACACACAGTGAAATGAGAAGCAATCATTTCAGATATATTAAAGATGAGGCCTAACCAGCTGAAGGAGAAATCCAAAATGAAGGTGGTCTTGATGCTGCATAGAACCTTCAAATCACGTCTTTGTGGCACAGAGACCTTTTTGAGCCACACTGTGTACAGCTGGGTGGGAAGGTTTTGTACTTTAACAACAGTTGCATTTTCTATGCTTCTTTTTTTTTTTTAACCTTACTGTAGATATAGTCCTTAAGCTTTGGTTTAGTAGTCTGTGAAGCTGCCCTTCCCGTCATAGACTTGGTTTGCTGACAAAGAAGCCCAGGAAGCTGTCAGGAACATTGGTGTTAAAAAGAGACAGATACCTGCATGTGAACACCTCTCTCACCATCCCCATTGCTGCTCTTTCAGAAGAGCTTAGCAAAAATCAGCTACCTCAAGTCCTGGAGAGATGCTGAATTGGGTGATACACGTGGCTAACCATTTATAGTGTGTCTCTCGTCATTTATGTACCTCATATACTGGTGATTGAAGAAAACATCCATTCCTCTGCTCCTCCCAGACTAGGACTGATGCCTCTGTAAATCCTGAAGCTGTAATGGGCTTGTGATTGTGTAACTTCTGCAAAGGGAGGCTGGTTTTGTGAACACAAAATGGCTGTCACTGCTGATTTCTTTCTTTTGTCTCCTCTAAAATACCACTCTCCAGGTAGCTTTCCTGGAGGAAGTACCTCCTCTCCACGTTCATCTCCTCTTTCTGCTCCTGATTCCCTGTTTTCTCTAGTCCTGTCTCCTGAAAGTCTCATCTGTTTTTTCTTCTTGCCAAAATATTGTTTTACCCAAGCCTGGATTTCTCTATCATTTATGTTGATTGACACCTGAATTATGAGAGTGAGGACACAAAGCTGCTTAATGTCTTTTTTTAACTGTCTCCAGTTTTAAGACATTGTAGTTCACAGACTGCCGTTTGGGTCAACATCACACAGACTCAGTAACACGGGTTTGACTATGTCAGAAGAACAAAAAAAGATAGTCATATGAACAGTAAAATAATAAGGAACAGTGCAGAACTCTCTCCTCCTCTTTTCCTTTCCCTGCTTCATCCCCCAAGACCTAACATGTGCAAAGTATATTTGCAAGAGTACAGCTGCTGAATTAACGTCTGGCAGATGCTGGCAGCCAGCGTCTCTCCTTGGGAGAGATTGCCATGATTCTTCCTGCATTTCAATAAATCTCATTCACATTTGGGATCACATCGCCTCTGTCACCTTCTGTCCTAGGGTTCCTACACATGCTTAGCTGTCGTACTTCTTGAAACCATCAGGAAACACCAGATGCACAGAGGCATATTTCAATAAATGGGTGGTAGAAAACAGGTATTTAGTGTCCCACAATTACTGCAAAGAAGTGTGTTTGGCTGGTATACCTGGTTTGCCCTCTTGTGAAGAATTGATGTTAGAGGCTTGGATTTTGTTTCCTCTCACTAGGGTTTCCAAATGAATCAGAGCATTTTCTACAACAAGCTGAAGTGCTACAGAATTTATCCAAGGACCGTAATTCTTCTCAGGCTGGGGTTGTTTTTCCTAAGTTCTGCAGTACATCCGTGCAATTTATAGCAATGGCTGGTACCTGCCAGCTACATTTGAAAGCAATTTTAAAAGAGATGCTTTTCCAGCTGCAGAGGAAGCCCATCCTTGTGTCTTCAGAGCTGGATTCTGCAGTGGTTTTGAATGAGCAGTTCAGAAGCTGTGAGTCATTCTGTCCAGGCTGGATCTTTTGGATTTAGAGGCTCTCAAAATATTTTAACTTTGATGCATTTATATACCTACTGTCCCTATCCCAGGTGGCTAGCGCCTTAAAAGGTTCTTTTTAAGAACTGAAATACTGTGCAGTTTGCCACTTTCTTGCATCAGGATTCCACATATATTTGGAAGGCTTCAGTACTCTGTCTGCAATGTCTCCTTGGTACTGCTGGGTGAGAGACAGATCTGCAATCCCAGCGGATGGTGCAGCAAACCATTGCTGGCTCGTTCCCCTTTCTCACTGCTTCTCTGCTGCGCTTCCTACATCCGTGAACACGAGGCAAGTCCCAGCCTGGTGAAATACTGGTCAGAGTGCTTGGGAGAAAGAGGAACCATCCAAAGACCATGGAAGTGCAGTGCAGTCATTCTCAGGACAGGCATGAGCTTTCATGATGTAAAACAGTCCACTGGCAGAACTGGTAACAGCCCCACTAGCAGCGCAGTTTTACTCACTTTTTAACATCCCCCCCCTCCCCCCGAGTCATTCCAGTATTGGTTTCTTTAACACGAGGGATTACTTCCCCCTCACAGGAGTCATTCTTCCCAAGAACAAATGCAACATCACCCCTTTCGTAGCAGCAGACACAGAGGGACGGGCAGGGCACACTCAGGGCTGCAGAGGAACCCTGTGACA
The DNA here is from genome assembly GCA_025769975.1 of Gallinago jamesoni. NCBI lineage: Eukaryota > Metazoa > Chordata > Aves > Charadriiformes > Scolopacidae > Gallinago > Gallinago jamesoni. Next base: position 101,448,490 of record JAOQGH010000012.1, read on the forward strand.
AGACGGAGTACTGCGAGCCCAGCACCATCTCCTCTTGGTACAGCAGGGCAGTTTTCAGGTTCTGCACTTGGGCATGTGCATCTTTAAACACGCAGTTCACCCCTTTCTCCATTGGCAGGGCACAGCTTGCTATTGGCCGGGTCAACACTGGATGATACAATAAACACGCTCTGGAGGCAGCTCACTATTTACAAGAATTAATCTGAAAAGAGGCTTAGCTGAAGGCACTCAGATGCCAAGAGATATCAATATAAACAAGATTTTATCATGTATGTAATTATTTATTGAGCTGAGGATCCATACAAGGTAAACAAATGTTTACACTATCATACAGTAAGCATTTCCAGGGCTTAATAAAAATGATTGTCACTCACTGTGCTTCACAAAAAAATTCATTTTAATGAATAAATAATTTGATGAAATCAAAAAATATTTACAATATAAACAAATGAAAAAGCTTTGGATATATTAATCTGAGCATCCTGTATTTTGCATTTTCTAACTGTATTTCTATCAAGATTCTCTCTCTGAAATGGTACAAAGTGGATAGAAATTACAACTCAACAAAGTTAACATGATTTGGTACATGTCTTTCCATTAGTTCAGATAAGCTACATATGATTCATTTATTATGCACGTGTTAGAATACAAATATAACTAAAATCATATATTATCAAAATGCCAGACAGCATTCTCCACAGAACGGAAATGTACACTAGGCTGTGACAATAACTGAGAATCACAGGCAACAAAATATAACAGAAAAGTACAAACTCCTTCATAAGAATATAATTGTGCTCTCTTATTTACCAGAGGACTATGCTGCTTCACCACATCAATGGCTATGTATGAATACAGTGTTCAACAACTGCCATGTGGTTTGGTGTACGTTCATATGGGTGTCAAGCAGCGGCATTATAGTGGGAAACGGGCAGTGCAAGCAGCCTTATAAACATCTTTTCGGGCTCTTAAAAAGAGCCAATTATACAAAGCAGTATAAGCATAACACTGAGAAGTCTTCATCTCATTTACACAGATATCATGAAGCGACTTGCTTTGTTTGTGGTGGTGAAAGGAGGAACTTTGTCTGTGCTGTTAATGCAATCAGCCAGAATTCAAGTATTCCAAAGCCACTTCATAGCAGAATTTGTATTGATCCTGAAAAATCAAAACAAAACCACAAAGTCAATTATTGAAGGAACTTAATTAAGGGGATCAATATTTCTCTTCTGTTAAAATTATTTACTATCAGCTGTTGTCAATGGGGAACCAGTCTGCAAATCCAATTTATATTCAGATAAGAAAATCTTTATATTAACTAGACAATAGACACTACACACAGTAACTTATGGTACTCCCCATATTAGATACGTATTTAGCTGCTCTACTACGCTTGCATTAGAAAAATTGACTACACATAAGTAAATTGACTTGCAACCCTTCTGTCATCTGTCAAAATGCTCATGTAGTGCTGCTTTACCAGAATTGGAGTTATTGAAATTCCTTCCTGGAAATGTTTATCATTAAAATAGACCCAGTATCTAGTACTTCGCAGATCATAACATTTATTTTAAAGTTGTTCATACACTTGCTACGTTTCAGGGCAAAAGCTGCTTACAGTTCCTCCAATATGTGCAGCCTAAAGCCACACTGAAATACTATCCTCTCCCAGTGCACCAGGCACTTCAGCTAAATTAACTGGATTCATTTCAATTAATATTTAGCAATTAATAGCAATCCATAAGTTAGGCTCTTAACAGCTCTTCTGTTACCCAGGCTAAGTTTTCAGGTGCCAACCCTGTGCTTCAAATGCAGACTTCCTGATTTTATTTGCAACTGCTTGGAAATGGGACTGACACCAGAAAAATCCCCTTCCTGTGGCATGCAAACCCTGTCTGCACCCTTTGGAGATGGAGGGTCGTGATTTTGTCTCCTTTACATCTTCAGTGCTACAGAGGCCCATGCTTTTGACTGACCCTTGCCCACTTTGCAACTGTTATAACCTGGAACCTGTTCTGTTTACTACCTTTATCAATGATCTGGACAAGGGGATGGCGTGCAACCTTACTAAGTTTGCAGAGGAGGACATCAAGTTGGGCAGGAGTGCTGATCTGCACGAGGGTAGGAAGGTTCTACACAGGGATCTGCATAGGTTGGATCAATGGGCCAAGGCCAATGGGATGATGGCTAAGTGCCAGGTCCTGCACTTGGGTCACAACAACCCCATGCAGTGCTACGGGCTTGGGGAAGAGCTGGAGAAGCTACATGGTGGAAAAAGAACTGGTCAACAGCCGGCTGAATATGTGTGAATATAAGCCACTGAATATGAGCCAGCAGTGTGCCCAGGTGGCCAAGAAGGCCAACAGCATCCTGGCACGTATTAGAAATAGTATGGCCAGCAGGACTAGGGAAATGATTGTCCCCCTGTCCTGGTGAGGCCCCACCTTGAATACTATGTCCGGTTTTGAGCCCCTCACTACAAGAAAGACATTGAATTGATGGAGCATGTCCAGAGAAGGCAACAAAACTGGTGAGGGGTCTAGAGCACAAGTTTCATGAGAAGTGGCTGAGGGAACCAGGGTTGTTTAGCCTCGAGAAAAAGAGGCTGAGGGAAGACCTTAGTGACTAACTACCTGAAAGGAGGTTTTAGAGAGATGGGGCTCGGTCTCTTTTCCCAAGTAACAAGTGAGAGGACAAGAGAAAACAGCTTCAAGTTGCACCAGGGGAAGTTTAGATTGGATATTAGGAAAAACGTCTTCACTGAAAAGGCTGTCAAGCATTGGAAAAGGCTGCCCAGGGAAGTGGTTGAGTCACTTCCTTGGAGGAATTTAAAAGACACGTAGATGTGGCGCTGAGGGACACAGTTTAGTGGTAACTTGACAGTGTTAGGTTAATGGTTGGGCTTGATGATCTTAAAGGTCTCTTCCAACCAACACAATTCTGATGATTTCACAGTTTTGAGTGTGTAGACCTATCCCTCTTCTGTTTTCATTCTTACTACTTGCAGTATTTAACAATACCACAAACATTTAAATGAAACAAAAAAGCCAAAAGAAATAGTAGGTGCAGGTTTCCTGAATGAGAAAAGAACAAAATAGAAGAAAGGAAAGAAAGGAGAATTATGTAAATTATTCCTTTTCTGCTTTATTGCATATATGTTCCTAAATAAATGAAAATTATTCTATAACTACATAACAGATCAAACCAGGAGATCAGCCCCTCATCCATTTCCATTTTTTCTTGCTCATTTTATGCTGATTTACTGATTCAGCAGAATAACTGTCATTTTTAGTAAACTGAATACGTCTTAAAGAGTAAACATATATTATTTTCCACTGCGTTCACTCATATGTGTCCTTTGTACATTTTTATTATTCACTTGATGGTGAATCTTAAAAGTCTCTTTATGTTAGATAGCTTTAAAGAAGTATATTTTTTTTTTCCTAGGACATGCACTACTAGGTCCAATAACATTTATCACAAAAAGCTTTGGGCATTCTGTAATAGACATTTTTTAATACCATGTTTTACCTTTGTATGATGGCTGAAGAATTTCATAGATTTTCCATATTGTATGGATACAGCATTCAGATTTTTACACTTTCAGGAAACCAGAGGTTTCAATGAAATTAACAGATGACTCTCTAAGTATAGACCATAAAGATTGCCCTTCATCTAGTCAGAAAGTGCATAACAGGTATTGATAAAGCAGTATTGAAACTATTTTTGTGAAATACTGTTATAATTCTGAGCATTTCATGTTTTTCCACAGAATTTTACAAAGGTAGATGAATATTATTGTTCTCATTTTTCAGATGTGGAAACTGAGGCAAAGACACTTTAATATAAGAAAGGTCATAAAGGATAAAATCAGTAACAGGATCAAGAAAAGAACTCAATTGTCCTGATTCCCTTTTACCATGAAACAATCTACATGGAAATTGAAACCTTCTAAATTCAAATATTTGTTCCTACAAAGTAGCAGACCAAGACTGAAGAGATGTGGTTCTAACTGCTTTGACAGTGAATTTTGTGATAATGAGCAAAATCCCGACTGTTCCCTGCCTTCGTTCCTCTGCCTATACAATAAGGAAAACAATACTGATCTTCTTCACAACTGGTTTGGCATCTCCTAACGAAAAGGCCTTATGAAGCCTCTCAATGCTGTCCAGAAATTCTCAATACCATCCTCAATTTACTAAAGGTTACTTTTATATTCTAAAAAAATACATTTAGCTTTTGATCAAAAAAAAAAATCTCTGCTGAAAAATGGAGACAGCTGCTGACAAATCTATACGTGGAGAACTGTCACAAATGGGAATTTATAGAGAACATTTTCTTCAACTGTACATCTTCACACTGGTAATTTTCTTTTTATTTCTATAAAATAAATGAATAACAGATCAGTGTGTTTTGTGGACTTAAACTCTGGGAGAATTCAGAACAGCAGGCCTGCCAAGTCCCTATCCAAACTATACTATCTGAATGAAGAAGTAGGACATTTTTCTTAATATCTAGGAAATAAAAATGTATGGTTCTCAGCATGATGATTCTCCTCCTGAGAATATAAACTAGAGGAAGACGAGCCAAATAAGCTGTTCCCTCCCAACACTGTGAAAGCTTCATAGTTCTCACTGATACAAGATTCACAGTTCCACATTGCTGGCTCATGGCCCTGTGGTAAACTCCCTCCTTGCTCAGCACAGCTGGCAACATCTGGCTTTTTTCCATGAGCCTGGCCAGAGCAGGGCCTAGAGGAGGATCTGGGATTTCTTAGGTAGGACAGATGAGATGACTGTGATGGAGAATGTGATGGGAGATGTTCTTCTGTGGGACAGATGAGGTGCCATGATATGTGTGGTGGAGAAGTGGATGGCCCTATCCATCTACACAGGGTCTGAAAGCCTCACAACAGAAATTCCTCCTTTCTGCCCATTCTGTAGTGTTTCATACCCCGATTTTGGCAGCTCATCTGAGAGACAGGGATCTCTCCTAAAATTACAAGAGCCTTGACCAGCTCTGTGACTTGCCTCCTGCCTCACCCTGTGCACTCTCTAGCAAAGATGCTGAAATATGACCCAAAATTGTTTAACCAGAGGTTGCAAAATAAGCTCAGATTGGTTTAGCATCCCTGGCGCTGCCCAGCTGCTGCTTCCTCCTGCCTATGATGCTAAATTGAATACAGCTGCCTCTCAAGCAGCCACCTTTACATCAGGATGTTGTAAAACAAGGTCTTTTATAGCCCAGGCTTCAGAATAGGGTATCATGCTACACCCATCTCCAAGTACAGAACTACACACTGGAGTGTAAGAACCTGCTGGTTTAAGCTGTTCTGCAGCTCTTGTAGCATAGCAGCTGGCACTTCAGCAATTCTCCATTTAAAAAGAAAGCTCATAAAACACTCTCTAGGAAAATAATTGCACATGGCCCCTTGTTTCTGAACTTCTTTAATCTTTCTATGAGATAGAGCAACCATAATTAAATGCAATATTCTGGATGTCAAACTGAAATTCATGGCTTTGATAAATATTAGGCGATTAAGCTATTTATAAAATATATAATTTGAAAATCTGGCATTTCATTTTACATAACTATTATTTCTACCATGCAAGGGCTGCTCTCCACTTGGCTCAGCCTGCTAGAAAAGAAAATTAATAAGGATGTTCGTCTGAAAGTTTAAAACTCTTAAAAAATTCAAATGAACAGAGACAAAGTCTCCTTGGGAAGAAAGCAGTGTAAAAATACTCTTACAAGTGAAGTGACTTCATTATCCCCTTTGAAAATGACTTGCTTGCTTTGTGAACAACTCCCACTGCAAATCTTGGAAATCTTACTGAGTCTTCTGAGAAAAAGGAACATTTTCTATTTAGTGGTGCAGTTAAAAAGCTCATACCAGAAGGTCCACCATGTTAGGCTTATTATTCCTCAGTGTCTTCACAGCATGGAATACGTCAACAGCCCTCTGATGTTGAAGCATTTCACAAACAATACTGATTGCACAAAATGTCCCACTGCGGCCACCTCCATTCCTACAATAAAAATGATAAAATGGCTCAGTTACAATCGACTCCATGTTACGAGTTCATACAGCACCAGGGATGGCTACAGAAGGTATGAGTTACAGCAGGGAAAAACCACACAACATTACTGCCTCCGAAGGCTGCTGAACTCTAGGCAGAACACGATTTTTAATTGGAATTAATGGGCTGAATGATCTCAAAGCTATGATTCAGAATCCAGCAGGCTGAATGCCTGGAGGGAATTGAGTGGCTGAGTTTTGCACCACCCTTGAGTGAACATGAGACAGCACAAAGAGGATGCTAAAGTAAGGACAAGGTACTTTTAGATTCAGTTCAACACACATTTGCACTGTAAACACACAAGGTTGCAATGAACATCGGTCCTGGAAATGTTACAGAGAAGGTCTCTAACCTCTTTTATTCCAGATCCTGGTGCTTTCCTCCTGGGCCCAAAGGTGTTTCGGAGGACCAGCAAAAGCACACAAAATCTCTTTTGTAGGAGCCTTTCTGGTGGCTCCACATTTCGCGTGGCACTAGGTGGTGCTCTGATATTCCCCTGGCAGCAGGCAGAGGGGCCGGCTGCCTGGCAATGACTACTTTTAGAAATGTACGTATTTCCCCCTCCACCCACAGTATCAGAGGATGAGAACCCGAAGTGACTTGCTAACAAAGAAGCCAGGCACAAATGTTCATGTGCATGATCAAATACAGCATTTAATAATACTTTATCCCCGGTTATTTTTAATCTTTGAGAGAATCTCTTTCTTTCTGGAAACCCTATTATTTCTACAGCTATTCTAATCAGAATCTTTAGGCTGCGCTTCGCTGAAAATAATAAACCTTAATAATTACCAGCGTGCAGACTAGTTAGGTAGCAGGTCTTTCAAACCGGCTTCGCAAATGGTTGATTTTCAAAGGAAGCTACAACGGCGCACATCTGTCACATCCAGGCAGTATGAAAAGAATGCTCTCTGCTGCCAAAACATTGCCTGATATTGTGGGACTCTTTGAGAATTTTAATTAAAATAAAGTCATTTAAAAGGATTATATTAGAGCTTTTTCTTTCTTTACTGCCTGGAAGTGACGCATGTGTGATGTTGTACAACTATTTAATATCATCAGCCACCTCAGAGATAACAGTAATTTACACTTCAAAAGGGTCTTTTCAGCTAAAGATCTCAAAACATTAATTAATCACACTGCACAATGCTCCTTTGATGAAAGTATTATTATCCCCATTCTACAGATGGGGAAACTGAAGAGCAGTGACTTGTTCAAGGTCAGTGATAGTGGGAATTATTAATACACTCTTAGATTTTCCTGCATTGTTCCAACATTGGGTCCCAACTTTTGAAACTGCGTTAGCGTGTGCTTTTCCTATTAGCATGTCCCTTCTCAATGGCAGCATCTTTAAGCAGATGTTTAGAGGAAGATGGATACAACTTCAAGCACTGAAGACTTGGTCTCAAAAGATCAGTTACTGCTAAGGGAAACAGCACGTACAAGTATTAAGTCATTCCAAAAAGAGGATGGCGGCAAAAGGGATGAGACTCTGCACCAGTGGAGGACAAAGGTCACAGGAGGACAAAAATATATGCCATTATTACAGAAAGGTAAGGCAATTAAAGGATCATCATAACTGGTCTGTCATGGCACTTTTACTTCTATGCTTTATGTCTGGGAGAGGAATCATCCCTTCAATGCTACTTATTTCTATAGTTCCTATCTGTAGAAATAAAAGGTACATTGTTCTGAAGGTACAGGTTTGATTTATTCTGAATAAATATGCCCCTTTCCCATTTGCAAAAGTCACTGAACATCTTTATATAAAACAGAATTAACTTGTACCCATCATCTTTTCACAGGGGTCGACCAAGGGACAGAGAGGGAATCTCATGAATCTTCCTCTTATGTTCAAAGCTTTTAAATGAACAGCTTTATTATTTATTCAGTTCCTAATTAGGACAGATACCTCTTCACAAATCTTTTAAAATCTGGCACAAATCCTGTAACATTATTCCTTAACTTTCTCTCTTCTGTTTACAGTACTTACAAGCAATGCACAACTGTGCGTCCCTCTCCCCCGTTATATTCTTCCTGCCATTTTTCCACTTGACGGATGAGCTTCAAGAAGGAGCGTTTAGAAACTGGTGTGTCTCTGTACATGGGCCATCCCAGGAACTGGAACTGCTGCACCATCCGATAGCCATCTTGGGGCTGTAGAGATGCAGACAACAAACAGGAAAAATAATAGTATTTTTTGGGGGGGATATAATTTAGATATTTGCATCGGTGAGGAAAGTTGCTCAAGCACATCATTGCTGAGAAACTACTAATGTAATTTCAACTGCCCTTGAGGAGTTACGACTTTTAATTTCCAACAGAGTTATTAGAACAAGAGGTTTTAAACAGAGAGCTGTACAAATAGACTAGAATAGAGCAATGGTACAGCTGCAGGATCAAGCAAATAATTGATTAATATCATAGCAGGAACTTGGTAGCAAAGAGGGAACTAAAACACAACTTCAATTATATACCTTCTTTTTTCATATACTTCAGCATTTTGAAGAATATTTGCATGCTTCTGTCTTTTTTTATAAGAAAGGTCAACATATATCAAGATATTCTAAAGCAGGAAACATTTAAAAAAAATCCCAAAGGAATCCCTCAGATTTTTCTGTCTTATGAAAAAATGTAACTCCATTTTATTTTATTGTCTGCTACTGCAGAAGTCAGAACCCCTCTGGTGAAACGTTACTGAGCAGTTGCTTTATGGTGATTTAAAATAAAAAAGGAGCATAGAACGAGTGTTAGTGGCAGAAAATTACAGTCCTTTGAAAAGGGCATAATAAACACACATGAAAACTGTTTCTGCAGTCTAGGATTTGCCACTTTCACTTCTGTGCAAAGTGAGGGCATTTTAGTGCCACTTTTGAAATGAGCAACACACAGAAATGTTGAAATTACAATTTTTTTTTCTCTAGAGTAAAAGGTAATAGAGAGGATGTAAGATTAACAAGATAAGGAAATTACCCAAAGTGGATTCAACATTAGATATATTCTTCAATGTGTTTTGTCTGCTTTATGTCAAAATTTGGAATCTAGTGATTTTCTGGCGCAACAGCCAGACCCAGTGCCTGCTAGAGACCATGTTAATGTTCCTGGAGATTGTGTTTTTATGTTTTCAAGTTTACTGTAAATGCAAAGCCTTCATAGTATTAAAGAAATATCTTGAAGCTTTACAATCTGCTTCCCTGTTTGGTTATTAATATATTTTTATGTGTGTGTGTTTTGGGGGCCTTTCTCTCACTGTCCTGAGACCTACCAGATCTCAGGGCAGTTCCCATCTTTTCTCAGCAGGGAATGGTGCTTATTCCTTGCTATGGTTCTTTAGCGATCAATACCAGTCCATTGCAAAGGCTCTCTTCATCTGGATGGGGAGAGATGCCTGGTTTGTGGCGGAATCTTTTTCCCGCTCAGCTTGAAAGACATGCCTCGTTTAGTCTTCTGTCAACTTTACAGGAGCATAAAAGCTGGGTATGAAAATGCACTTGTCCTTCTGAAGTGCTTACATATATTATGAAGTGTGATTAGCGGGACAAGATCTTCACAAAACCCTGGGACTGGTGTTCAAAAACATGCCTAGTATTGGTGCACAGCTTTCTTCACATGACACAAGACAAAAACATGCAAAATGGCTAATTTCAAACTGTTCCAAACAGCACTGATTTTAGCATTTCTTGGCTACCAGTCTGAATACTCCATTTATTTCATTTGCATTGAACACACTTGAGATATGTGTTAAAATATTTTTTCCTTTAATTACACATAGAAGGCTTTCTTCTCATTGATTATGGTACGACTCAGTATTGCGCTGTTGCCCTCAAAAAATAAGCTGAAAAATGAAAATGGTTTTATGTGAGTTTAACTTTCATTTTTTTATGAACTTGAACAGAGTCAACTCATCTACTGAGACAGAACTGTTTTGCAAATAATGTCCTTACCCTGGCTGCATTATAAATTCGGAATATCCGGCTGATTATGTCTTCTTCTAAATCAGCTGATACAAACTCCACCTGAATAGGACCGTGCCGGTGTACTCCATTTTCTGGCCAGTACTGAGGACACAGCTATAGAAGACAGCAAACACAAAAGTGCACAGTTAATCGCTTTGAATTTCACGCTGCCTCAATATACTTTTCTAGATTTTTCTTTGTGCTACATTCATTACCGACATTCTCACACAGTATCTTTCTAAAATACACAGTGCACCACCCTCCATCAGTTTCAAGCACTCTGCTTCTACTTGTGTGGAACAAATTTAAACAAATGCCTTTGCACTTAACTGAACCTGCTACTGCTGCTGTACTCGCCATCCTCTGGTATTCAGAGTAACACATTTCTGACACTCAACGTCAATTCTGCAAAACTGTATGTCAAATATTACTGCATCTCTGAGACTGTGTGAAGCCCAAAGACCAGAGGCTTGGTACCTCCAGCTGTCCTGAAAAGTTGGTAATAATACAAGCTACATCAAAATATGTGCTTTATACTTTGAAGGGTGCATCAGCTCTCAAAGTTCAGGACTTAACTTTCATGTCCGTTTCAGCCGTAACTGACGATATTGGCTAATAGCAGCATTGCTTTAAATTTTCATCAACTGCTCAATTTCATCTTATCAATGCCACCTGGAAACAGCAATCATGCTTTCTTTAGTGCTCAGAAAACATTACTTCTAGGTATCTGAAGATCACAAACTAACATTACCATTATCTTGCAGTTTTAGTGTCTAATAATATCACAATGGCTTAATCCAGGAACCAATTATCATCTGTGTTAATACTTTAAAGATTAAATCAACACTTTGTAAGGAGGTTTTTGAAGCTAGACTCTGCTTGTCCATTATTTTCTTTTCCATAAAAATCCTATTTTTTTTCCAGCGATATTTACAGCAGTTCAAGCATGTAGCATTTGCAAGCATTCACTAAAATTAATTATGAACCCATGCAATTTTGTTTGCTTGCAGAAGCATTGATGTCATATCTGGAACTTTGTTTCATTCAGTAAAACAGCTGTGGTCTTCATTCTGCTGCATTGCTGTTGGTGATCCAGAGCTGAGCTGACAAATCACATTTACTCCAGATGTTGTTTTGCATTTCATATAACACTTACTTCTCAACAAAGCCGTTTAGAGATGACTACATTTCAGGGAAACATAATCATTTACTACATCAATTAAAAAGAGAACAGGGACTGATTTGCAGAAGCTCACTTTAACAAGTTAAAACCAGAAATTTCGAGTAGGGAAATACATTTTCATTTATTTGAAACCCCCCACGATTTGCTCCGCCAAGCAAATTGCTTTCCAAATATTGTCTAAACCTTAAACAAATTTTTATTATGAACTATGCTGGTGTACAGGATAGCAAAATATAATGCAAACGACTAATGCAAATGCCAGTACTCAGAAAATTTAACATGTGCACAATTTAGCACATGTCTTTCAAATACATAGGAATACTGTTCTAACAGATCTTTGAAAAATGCTTGAATGGTAATAAGCAGAGCTGTTTGCTCGAGCTGTTTTAGGAAGTCAAGACTTTCAAGTTCTAAAGAAACCAAAAGCATTTAGGTCTGTGCATTTTGCATGCATGTTACACTAGTGACTCTCTTTAAGTCAGAGTCACTGTGAAGGGTTGAGTTTTGTTTCCCTACAGAGCATAACAATCCACATAAATTGTAATATCTAAACAGAACTGTAAACACTCCATATATACATAAATAATAATGTTACCAGTAATTATTAATAAATCTGAATCTAATGTGTGTTTTTAATAAGCTCTGCCCTCTCTCCACTTCCATTTGCTCCGAGGGTTTTGAGATTTATTCCTAATGAAAAGATTGTTACTCACATTAGAGGGAAAAGGTTTAACATACTGCAGAGGCAGGTGCATTAACTGCGTATCCCAATAGCTTTTAAAAGCCTGCGAGGCTAATAAATGCTTGAAATAGCCATGCACTATTGTAAATTCAAAACACAGCCCACAAATTAAAAAAATTCTGTTCAGCAGTCCCTAACAGTCGGACTCCCTTGAGTCTTTCTTTATTCACTCAGAAAATAATCTTAGACTCATGAATAAAAGTTTTGTCTTTCATTTCTATTTTTCTCCCTGTAGACAGTTAAGGGCTTAGAATCAGAAATTCAGTCTTTAAAATACTGTGTGGAATTCCTACACATTCCTTTGGAAGACAAAAAGGAAGATTAGTATGTTTTAAAAACAAATTCTTTATGTTAGAAATAGAAGGAAACGTTTTTCTAGGTATGAATAATATACAACAAAACTAAAAAGATTCTTGATCCTATCAAGAATAAAAATAACATGCAGTCTGCTATAAAAAAGTAACAATTTCTCTTAACCAATAATTAGCAAATATTTACATATTAAGAATCCAGATTACCACCACATTACTTCAGCAGATGGCTGGTACAGTTTGTTGGAACCAAGGAAATTATATCTGTGTAAGAACCTGGAATTGTGCAGTGTGAGCCAGGCTCTTGGACAGTTAGTGATTAATGTTAGCGATTAAATTGCCAAACCAGTAGGTACAGTTTTCCAATTTTCTAAAGAACATGTACAGCATGCACAACTCTTTTGTAAGGTAATTACATTCCCCCATACGTTTTGTTGCTCTGTTTTCTCTTCCAAAGGATGCTTTGTCTCCAATCCTGTTTAGTTCCTATCTCCTTGCTAACAATGTCATTTTGTGACAAACATAACACAGATTTTTCACACTGGGAACATCTATCCCCTGGTATTTGACAAAGGTCATTGACCTGTTTCAGGCAGGCTAATGAATAGCTGTTGGCTTCTGTTTATGACTTTTGGCTATTATTAGTGTGTTTCAGATTCGAGTCAGAATTCTACAACCATCATTTCTGATATTTTAGCAGCTCTTCTCAACATGTGTTTTCTTATCAGAATAAATTTTTGGTGCATGCACTTATGTGTGTGTGTATTAACATTTTGGTGGAGAAGTCACTGAGAGCCTGATTTATTTCTCTTTCCAATGTATATCTGCAAGTCACCAATCCATTTTTTAGTGTGCTAGTATTTAATGTTGTTTTATTAAACTAATTACATCCTTAAGCTGTTCTGAGCACACATGAGCTGAAATGCTGAGGCACCAGCGCTACTCTGTTGAATGGAGCAGTTTTCTGGACTTACTTGTGCTGGATCGACATCGTTCAGCATAACTATTGAAGTGCAGTGATAATCTAGGACCAGTCTCCAGAAATCTTTGACAGTATTTGGTAAAGGATGCTGTGTAACTATAAAAGCTGATGGTTGCTTGTAGCTCTGCAAACAAAAAAACAAAAAGAATGGTAAAAGATAAAAATCTATTTAACAGAATGCCAGCCATAGCCCCAAAACTTTGGGACTGAAAGCATTACTTCTTTTTTCTATACAATTAATACACTTTTTTCAGCTCTTTCCCAAGATCTTATATGCTTCAAAGTTAATAAGTTGTATTCGGGCAGAATATGACTTCTGCAGATGTTATATTTCTGAAACTTATTTTATGCCACAGGCATAGAGTAAAATCATCAGAGGTTTTTGCCTGCAATGGAACTCCTAAAAATTTTTAAGCAACAGTTTTGTTTTGAGCTGTTAATGGACAGATTAATCTTGGCTGTCTGCAATTAGCTGTTAATTTGAATGATGCCCGTGAAAGGAAATATCTAGTTATTTTTCAGAAGTATTGTTGAAATTCTGGTCCATCTGACAGCCTCAAGGATACCCAGGGGATAAATTTTAGTGCTTTTTGTTTTTTTTTTAGTTACAGGGTATGTTGTTGACAGAGCTGCTGGGTGGAGCTGTTCAACTGTGCAATTTTCAATTCTGCCTCCCTGAGTGTTGAAGGCCAGTGTGGCCACACTGGGGCTATTCTTGGCAGGGGCTGCCATTGTCTTCATTAAAGAGGGCAGGGAAGCCTCTACATGCTTTGAACTGAAGTCTTTGTACCTCGACAGAAATGCAATCTGATCAGCTATTTACGTCTTTCATTCAGAGACAGCCACTGAAGAGACCACAGAAAATGAATCCGATGTGGTTTGGGTACAGATACAGACATGCAAAACTTCAGTTCTTTGTTTTGGTTTCAGCAAGCTGCAACCAGCAGGTATTGACGCTGCTCGTACATCAGTCAGCTGCCTTCTATCCTACTGGTTCTGTCTTGCTGGAAATTAGATGCAGATGAGAGATGCTTGAAGGGTTCTCCATTATTCTGTCACAGAAGCCCCATCAGGTTTTTTGGGCAAAATCGTTCTCAAACTCATTTGCTACTGAATAATGAAAATTATGCTTGCGACCCCTTTTGCTTAAAGTGAGCTTTAAAGATTTACATGAAGTGATCCAGCTGCACCTCAACAGATACTAAGTGGAGAGGGTGAAACCTGCTGGATACTAAGTGTTTAGAGAGAGGTACAAATGTCTACTCTTGTCCATCAGTGTAGGGATATTGCAGGGTCTTGGCAAAGGTCCTTTGGGTGGAAAGTGACCCACATCATCTCCACCCTTGAAGCCTTTTGCTCAGACACACTTTTGGATGCAGCTCATTGTTTCAACAGTGAAGAAGAGAAGAATTTTCAAAGCAAATATTGAGGCACTGCTCTTTCTAAGCAGTACTTAATTTACAGAACAAAACAGTACTGAACTCTCCTGGAAAGAAGACAATGTAATGGCAAGGTTGTAAATTGCAGATCAAGGAACCTCCATTCTAAATACAAAATGCTGTTGACCTACTGTGAGAACCTAGAGGAGTCACTTAAGCTTTTGTTCGCACTTTCTCTACATAGATAAACATAAAGATAATACACCTACCTTTTCACAGGAGTGTTTTGAACTTATGATTATTTTAGGAAAATGCTTTGAGAACTTGGAAGGAAAGAAATGCAAAAACTGCTATAAACTGTTATTACTCTAGCTTCTCTTTTCAAAAAGGCCATTTAGAATGTGTTTGTTCTTTGCTAACCTCTGTTTTCTTGTTGTTTATGTGTTTGACAACCATAATTACTACAGTTCTAAATTGTCAAGGATAGGCTATAAATATCTACAGACTGTAAAGGCAGTTTAAGTGTCTTTACTGATACTCTATTAGTGGGATTAGAATTACCATACCTGCATTAGGAAAAAAACCACACACACACACACACACAAACACACACATTCAAACAGAAATAAACAGGAAGACTGAACTAATGGCTTGTGTACTACCCTGTGCTGACAGACAATTATTTTTTTTGTTAATCATTGTTAAAATTAGAAAGAAAGGGAAGTGAAATATTGCTGCCAACCTTATTATCCTATTTAACTGCCCTAGTGTCTTAATAGGTAACTCTTTTTTATCCTAGACCAGATGGTTAAAAATTTAAGCACTAGGGAGAAATCCAGACACACTGGATTTATCAAAACTCCCTGATTTGCTCCCTGAGCATGGCTTTGGAACCTTGGCTGTGACATAACATATGTGGGATCCTAAATGTACTTGGGAGTTTATAGATTTTGTGCCATGTTTTTGGAAAACAAGCTAGAAGGATTTCAGTCTTCTTGTGCCAACTCCACTTTCTGGCCTTTCTGAGTTTGGAGGGCTGCTTATTCCCTTTTTATTATTAATGATGTAGTGCAGACTTACATCCATCAGTGCAGCATTAATGTAGTTACTACTCTCCCCATCTATTGTTATGAGGAAAGGCAGGCATCTGTCTGGAGGCAGAACATCCATACAGCGATTCTTTTCATGGTTTCGTGGCAAAAGTGCTATGCTGCAGTCTTCTACACGCAGTGTCGGAGTCACCATATTTAAAGTCTTTCAAAAAGAGTAAATAATACAATAGAAAAATTAACACAGCAGTGAAAGCATTCCAAAATATTTAAGAACAGATCATCTCAGCATTCAGTTTCAGTAGGAATCAATATGCAGAGAAAGGAAAACACATCACAGCCAGCAGGGTTTAGAAGCAGAAAATCCTGGAAGCACACAGATCTGAAAAATAACCTCAGAGACAGCTGTGGAGTAACCTGCCTTCTGGAGAAAGGACTGTGGAAAGAATCGATATACTTCCCTTGAGTAAAAAGATTTTACTACTACCCTACTGCGTTCTTTTATGATTTAGCATAATTCAAGAGCAATTAGTGACATATTATTTTCCCTTTTTTTTTTTTTTGCAGTCCCTCCCAGGCCTGGTCCAAAATTCGCATGGTTATAAGCAAGCATCTGAGTAAGAGTCTTTAGCATAGCTGAACTGTATGGCTTCTAGGTACTGCTAGCCACAACTTACCCGAAATTCCTCTTTGATCTGGCTGGAGTTAGTCTGAGGATCCAGTTTATTCATTTCATAGTAAACCGACCTAACTTGAGAAGCTGGAATAGATGTGTCCCCACAAAGACAGGCTTCCAGGATAGCATCATGGATGAATACATACTGCTCCTGGTAAAGCAATTAAAATAATTATTGACATACAGAGCATACACTACTAGTATTTTGGTAAATAAAAAATAACAATTAATATGTTTGCCACTAATTCTCTCTGATTTTATGGGGACTCAAGCAAGACCAGAAAGAACAACAGCAGTTTACAAAACTTTATTTCACTCATTTAGAAATTATTATAGAAGGACTGATTCAAACTAGTTACAAGTACAAACAGAAGTGCAGTAACACTCCGGAATAAAACTTGGAATATTTCTGGTTTCTCCATTCTTCTGCACAGTTCTGTAGGCTCTATCACATAACTGAGTCTAAACAAGATGTACTCCAGAATTAATCCTCCCTGGAGAGGAAACACTTATGATTTTCCATTGCAAACCTTAAGTGCAGCATAACTGGGTACTTGTTTGGGCAAGTGTTCTTCAAGTTTATGTGTGGAATATTTTCTGTGTATGACTGCATAAACTACCTTCTGGATGGTGCCTACCAGAAAGGGGCCCTAGTTTTATGGGGCAGAAGAATACCTTTTCTTGCAAAATTCCAGTAGATTAGCAATACCTCAGTCTGCACCATGTTAACTCTCCGAGATCGAAGCTCTCTCACACAATTGTATATATCTACAACGCCTTCTCTTTCTGCCATATCAAGCATGATGTCAATCACAATGAAGCACCCAGTTCTGCCAGCACCAGCACTAAAGTAAAAGAAGAGCATAGTTAATGTTTAGCAGTGCATTGGAAAATGTAAAGTACAAGAGTTCATCTTGCAGGTACTTGATCAGTGGGATTACTGAAACTAAGTCTCGCAATCAGGCATTTGCAGGATTTCAGACTTAGTTGTGCCATTCTTGTTTAAGTTCTTGCGGGTAGAGCTCCAGTGGCTTCAGCA
Source organism: Gallinago jamesoni (assembly GCA_025769975.1). Taxonomy (NCBI): domain Eukaryota; kingdom Metazoa; phylum Chordata; class Aves; order Charadriiformes; family Scolopacidae; genus Gallinago; species Gallinago jamesoni. The sequence continues at coordinate 101,465,887 of JAOQGH010000012.1, forward strand.
ACCTGTGTGGGGATGAAGCAGTAGAAGAGAAGAAAAAGTAGGTTCTGAGTTTAGCAGCATTCTACCCACCTGCAGTGAACAACCAGAGGGCCAGCATTTGGTGGGCTCTTGGATTTGACCTGCCGTACAAATCCCAGCAGGCCCGTCGCGTGGTACGGTACACCGTGGTCTGGCCACCCAGTGAAGTGAAACTGCCGAATTTCTCGAATCTCATGAGCACCTCTCTGTTGAAAAGACAAGGGTTGAAAAAGAAAACCAAGCTGGAATGTGAAAGAAGTTGGATGAGTGACTGTAAGAATGTTACATCAAAAGCCTTGCTGTAAAACATCCACCCCCTACCAATGCTCTGAAGAGACTGTTGGAGAGCTTTCTCATAGCAGGAGAGCGAGTTCAAAGGTTACATATCAACTGGTTTCAAAGCCTTACAACAAAACCAAGTAATTTAGCATTAGATTGGTCAGAAACTTTTAGCAACAAGATAGATGCTCATCTCTATATTTAAGCACTAGGTTGCTTTGAAAAGTGTGGCCTTAAGATGCATGCCATGATCACAGAACAGGTCAGCAGCAAGGCCACGAACATATAGCATAGATGACATTTGTTTTTGTGCTGTTCTCCACAGGAGTTTTGCTGCTGACTTTGGGGAACTACAATTTCAGCATAATTTTCCTTATCATTTGTCTCCTTCATTGGTCTGAAAGAAACAGCTGAATAGCAAGAAACCTTTTTGCACCTCCAATCATAGGGCTGTGTTTGTAGCCCTCCAAATGCTCACCCTTCAAGTGATTTGCCACAGTCTAGAAGGACATGGATATGGTAAGACAGGTACAAATGAGAGGCCGATCGAGTAAGTAATTTCCCATGTGACTTTCTGGAGCAGTCTGGATATTAGAGGTCTGTATGCTAAGTTTGATTTTCTTAGTACTTGTATTCCCCCCCTCCTCTAAAAATGTAGCTGCCAGTATCTTATTCTCATTAGAAATCCACAGACCAGAGGCCATACATATTTCATAAGCAAACAGCAAAATTATGACATATCATGTCTAGGCTGGACTAAATGTCAGTGATATTAATAACTGGTGGTTTACAGTTTTCCTTCTTAAAGATGTATTTCCTGTCTTGAGCTGGTTTGCATATAAAAGGTCTAATTCTTTTTGCATAATGAAGTAACACAAGCTTCTTAATTTATTGCTAGTATGCAAGCAAAAAGAGTCTGGGTTTTCAATGACTGAGAAATTTTGGCAGTGCCAGTGCTACAGGGCTAGAGTGGGCTTGGTGTATCTTGGAGTCCTGATGCTCTGACAGCTCAGGCTGGAGACTGGGCATCTACTGAGAGGAATATCCACGCTCCTCTCCCTCAGAAACTGTGACACAAAAAGGCAGGCGGGGGAGAAGATGAAGAGCCCCTGTGACACTGGTGTGGACTGAGGAGATCACACCCTTGCAACAGAAATTACCTTATATCCTAAAAAGCAATTTTAAAACATATTGAAAACCAGGGACAGACAATGTAATTTGCATTTTAAGACAGCCTAGCAAACACATTCAAATAAAATTTGGTCTCTGTACTCTGGGGATTTTACAGTGTGTTAGCTAACAGCGTTTTGCTACTGTAAGCAAGGCCTCCAACTCTGTAAATAGCTGTGCGTAGGTGGGGTATCCATGTCCCAAACACTTTTATATTTCTCCTAACAACTGCCCACAGCCCCTGAAGAAACAAAGATCCCATACAAAAAGCAATGCCATGACTACAGAAAACGAGGACTGAAATGAATACCCCACACAAATTCTCCACGGTGTATGCAGCCTTGATTTTCAAGCAATTTACAAAAAGTAAACTGCCCCTCCAAAATAATGTGTCCGTCTGTTGCACGGGTCAGGATCTGTGTCTTGTGCATTAGTTTTGAAAATGCTGTCTGTCATGCTGACTGCATTTTTGTCTATCGTGGGTAACACTCAGCTACTTAGAAAAGATTTTGCATATGGGGTACTTTTATAATGAGTTTGCTTATTATACCTACAAAAGAATGATTTTCATGTCTGTAGCTTCCCTGCTGGTTTCTAAACCCAAAATAGCAACACAACTACATGAATCATAAAAGCATATGCTCAGCTTGGAATACTGTTTTTGTTTTTTTTTTACTTTTTCTTTCAGCTGAAACAAAATGAAAATGATGTACACTGCTAACAAACCCCAAGATGTTAAAAAATGTAGACCCTAATCCTACAAATACATATGGTGCTGCTGTATGTTCCTGAGTAATTCATCTGAGCTAGCTGTTGTGCTGTAAAGGAACTACTCCAAAGGAGCGCATTAGAACACATCATAAAGCATATCTAGGAAGTGGTCTTCAGAATCAGATTGTAATTTTGGATTCAATTTTCTTAGCATTATCCCTCTCCTTCCCAATAATTAACAAATAGCCATTTTCTAAACATCTTTGAGGTAGCTGCAGACTGCAATTAGATCCTCCTTACCCCTCCTCCTCATCTCTACCACAGCAAACAAGGCCCCTTGCAGCTCACATGTCCTACATCCATAATCACCTTGCATCTCAGCTGTTGGATGTCATAGCCTATACAGACACATGGGGTTAACCCACCTAAGGCACAGAATTTTGCATTTTTCCTTGTTGAACTACTGAAGTTGGACAAATATTTAAGTTCTTCAGAGCTGAAGCTCCAATGTTCAGCATTTGAACACCACCCTTTATTTAGTATTGTCTGCACATTTGGTCAGGGTGCACTCTGTCTCATCATGCAGCTTGTCTTGGAGAGGCTGAAAAGTATCAGTTCCAGTATAATCAGAAATATAAACTTGAGAGAATTATGGTGGAAGAGATGTACAGACTTGACCTTCCAGTACCATTGGAAGAGTTAAAAAATATGGAAAATAGGGTAAAAACAAATGTACTTTACTCAGACTACACTGACACTGCTTTTAGAGGCTTACTGAAAAACTACTGACTATTAAAAAGCAGTGTCTAAATGAAATCTTTTCAGATGGAGATTTTTTTTCCCTAAGAAATGAAATGTTTAGTGCCTTTTATCTCTATCTGTTCTAATACACTTATTCAAGACAGTTTGGTTATGATCAACTGTAAAATCCTCTAGGTCTTTTTTTTTCCAGTCCCAGTTAAGCAGTGAAAAGCTAACATCAAAGCATGGGCTTAAAATTTGCAGAATAGAAATCAACCAGTGCTTCATCTACTTCAAAGTGTAGCCACTGTTTCTCATCTGTTTATTAAAAATACCTAAATGCAAGGAAACAACAGGCTTGAATGAATTCAATGTACAATGTGTACAGCGGTAAACATGATACAATATTTCAGTTCATTCAAACTGCATAATTCTGTTAACATTACCCTCAGGTTGCTGTACTGATGCATATTTAAGTATTAGATTGAAGAATAAAACAGGAAAAAACCTAATTCCTTTGTTACTGTGTATGTATGTACAGAGACCCTGTTGGGCCCCCTTTTTGGCAGTTTCATCTACCAGAGTGCAGAATTCTTTGATGCTAAAGATTATGTTCTTCAAAACCATAATTGAATACTATTTCATCATTAGAGAGAACCACTCTATCACAGGTACTGCAACTATATCAAAAGGAGTTTTCTAAGCTAATTAGTTGAAAATCTACTCATGGTGATACTGAGAGAACATTACTTCAGTGCGCCATTACGAATATCAAGTCTTACAAAGAGGCCCTTTCCTCATTGTTTTGCAACTCAAATGAGTCTTGATACATGCAATTAAAACACTTCTTTAATGAAGTCTGAATAAAACCCTTGAATCGACACAAAGAGCTTGAAACACTTCAGCTTTGGCTGACCCTGCTTGTTCTCACTTTCAGTAATTACCTTATTTGTTAATTGTATGTTGTCTACATATTGTAAGCTGCTTGGGAGAGCTACATGATCTAGTAAGCATCAAAAAAAATTCATGGCATTATTCTAATAAACAGTAATAGAACATGCTGATTGGAACTCTCCATAGAAAGACTGTTTCCACATGAGAAGTGAAATTGCCTTGAAAAGAAAATTAATTCATTTCAACTGTCTCTGCAGACCAGGAACACACCGGCCCAACATACAACAGTATCCTCCACCGTGGACTTCTGAATAATGGTGCATGCAGCTTCTGCTACAGATAGAAACTGCTTGTCTGGAACGTAAGATGGGAAAACAGCACGAATGTGTTTTAAAATTGATTGCTGGGAGGGAGGCTTCGATTTCTCCTAGGCACAGAACATCACTTTTTCTAACTCAGACAGGGGCCAACAGTGATGGAAAGCGCAGAAAAGGTGCTGCATTTAAAGAAAAACGCAGTTTACCATAAGAGGGCGGTAGTCGTTAACCCAAAAAATAGCTACAAAACCGGGTTGTCAGTCAGAAGATTTAACTTTCTCGTGTTGAATTTGTATATAAGTTACTTAGGCAGATACCACTGTATTTTAGAAAACTGAATCTGGAAACTTACCTTTTCTACTGCAAATGTTCGAATCACATATTCAGCCAGGAGCTCTGTTTCTATTAGGGTAACTTTAATGTCTTTATATATCTCTGTGTCATCTGGCCAGTATTTGCAGCATTTGACCTTTGAAAAATACAAAGGAAATTAAGTTTAATTTATTTTAGAAGGTTCATACTGAATCCTGTATTCTGTATTCTGTGCAAGGATTTCTGTTTTAAAATGCAATCACATGCAAAACAGTCACACTTCTTACACGTGGAAATGATTACTGTTCGAGGGACAGTTACCTCTTCTTAAGACATCTTCAGAGTTCCAGGTGAGATTTGTGTTGTGGTTAGCAAAGTTGTACAGAGCACAATGGATACTTCCACCCTGCATGACTGAGTCACAGAACCTGTTCGTTTCCTCTGCTTTCCAACGCAGGGCGTGCCCAGAGGGGTAACTACCACCAGAAGGTTTTTCCCCAAACTCTATTTGGTGATTTGTTTCAAAAATATCTTCCTACCTTCTAAAATGAAAGTGCGTTTTTCAGACAGGAAGGATCATCTCTAATGTTAGAAAAGTATCTGTTTTCTCAGATTAACTTTCCAAAGGAACCGATAAGAGGTCAAATGGCAAACCCCAACACTTTAAGTCAAGGTATGAGCTTTATGTCTGGACTTTAACACCAATTCACTTGATGACCCCAAACACTATGGGTGGGATTCATCTCAGCTCAAACTAAGATGAGTAGGATGAATGCCTTCTAGTGGTGCTTTTATTTTCATTAACTATGAAAAGAGTCTAGACGACTGCCTTCACCTAGATATTTGGCTGCATGATGGCTAAGGTTAGGTGAGATTAATTACTCTTCTTCCACAGTAATTTCACTTGGGTTCTGGAGCTGTGTGTTCCTGGCAAATTTATCCTAGCATATAGAGACGGAAAGAAGGTGGGTTCTGTGAAATGTATTTCAGATTTTCTGAGCCCTGGTTTGGTCTAGATGGGATGGACTTCACAGTATTTAACATATTCAGATGTGCACTATTATTCTGATATTTTTTAAAGTAAGTCATTGTGGGGACTGTATATGATGATGCAGGCAGCTGACAGACTTAAGAATTTTCTCCTCCTTTCCTTTTGTGTGGACAAGTCGGTGGGCACAGAAGCTAACACATTATTTATATATCTTGGTTTTATTCTGCTCTATCACAGTAATAGCTCTGTTACCACCACTGCAGCTGGCCATCGACCAGTAGTGCAGTACATGCTAGGAGTAGCATAGCATCTGTTATACATCTGCTGCATCAAATTGTTTCTCTCTTTCTCTCACTGAATGGAAAATTTAAAACAGATCTTTTAATACATGTAAGTCTACTGGTTTACTTAAATATACTCTTAAATGGGTTGGGTAAAAAACCCAAACACTTCAAATATTCAACAGAAAACTGATAGAAAAACAACAATCAAAAAAAATTAAACTTCACAACTGGCAGAGTACCTTTCATACCCATTTTCATGCCAAAATATTTGGATTATTACCATGTCTAGTCTTGAGCAAAAGGTAAAACTGATAAACATGTGTATAAGCATACAGTGAAAACTGGAAAGCATGATTTAAATGATTTATTTATCCACATTCCAGGTTCATTATATAAAGGATTACACAAAGAGTAAAACCTTGTCCTGCCAGGCAGAAGAAAATACTTTCCTCAGAATTTGTTTCTAGTGATGTAGCGTATAATCACATACAATTCCTCTTTACCGGCTGGACAGAAGAGAGGTCTTGCCACACCAAAGAAGTAGCATTGGCTGATAAAATAAAAAGTTTGTCCAGGCATGGTCAGCAGCTTTGACCTTTTCTCTGACTCTTTAGCAGGATAAAATTTAAATCTGAACAGAACCGAGTAAAAGGGCTGAAAAAACACAGCCCCACATCAGGATTCTCTTCAGAGAAAAAGAGTAGACTGGTTGTATGCCCTGGCCCCCAGCCACAAAATTATACAAGCACCTTAACAGCTTATTCCTCCTTACACAGCTGATGGAAAGCTCCTAGAGCAGAGCTGAAGTTCAGGTAGCTATAAGCAGGTTTTTATTTATTTCTCTGTGCTTGTCTTCGGACCTAGTAACCACATTAGTATTGGCTAAGAAAAATTCTATTCTTCACATTTCATGCAGTATTAAGCACGGTTTCAGGACAACTGGCAAACACTAGGTTATACAGTTCCCTTCCATAGTGTGAGAGGCTTGGAGCTGGGACACTGGACAGTCCTTCCAGTGCCTCTCACTCCTGTACCAGGGACAAGGATAGCAATACTGCCCCCCCCCCCCCATGCTCACCAGCCAGACAGCTGACAGGACATCAGCACAGATGAGGAGGTTTCCACCAGCCAAGGGTATTGGAAATCCCATAGTGCCTAAATGGCAGGATTTCTGGCAAACACATATTCATCTCTAAAGCATATCTATCAGCTACAAGCAATGAGCAACCATTTCAAAGGCATTAATTGTCGCTGCAAGCAGTTAGTAGTTGTTGCTGCTATCTATTGTTACATCTACCTGATATTTATTCAGATCTTATCTTGTTTGGATTTATTTCCAAAAATCCTCTGATAGAAGCTAAGTGAAAAACATCGAATGCTCGTTGTTTTGTCTACGTTGTTAAAATAATAGGGAAAACTCCCATTGTTCAAATCCCTTAGGTCAGCAAACTGACCCTTTTATAGTCATTGCCGGGAACACTCTGAAATGGGGTCTTACCTATGGCTAGGACAATCTTCTGACTCTCCATGGAGAATAAGGCAATTCACACTACCCCCAGACTGGAGCAGCCCACTGAAAACCCTGTGTCTGGAGCCAATTCTCTTTTACTGCCTGTTCACGTATCCTTTCCATAGGTGGAACCTGAATCACACGAATTTGGCCGAGGCACGTAAGAAGGGTGCAGCTGCAGCAGTGATCCCAGCCACAGCACTATAGATCAGCACGTCTCTTTGTTGCTAACTTTAGACTTCTTTCCTTCTGATGGGTGCCTGCCATCCTCAAAGCAGCTCCAGTTTAGTAAAATAAACAATCGGGAACAAGCCACCAACCCTGGCTGAATTAAATTGCTCAGCCTTGAAGGAAAACATGCCTTTTTCTAACTTGGTAAGTCTAGACAGTCGGGATTATGACTAAGAACTAGGGACATTTAGAAAGACCAATTTAGAAGAGCACAGTCCCCATCTTCTTACACCTCTACTGTTGGATTTGCTTCCACTCTGTTTTTTTAAACCTTATTTAAGATGATCCAGCGGAATAATTAGGAAAGCACTGGGGGATGTCACACAGAAGTTACAGCCTATCGTGCCTCATGCAGCTTGGGCCTGCCGGGGATTTCTTACTCTGCCACACAGGGGATCTAGGGCACAGAGCAGATTGGAGCTGAGCAGAAGGATCCATGACAACACAATTTCCTGAAAACTCTCCCAAGTGGAATAGGGGCTGTAACAGTTGTGGGATCGGTGCCAGAGCCACAGTCAGAGCCACAGACCAACGCTAAATGATTCACTCACAGGGAAGGGAGGGGAGAGAGGGGGGAAAACCACATTTTTTTTTAAATTTCAAAGCGCCAAATAGCTTTGGCTCTTGCTCTCCAATGCTGCTGAATGTGCTAAGCTATAGAAATGGGAACTCTGTGGACTTCTGATGAGATAAAAGTTAAATAAATGCTTAAAGACCAGTCTCCCATCTCTTTCAGGACGTCTCAAATAAATGCAAAGTATCTTAAAGACAGGAGCAGATTAAATAGTGTAAACTAAAATCACACTTTTAAGCGTTTGTTGGATCAGGGCCTTTATTTGTACAAGTAAAGACAATTGCAACAAAATAGAATATGGTATTACTCATCAAATATGAGAAACATTTCTGGTAACATATGTCTGTTCAGTTTTTTTTTTTTAGCACAGCTTTAGCTACTGTGACTTGATGAATCTCTTTCCCTTTTTATAAACATTTGCTACATGTTTCACAAAACCCCCTACGAACAGAAGGTTTAGTTAAATAATTGATACATGAATCCAGAACTGAATACTAAATGCATTAGTTGTTTTTTTTCCACACAGTTGCTACCATAACAGTAAATATCGTCCACAAAGTAGAAAACATAATTTTGAAATCTCATCTGAGCAGAACTATAATTGAGAGTTTGTTCAGATACACCCCGCATTTATATCCTAACAACGTGCCAAAAAATACAGATGTTCATCACAAGATGAGATAAAAGGGTGATTGCCAGAGACATAATGAAAATGCTCTGGTTTAATCTATTCATCCCAAGGTACACTGTCCAATCGTTCCAAACATGTTTATTTTACTCATAATTTTAGAAATTTAGAGAAGATGATTACCTACTTCCACCTCCTAGCTCCATCCCCCAGCAAAATAGTCTAATACAAGAAACTAAGAATTAGAAATGAAGGTGGAAAGTTGCTTTTGCTCCTTCTAAATATAACAAACAATGTAGGCAGTGGATAGCTAATGAACACAAATTGTGACTTCTGAAGCTGTATATTTAGCCATTTGGCAACGTGACACATCTAGCTAAAGGCAGTATTAAAGCCAGGACAGTAATTCATTTACTTTGAGGTCTGGAATAGGAGGAATATTACAGAATTAATATGTGAGCTCGTTGTAGTTCGTACAGAACAGTTTAAATAACACTGATTATTCAAAGTTTCCAATTTTCTTTGATTCTGAAATATTCTTAGCAAAAAGGTGATATAACTGGCTATGCACTGCATGGATTGTCGTTAGTGAACAGCAGTATTATATATTCTAATATAAAATTAACCCTGAACTAAGTAATGATGATGTCAGACATAAATTTTGAAGTGAAACCTCTAGGACATAAAATGGAATAGCCAACTAAGCTCACGGGTGAAAATTTTTAACAGATTTTACAGATGTAGCTAGGATAACATCATATACTTTTATTTGGCTGACTTGAACTGAAAGGATATCCAATAATTGAGAGCATTTGTATTTAATTACTTTTCAAACAAAAAACGTATTGTGATTCAAGAACATTTTATAAATTATAAAATAACCTTTGACAGAAGGAACAGTCTTCCTTGTTTCCATTTTCTTGTTTGGTTTTGAGCAAGTCAGTTAATTCATTTATACCTCATTTTACAGTTTTCTAAAAGAGGTATGGAAGAGTATTGAGGAATACAATATTTAAGATACTGTTTGGCACCATCAGGATAATGGCTCTGCAAAAAGGCAGCCAGAAATCGTTATGTTGTTCACAGCTCTCAGAGGGGGAGAGATGTCTCCATGAATTCCACTAGCTCAGTCTAACTTCTTCCAGTGCCGACTCAGAGCAGATATAATTCTCCACCTCCTGCTGCCCTGTGTTGCCCCAGCAGCACAATTCCTAGATGGCCTGGTAGATGCTCTCTCATTGAACTTCTGCCCAGAAGAGCTGGCTTTCTGGACACGTCCAGTAGTAGCCATACACTAATGCATTCCACCTGAGGGAATCAGTGTGATCCCTTTGTTGTCAAGAATCAGGTACACTGTTAGCATGCCATCAACCTGTTAGCTGGGATTAGATGAAATAAAGCTGAGAGGCAAAACTCATGATGTGGCCATACTTCGGCCATGAAACAAAATTAGTCTTTACAGTATACAAAAATTGCTTTAGGGTACAGATGACCTAAGGTAAAGTTATTGCAGTGGTCCCGCCTCCATCATTAGTACCAACAGAAGAACACAGATTGCCTCTATTTCATTGCTTATGTTTAGGCAATTTTGTATTCCGTGGGGCATTAAAGAAGGTTGTAAATCAGCACATCTTAGTACAGCCCTGGAGAAAAAAATCTGAGCACAGAGCACATGAGAAGGGTGGTCCCATGCCAAGATGTAGGATGGTGATAGGATTAGCTGGAGCTCCTTAAAGCCTGTCTTAATCCCTTACACAACTGTGAAATCATGGTCGTACTGCTCTGAGGACCTGATGTGCCTGTATTGAGTAGAGCAGCCTGTGCTCTGTATCATGCTTCCATTCCAAGAGCAAAATCATGCCCTCAGATGAGCTACAGAGCATCACTGTATTGATGGATTGCCTTCTGGCTCCAAAATCTGATCATCTGATGTTCGGTTAGAAAGCTCTACATGTAACTCTACTGGGTAAAGTATAACTGTGTTGGTGCCTCCTGGATACTTTTTCCTTCACAGAGAGACTGAGAGATTAATTTCATGAGACTGCAGAGGTGAGGAGACTTGCAGTGATGGAAGCCATTTCACTAGGCCTGGCATTTACAAGAAGAACCTAAAGCCCTTTTTGAAAACCGCACTTATACATGCCTCCTACACCTTGGCAGCACCTCAGCAGCTAGCCCAACAAGAGGGTTGATCCATTTGTGTATCCTTAAGCCTCTTTTATTTATTTCTCAAAGTGAATTATCTCAATTGGATTAGTGAGCATTAAGATATTAATCTCTGTTGATTAACATTCTTTGAAACATAGCTTTTACTAGAAACAAGAATGCATCAAAACATTGAGAGCTGAAACCATGCCTGCTTTGAGTGACATGGGACAGTGCTGAACACTTGTAGGATGATGTTCTGTCTGATGATGCTAACACTGCTAATCTGGGGACATCTTTATTAAATGATTGCAAAAGAGTCCTTCCTTCCTTTTCCTGAAGAACAACAGCCAATTTTTTTTTCCCTAAGGGCTCCTCCCCTGCTACACATAATGAAATAATGCCAACTGTTATGTCTGGTTAGAAGTCTAGGAAGCTGAAATCTGTTTTTATGACTAGAAGGGTTCACTGACTTGAAAGATTAACAATAGCTTTAAATTGTGATTGTTTTCTTTTTTTCTCATTGGTACTCTGTAAAAGTATAAACTATACAGTATCCAACAACAAATATTGGAATTACAGTGAAATTAACAGTAAAACAATGAATATCTAATACATGTACCACAAGCATAGGTCCCAGGTGCTCCGGGCAAACATGATTAAGAAAAAAAATATTCTCTAGGTGGGGAAAGACACTATTTATAGTTTTTACAAACTGAGACTAGAATTACCTAGTGGTAGGGAAGGGTTTCGTACAGCAACCTTTCTCCCTCTCATTTATAAAATGTGGTTTCTTTCTTTCAATGGAAAAGTTAAAATGAAATCTTAGTCTTCAGTATGCTTGCAAACTCTTTGGCACACCTCCTAAGGAGCACTAATGTCAGTATCCTGAAATAATTCCAACATAGGTAATTTGGTTTATTACATTTAGAGGCAGTTTCAATTAGATAGAGTGTTCTTCCATTTATACGAAATACAAACGTGCTATTTGTGAGATATTTTAAAGACCTACTGTTTCACCTTTGCAACGTCTTTGTAATTGGGTGATCTGAATCTTAAATACAATTTGAATTTACCTTTGTTTATTAGAGGGTTCTTCTGCATGGAATATTCTCAAAACTTGTAAAATGTGTAAGTGCAAGCTTCATAAATGGTTTTGTCCCCCAAAATTATCCTTTTTTATTCTAGGAATAGGTGGCAAGTCCATTGGAAATGTCACACGGTTTTAATGTTGCTGGAATTTCCTATGAAGTTTTTATTTAGTTCTTGCAATATGCTTTCAGTAACAAGTCTTTGGACATGGCAGTTTTTGGCAGTTTTTTTTCCAATGTTTACTGTCTGTCTGTAACAGGAAGAAAACCTCAGGTGGACCTGAAGAAGATCTGGTTCAACACAAAGACTTCTGGATTTTGTATGTTAACAAAATGTATTTGTATCTCGTTTAGAAATATTTCTGGAATGTTGACCAATCCTGAGCAAGGACCAAGTTTGGACCCAAGACCCAAGCACATGCACATATGACTGCTTAGTGCTAGGCTCACACCCAAGAATTCCTGAGAATCATCAAATCACAGAATTGTAGAAGTTGGAAGGGACCTTCAGAGATTATGGAGTCCAACCCCTCTGCCAAAGCAGGTTCACCTGAACTAGCAGGCTGGACAGGAACGCATACAGGCAAGCTTGAATATCTCCTGAGGAGAAGATTCCACAACCTCTCCGGGCAGTCTGTTTCAGTGCTGTCACCCTCAAGGGAAGAAGTTTTTCTGCATGTTGAGATGAAAATTTATGTGTTCTAGCTTGTGCCTGTTGCCCCTTGTCCAGTCACAAGGCACCACTGAGAAGAGTCTGACCCCATCTTTTTGACACCTGCCCACTAGATATTTATAAGCACTGATAAGATTTCCCCTCATTCTTCTCTTCTCCAGGCTGTGTCTCAGCCTTTCCTTGTAAGAGAGGTGCCTCATTCCCTTGATCATTTTTGAGGCCCTCCACTGGACTCTTTCCAGTAGTTCCCTGTCCTTCTTGAACTGGGGGACCAGAACTGGACAGAACAGTAGAAGAACAACTCGTATTCGACAGATTTTATCTTACAACAGGGAATGTTTTTTAGCCAACCAGTAGCAAGAAGATGTTCCCTTTCTGTCAGAAGACCTTGGTATGGGGTCTGCCATGTAGTGGACAATACTTTTTTCAAGCATGAAAAGTCAAAGCCATCAACATTTTTGCAGTGAGGCAGATGAGAGTGCCTGTGTATGTAGCATGTCAAGCAGAGGTCCAGTAAAACAAGCAAAGGAAAAGCTATGCCACCACTGTGTTCTTTCTTTTTCCCTATGCAGGTACAGTCCTGCCAGCTCCTGAGAGGGGAAAGTCACCTCTTACTGGGAGGAGTGTGAGATGGCTATCAGGAAAGCATAACACTCCTGAGAGACAAGATGGCAGTGAGAGGCTGTTTCAGCAGCGCTAAGGTGTGTGCAGGCATAGGGGCTATTTATTTAGTTCAGTCTATGGCTGACCTTCATTCCCCTGTTTGTGTCACATCCATTCTGTTATAGTCAACCCTGCCTTCTTTCAAAAAAAAAAGGGTCTTTTGTGTGCTTATTAACACTATTAGCACTGGCTGTTTTCTAATTCTGGATAATAATTGCAAAACACTAATTACTGTAATTACTGAGGTGAGGTTTTATTTTTTATAATTATTTCTAGTGATTTTTTTTGTAAATACTTTGTTATATTAAAAGCATGATAGACAATCATGAGTCTTTGCAGCACATTTATATATCAACCACCTCCACTGAATTTCATCAGTGCATTTCACCATTTATTAATCAGCTATTACTAAATTTCTTCTGCCTTAAGGAAAAACAAAGAGCTGCAGAGAAAGTGACTACTGACAAAGGACAAATGATGTGACATGCCAAGTTCGATTCTGCCAACCCAATGTTAGTACCAGCTCAACAAGAGCAAAGATGGAGGTGACAGCTAGATGGCACAATTGAATATATTCTAAATTTTCCAGAATAACTCTTTCAGGAGGAAAAAAAAGTTTCAATGTGTGCAAACATTGAAACACTTCAAGAAACAACCTAAGACTTTGGCCAGTACATGAAGACCTTGATCCAGTTCCCGTTGTTTTCCACAAAAGGATCCAGCTCTGTCTTTTCGAGTCTGTACTGCAGAGCAGTCTCGGAGTAAGCCAGATGTTCTCCTTGTGTCTGTTTTCTGATCACCCCTACACTGGTTGGATAAAAAGTTTTGTTTCTTCTAGAATAATCTATCAGGTTATGCAAAATCTCTCAGGAAAAGACGTCTCAAGCTACACTACTATCTTCAGTTGCTCTAGCACTTAACAGACATGAGCATGGAGGCCTCCTGCATTAATATAATCCAAAATACATTATTTTGAAATAGATTGTGGTCACACTGATTTATTTTTATGAGTCTTGGTTTTGATTTTTACTTGTTAGTGTGTGGCTTGGAAAATTCTCATTTTTGCACTAAAATGTAGGTGTATCCTACCATTAATTACTTGTCATTCCCTTTTTGTGAACTTCATTCAAGTGGAAAGTTGTTGACCCAGCATGAAGAAGACAGAGACTTTTTTTCAAGGCTGCTTCAAGGGCTGCTTCTTTGTTTAGTTTTTTTGTACAAGTTCTTATGTCATTCTAGGCCAATCTTAACTAAAAACCACTTCATCATATGTTATCAAAGAACTGTTCATGCAACTCAGCAATGATTTTTCTAAATGACTGTGAGACCTCATTTGGATTTTTAATAAACAGTCACATTCTAATGAGGTCTTCATAAAACTGACTAAATATGTTTAGAAATCATTAGCTTAAATTACCAGTACAAAAGCCTCCTTTGGGAGCCCTGCAGATTTTGTGATAAGACTTCTGGCAGATGGATTAGTATAACAGCACAAGCGAGTTCTGAATTTCCACACGAGCAGTGTAAATGTGAGTGACTGGGTAACAGGCTACTAGATAAAGAGCTAAATGTCCCTCAGGTGGGTTCATTAAAGAGAGAAAACAATCAAAACACATTTCCGTGCCATTTAAATACCAGGTGCACAGCAGTCTGCAGGTGCCAGAAACACTGACAAGGGTCCCTTGCTGGAACATACAAGAGCTTAAAGGGATGCATGGTTTTGACAAGTATGCCTCAGATAATGACAGATATTGGCAGATGTACCCGGACCCTGCTGGAGGGTAATGTGGGGACTGAGTCATTTGCAGCAGGTGCTTGCATTAGGGACAGCCTCATGGTGATTCCTCCATCTGCAATTAAAACAGCCCTTATGCATAATGCTCCAGGGCAAGAAGCAAGTTCCTAGCACTGATTTAATGACTATCCAGCCAGTCCTGGTAAACAAATACACATACACCCCCTCAATGATTAATTCATGAAGGATGTACACTGTGTGGCAAACATGTTAAATAGATATTCCTCTTTCCTGAAAATATAAAGGAATTTTCCTCCTCAGCTTACAACGGGTCAAGAGGGTTAAAAAATAAAAATAATAACCCCTGATAAATCTTACACCACAAACACCAATTGAAAGAGAAAACCTCAAGGTTGGGAAGGTTACAAGGTTTACCCTGCAGGAATGCTACCAAAAGGTCCATTAAAATCATTACCAAACAAGGTGGCACAGAGCTTGTGTTAGGGGTTGCAGGACAGATGGTGTGTTTGTAATATGTCTCCTTGCTGCTGATGGTTCCAGCTCTGGGAGCAGGGCAGAAGCACCAACAGAGGAGTCACTGGATTGTGCTGTGGCTCATATGATCTCATTTCCATTAAAAGCTCATTTCAATTTCTGCTCTCTGATATCACCTATGTTGGCCTCCCGAGAAAGTGAGAACAAAGTCATTTCTGCCACTGTCAGAAAAAACAAAGCTGCAGATCTGTATCCCACTGGGACTCTTGCACCCTGAAGAAATCTCTACAGTGGCACAAACTATTGCTTGCCACTAAGGGAATGTGCTGTGCACCTAAATATTCTGAGTTGAGGCCGCCAACGCTGGCACCACGACTGGCGTCTCCCTGGCTGATACCTGACAGTTCACTCTGATGCTTTCAAATACTGACTTTAGGAAAACAGTATGTGGTTTCACGCAGTATGCTATTTTCATTCTCAGGCTGTTTATCTATATCCTGAAAACATCCCTTCCTAAGTTATATGCTTGGGTACTTATGAACATGTATAAAGCTTTAATGAAAGGGTTTGCTGGAGAGCTTCCTATTCTTACAAATCCATCCATTTTGAATTGATATGTGACCATCCAACTATTTCTACCTTCTTCCTTACTTAAAGCAGCCTCCATGATCCATTTTGGTCTTTGCAATTAGTTGTACACATGTTCTTGCAGCAGGTGTTAAACTCAGTCACAAATCCCATCTTTTTTATATCTAAAAATAATACTGGCACCTGATCTGTTGGCAGGCTTGGGTGCACAGATATCTATACTTTAGGATTTATATGAACAATTGGCAAAGGACGCATGGAAGAATAAATTGAGATTGTAAAACTTAACTTGCTAAAAAGAAGACAAGATCCAACACTTTGGCTCACACCACACAAAGAGTGCTTTCTCTCTCTCCTGATGCCAATGCCACAGAGCAGAGGGGTATCAGCGACTCTACCAGCATGAAATTAAAAACATCTCTTAAAACCATGTGGCTCACACCAAGATATGTGCACTTGACTTCTTATTTGAACAGTTTGATTTACAATAATTGCAGTAGCTGCAATAAAGACAGTGGGCTTTTTTCATTCCAAATGAAAACTATATGCCCAATTCCCAAGCAAATTTTCTTGAAAAAAACCAGCCCAGATGAGAACTAAGACACCAGTGCATAGACAAAGCAGTAAATTGACTCAGTTATTGATGGTTGTGAGAAACAAAGAAAATGGTTCCATTCAATACTTGTAGAAAACAAAATTAGCCATAATGACGTGAGTAGGAGGCCTACTTTAAAAGTTACCAAGTAAAGAAAGAAAAGTACACAGTATCAACAAAGTAAAGCTTTCCTTTACAAGTCTGCTCCTGAAGACGACCTCCTGGTCAACAAATGTACTGTACAAATGAGTAAAGCTATTTTTTTTTTTGTTTTAGCCCAGAAGGCTAAACAGAAGGAAAACCCAAACAAACCAGGTTGAATTAGACTAGATATACTGTGAAGAAGGTGCAATATCATAGCTCAACAAATTTTCTCAGAAATCTGTTTCAAAATTAGTCTCCCTCATCCTCCCTTAAAAAAACAGATGACTCCATACCTCTAACTTGCTTTGCAATCAATTTCCAAGTTTCCCTTAGCAGAAACGGTATGTCTGAGATATATACTAAGACATGATACTTTCCCTCTTTGGCAGTCTTTGCAAGCTGTGCTATACAGAATGCAGCTTTATCAGTTATTTTTTTACCGTGCTAATGTTATCAAAGCCAAGCATCCAAGGCATGTTTAAAAATAATTGGTAATGAACCTCTTAGCAGAAGCAGTCATAAATATTTTATGTGCTATATTCGGTATATAAACATCTTGTTGGTCTGCGATTTAATTTCCAAAAGCAAACACCTTGGAAGTCCTTCATCTCTTTAAGTACAAAAATCACTTACCCTTCCCACTTCTACGAGATTAGTAACCATGATTATGCTGGCTGTGTTTTCATGCCATACCATTCTCCAAAAGTCATATATTGTCTCCTGCATTGGTCCTGAAACAATAAATCAAAGGAAAGGTTACTTTCTGAAAGTCGCATGATTGGAAGCTTGTATCTGGGGAACTTTGAGAAACTGTGACTATACACATATATTCATATCACTATCATCGTATTTTTCATTTAGGGTCAATTTCTTTTCTGTCATCCCACCTATCTGCGTTTAAGTATTTTTCCCCTGAAATAGTGCTCTGAAAGAAAGTTAGTTCTCCAGCATTTAGGTATTTATCTCTGTAATACCGAGAAGTGGAATTATAAAAATGTATAGCATTACTCTTTCTCTTAACAATTGCATGATAACCTAGGGAAGGTGTATTTGGAATGAAATGAGCCTCAATGGAGTATGTGGCCTTTCCTGGTTTCTAATATTTTTCTTAGTATACACTATCCATCAAATTATCCCAGCTCCTAAATTGTACTTCCTGAAGTGAGACAGAAGTTATGGGTTTTTTGCTGCAATATATCACTTTGCAAAACAGCAGGGAAAGCAGCAAAGAACCCAGGGCAGCCATGACCTCGCCAGTGCTTTCCCCAACAACCCGTGGACAGGGGCTTCCTCTAGCATCGTGCTCGAGCTGAGCACCAATCCACAGGAAATGTTACAGAAACCTAAAGCACTGAGAACAACCACATCACTTTGCACATACCTGGTCCTGTCTGTTTCTAGCCAACATGTCTTACCCATAACGTTCAGTGTGCCACCCCAATTTTAAACCACTGCTTTAAAATCACCAAGCCAATAAGATTACATCAGATAGCATAAACTTAACATCCACACTGAATCCATTACTGAACTGCTGCACCGCAGTAAGCAATTAGTGGTTTATTTAGAGAAATACCTTAAATCAGCTAATCGGAGGACAAATGGATAATGTACTGGCCTGAATGTTCCTCTAGTGAAGAAACCAACTGTTAAAGCATTACAAAACCACACATTGACAGATTTGTCTAATTTGGCATACATGTTTTGGTACTTTGAGATCCCTTTGAAAATAAAATTTTCACTCTGAAAGTCAAGTCTTTAGTGAAAAATGTAGTAATATATTACGACTATATTATCACAGCAGAGGGGGTTAGACTACATGATCTTTGAAGGTCCCTTCCAACCAAAACCATTCTCTGATTCTACGACTTTGATTCTATGACTCTATGGTATCATAGGCGAGTCAAAACCCACTCACTAGGCAAATATCATCACAGTTATGATGGAACATACAGCCCAAGTTTAAGGAAAAAGGATGGGAATAGGCTAAAATTTTAGACTTTTTAAAATTTATTTTTATTTTCAGCAATTTCAAAGGATAATTTTATCATCCATAATTTTCAGACACCATTTAAAGAAGTTCTGTATTCTCCCCCTTACTTCCTCTGCTTTTATAAATGCTGCATATATAGTTAGTTTCACAGGTTTCCCTATAAATATTCAACTTGTCTCTTACTTGCTTTGCTAGCTCATATAACAGGAGAAAAAGCCATTTAAAACAAAAGGAAGCTATGACTGTTAGAACACAAGAAATGTCAGAAGGTCTCAAAGTAGGAATAACAGCAGAATCTAAAACTACAGTTTCTGAAATCATCAAATTCAATCTGATGTTGTGGCTGCAAAACTGACACCTTTTCTTTTTTTTTCCTTTTTATTTACAGCACAGAACAGTCGATACTTTTGTGAGATTTCATTCTGAAGTATGACAATATTTAGATCACTCCCCACCATATGAAAATTTACAGTAAGTATTTTCTTCTACATAAGTGTCCTGGATACGTAACATGGTCTCAGTGCAATTTTGAATGCCACAGTAAGAGAACTAATATACAGTGAAGTGAAATTTTAGCTTGCTTGCGTATTAATAATGTAGGATTCAATATAACTTTTTTGGCAATTAAAGTCACAACAGCTTTATAAAGGCTGCTGGCCCACCTCTCCTACTGGTAAAAGAAAGATGACTATTTTACTCACTGTAAGAAAGCACTATCTCTGAATAGCAACTTCCCTTCTCTCAAATCTTAAACAAATACTCAGAAGATTTACTATTGCTATCATCTTTGAAGGACTGTAGCTAAAAACAGGATTGGGAAAAGGCAGTTTTCCACACAGTTGCATCCTGGAAAGAGTCTGTAAGTTCATGACACATATTAAGATTATTTAAGCTTGATCAAGGACAAAAAATACCAACATTATTGCTTCAAGAATCCCGATTCACAACCTGGTTTAATGGCAAAAATCTGAATGGCTCCACTGCATTCTGTAACCACAGGATTCAAGGTTGTTCATCTGAATACTTCTTTGGTAAAGCTGCAGGAAAGGTAAGACAAGATCCTCTGTCTACACAGCCCTCTTCCCCTTGCAAGAAGCCAGAATCTTTGAGAAACTGAGGGGCAATGTAGCAAGTTTCTTTATGTATTATTTCAGTTTTCTTTCCTACAGATTCACTTAAGATACAACACAGTTGAGCCCAAGTCATTTCTTTTTGACAGCTCTGAGATAGCATGCAACAACTTATTCCTGATTTTTTTTGTTTTAAAGACAGCATAATTCATCTTGTGATTTAAGAATTCCTATATTTCAGATTCTGAAATCACAAATTACAACTCGGGAGAGATCCTAAACACTAATTCCTTCCTAAAGATTTTAAATTTATCATTCTTTATAAAGAAAAAATTATAAGAAAAAGAAATCTTTAGAAAAAGTAATAGCATTTTTCAGGCCACAGCTGAGCTCTGACAAGTCTTTCAAGCTGGATTCCAAATGTTCTTCCAGAAGAAGTGTCCTATTCTGCCATGCTGAATATGTTTTTCTCGATATTACTACCCAAATGATAAAACAATCATAATTAAAAGTGCTTGACAGGGTTTCCTGCTCTTCTCAAGTATTCTCAAGTGTTTTCTTGCTTTTCCTCTCCAATTCTTACATGTAGCCTCCAAACTCCTTTCATGTTCAGGACACTGAAAGGAAAAAAATACCCAAAAATCTACCTTAAAGTCTCAGAAAGTAATTCTTTTCTACCCCATTTTTCTTTTCTTCTTGACATTTTTCAAATTATTTTCTGACATATGAATAAATTATTACCTGTCTTCAGCCAGAATGGAAAAGCATTAGAGGCTAGGTAGGGTTGGAGGATTTATTGTCATGAAGAACTGAACAATTTGATTCCAGAGACTCGTGGCAAGGACAGAAAGAGCCTATAATTGTTCTAAGCATCAACTTAACAGATGCGTGCACAATAGGCAGGAAGGTTATTCTCAGCAGTTGCCCCCTTGCAGGAGGAGAAGGTCTGAAGAGAAGGTACTGTGCTGCCTAACAGTAAGCCTGCGGCGTACCCCATTAGCTACACAATGTACTAGCTGGTATCAAAGATTTCTGCTGTGAAAAAAAAGAAATCAACAACATACTGCAGCCAGAAAATGAAAAGCAAAGGAAAATGAGAAAAAGAAATCAACCCTCCAAACCCCAAGCTAATTAAATGCATTATTGAAAAAATTCAACAGAAATGATCAGTTGTATATATCACAACCATTAGTTGTATTACCAGTAGTTGTTAGTTGCTGCTCTGGGAATGCAAACATATTAGGAAATGGAATATCACACAGCTTTTAAGAATGGTTTAAACTCTTAAGCAGCTGGCTCTGTACACAGAGCTTTCTAGAGCCTCTATTTCTGCTTGTTATTGTGAGACCCTGTTCTAGCAACTGGTATTGCTACTGGGGTATGTTATCAATTTGACCGTGATAAACTAGCCCAGAATACAGAAAAACAATGTAGGGAAGCAAGCAAACACACAAAGAAACAAGTAAAATCTGAACCTTGAAATGTACCCAGCACTCACTCAGAAGGGACTTGTAAATCTATGGGTCATTTTTCAATTTCTAGAAAAGCAAGCAACTTAAGCAAGGAACAAATATATTCTAAAACCTTTTTCTAGTGCAGAATGTCAAATCCACAAGCTGGCGTTTGGGCCACCTGAGACCAAATTCAATGACAGATATTAAAGCTAGAAATGTGCAGAAAATGAATGGACACCTTTAAGCTCCAAAGGCTCCCCAGAGAGAGTGCATGGGCAGTGGCAGCTGTTAGCACGTGTTGATGGAGGTGGTGGACTGACAAGACATAAGGCTTACACCTGCAGCAGTTACATTCCATCTTGAAAAGAGCGCAATAAACCTCCTTCCAGTCAGTAGATGCATTCACCCAGCATAAGGAGGTGGCTATAAAATGGTCCCAGCACCTAACAGTTACTGTGGTTTCTAGAAGCAATGATAGCTGTCTTCATTTTCTACTGAAACAAAGCTTGCTGCTTTTTGCAACTGCCTCCAGCTGGACTACTCAAGGACAACTGGAGTGCATGGCCAAAAAAGCCAAAAAGCAATGATTCCCTTTGCAACCACACCATCAAAAAACACCCAGACACATTATCTAGCAGAAAACGTTCAAATTACTCATGAAAATGTAAAACCAGAGATTTAAAAAAAAATTAAAACTTCTGTGAGAACAGAATACAAGGTAATAGATTAAGAAGTTCAAGAATTCTCCTTTTCCTAATGAAACTTTTAAATGGGACACACTCACTGTTAGTAGGATAATTTACAGAGAGTTTTGCAGAAGGGAGCAAAATTACAGGGTTACTAATGCTCTGCCAGTCCAGTGATCTGATAATCCATAAGTGCATGTTATTTGCTCTTTTAACCATGCTAGAATTTGGACGTAAGAACAAAATGCCCTTTCAGAAAAAGTTGTGTAAAAACGTGCAGTTAAATGTTACTTTTAACTATAAATACCACTGACTGCAGGCAAGGGAACATCTCCCTTAACTGAAATATATTTTTTTCCCAACTCAATAATATGCACCCAAAGTTTTATCAACAGGAATTGGCAGGGGCATCATTATGTGATCAGATTTTCATAGGTGTTCAGTTTTGTCAGCCTCTCAGTTACCTCATGGGACATTCTTCAGTGGTCAGCAGCTCTGCAAACCTGGACGTCTCTTTACATGATCAGGTGGCGTGTCAGATTAGGTTAGATTACACTAAGGAGTGTAAGATTAAGTTCCACTTAAAATAAAATAGGTCAATCTTTCCATCTAAAATAGTCAGCATACTATAAAGAAAAGTGATAGATCCCAGTTTCGCTGATCTAGAAAGACCAACCACATCAACTAGCAAGATAAATTGCTGTCTTTGTAATTGCATCATCACTCCCACACAGCAATACAGATCATTTCTATTCTGGCTTCTCAATGGAAGATACCTGAAAATCTGATCATGTGCTGATAATCTGATTTGTTTAGAGCAGTTTTTACCATATGCTTGTTGAACAGCATGTATTTAACTTTCACTCACCCTTCCAGGAGTTCTTAAGGTTTAGTTCTCCGTGGAGGCCAGCAAAATCCAGAACAAAGCTCTGCTATCAAAACTTCAAAAACTTGGGCCATGATCATGAAGTCTTTCCGCAATAACTTCTCTCAGAGTAGGTTTAGACATTTGTTTTCTACCATAATGTATACACTTAAATCGACTTTCAAGGCTTATACAAGAGCATGTTTATATAGGCACAGTGAATGCGCTCCTATAAATACTGCAAATAACTTTTAAGTCTGAGATAAAACTGTGGTCAAGTTATCTCTAAAACATATAGGCCCACAACTGACCAGTAAATGTCCCAGTGCATACAGCTCAGTCTTTCATATTTTAGGGTGTCAAGAAAATAACTATGAAGAAGAATGAGGTCATATAACCTGGAGGCTTCTAAAGCTTTAATAGAAGTCCTCCCAAGTCTGTTCCAGAAACTACAAAAGCATTGAGTGTAAAAACATACCCCAGTGCCACACACTTACTTCACTTTTACTCAAGTCTCCTGTAGGAAAAACCCTCCCCCTCAGTTTTAAACCTTATTTTAACTGATTCCCCCATGGTAGTAGATTCAGAGATGGTGCAGAGAGAAGACACCTCTTTGCAGAGGCAGTAATTAACTCACAGTCAGGTAAGAAAGAACCATTATGTAAACAACAGTTCTATCAGAACTTAATTCACAAACAAATTAAAATAATACTTGGTTTCTGCTAAAACTAGTTTTAACCCAGGCTTAAGAATACACCATGCACATCAAATATATGCAGAATCCATATTTGGGTTGTACTCAGTCTTATTTTTGCCTTTTGCAACAATACCCCCTTAAAACACAAAGAAGAAAGAAACACACAGAAACCAGTATGAAGCAACACTATTCCACAGTAAGCCACCTTCACTACACTCAAGTGGGTTAATCAGGACTAAGCTATGAATTTAAAATTTTTCTTTCATGATTTCCTCACCTTAGATGGATTGTCAATAAGAAACAAATCTGACTGAATCTTGTTAGCTTGACATTTCAGGAAAACGCTGCTTATAAAGCCAGCTGAAATGCTTTCTTGGGACAAATCCTGCCCAGTGCAGCTACTGGCAATGTAGAGGCTTTCCACTGTATCCATTGCTCAGGAAAAACACAGCCTTCTCTCATTATCAGCCAAGGGATAGCAGAATGAATAGTAATTGGCTGATTTTCAAGCACAAACTAAATCCTACCGGCTTGGAGCCAGCCAGTCAGCAAGCCCTGCTGTCTGCAGATCACTATATGTGAAAATTGGCTTTCAGAAAATGAAATTTTCAAAGTGCTTTCAAGTCCCATTAGCTTTCAACAAGGCTTAGATTACTAAGCAACTGAGGTGCATGTAGAAATTTTATCTATAGCTCCCATGAGACTGACCAGTGCTTTGGCTGGCTTGCTATACCACCTCCTCCTGCATTTAGAGGAGTCAGCACTAGACCTTTCACAGGATGAAGGAAAGGAGGAGATTGACCCGTAAATTCTCCATCTCTTTCCAAATGTAAAAAGAACATAAAAACATTTGGCCTGCAAGATGCCCTTTACAATGCACAGTAGTGATGAGCCACAGTCCTATTGTTTTATGAAATACATGCAAGCATCTCACAACTATCTAAAATAAAAAATGCTCTCTGTTCTGAATTCCCAGTTTAATATAGAGACGCTCAAAAATATATCCTTTGAGTAATGACAAAACTGATTATTCAGGAGAATTTTTCCTTTAAAATTGCTCATTTCACAAAACTAGATAATCAGCTTGAAAATGTGTATTTTAAAATTGTGTGTATATACACATACACATCAACTATTGATTAGAGCCAGATCATTTCTCTTGTTGACATTTCCTGTGATCCTGTTCTGCAGTGATTCTGTGGGCAGTCAGAAAGTGTTATGGGAATGTGGCATTTATTCTTCGGAATATCTTATAGCATTTTCTTTTATTTATTGATACAGATCTAACGACACTGGAACAGCACACATCTCTATGCTTTATTTTGCCTGCATTATGGTACCATCTAGAAATCCCACTCTGGGACTGGAGCTCCGCTGTAGCAGGAACTGCTTTACATATTAAATGCCCATGAATACACAAAAGGTGTTCAGGCCCCTCACCGTCCCAATCCAAACAAGCCTTGAGAGACAACAGGATGCAAGGTAGGGTTCGAATGAACTTAACAGGCTTGGTATAATATGCAGCAGCCATGATATGCCAGCTCCCTAGCCATTTCTGAATAACCTTACCTGTCCCTGCTCCACATTAGTATTTCCACCATGTTAGAAACAAGCCATTGCTGCACTTAAATATATGTTTTAAGTCTGAGACCAAACTTTATTTGTTCACTATTGGCAGGTGCTATTTAAGACATTTTTATAATGCTACAGCTAATGCTACCAGCTAACTTTCCATCTAATAAAGTGTTACACCCTTATTGATTGACATTTCTTCACAGCTAAATTTCCAATACTAGCTCAGTTTGTTCTGTATCAACAACATAAAATGAAAATGTCATATGATTTCCCAAAGAATAAATAGTACATTCCTGTAACCCCTTTTGACTACTCATAGAAGTACTGCAGAGTGGCAACAGAGGAACTGGCAGTCACAGAAATCCCCCAGATTTATCCATTTAGTTTGAGATTAGGCAAAGCTGAATACAATAAATGCTGTGTACATAGTACTACTGGCCATGTATGTACTGTTATGCTATTCAAGAAAGCTGCTTTCTCTGATCTTAACCACAGGAAATTAAAAAACCCATCAGAACAATGCAGTTGTAGCTTAATGTAGTTCATGCAATATAACTGAAGAACTCTTTCTTTCATGTAATTTGCTTGCCACACAGTGAGGATGTTACATGGTCAGTTCCTCTTATTAGTATTTTCTCAGACTGGATAAATCCAGTGTCTTCCCAATTTTGCATTACATGTAGCACTCCTGGGGGCTAGGGATCCCTTAGTGAGGGTTATGTGGGATACCTGAATAAGGCCAGCGCCTTGAATCTTTACGTTGCAGAGTTTGTAAGAGAGCACTGCTATGCAATGGCTTTCAGGGAGCATGTTTCAATTTTTTCTGCTATGAAACAGGAATACTTTGAATAATTATAACTAGAGGCCTTGATGTATTTTCTAGTGGAGCGTACTGGCTACAGAAGAACAGAGTTGGTCTCACTCACACATGGACTCTCTTTCTTTCTGTGCCCTACAGACATTTAATTGTTTAATTACAATCAAGCATGTCAGGAGAATGATAGAGGACTCATCTGGGAAGCTGAGATACAGGTCCAAATTGATTCAGATCAAATAGCAACATGAGGTATTGGCTCTTCATCTGAGGCCACAGCTCTGACTGAAAGCTTATTCCAGGAGCATTGAGCCCACAGTTTTAAACTGTCTTTGTGAAGGCAGTCCAACAGAAACCTTCAGTTTAGCTGAATCAATGCTTTTCAGTAAGAAAGCCGTTTCAGTTTCTAATTTGTGCATTCTTCTCAAGAAGAGCGATTTGCAACATGGAAATATGAATACCTATTAATCACTCATTCTAAACAGCCCATCTGAGCTTGGGAAGACTAACAAATATGGAATTTATTTTGTAAAAAACATGCTGCTAGTAACATTTCCAACTCAAAAATCTCAGGTAATTGACCTGTCGGACTGGGTTCTTCATATCAACTTGTAATGCAGAATCAATTTTGATGATGGATGAGAAGTTTAAGATCATTTTATCCCCTTCAGTAGACGGTTCCTCCGGGAATGGACAAAAGAACCTAATTAGTCTTTCCCATTTCTACTTTCTATTTTCATGTTGAGTCAATCATAAGCATCAGGATGTAATAAAATCATCACTATTCTCTAGCTCAAAAATATGAGTTCATTTTGGCTACTTGTTTCCTTTATTTTTCCCCAAGGACCTTATTGTGAAGGAATGTTGCTCATGCTTGTGAGTAAGATATTCAGATGCTGTATTTTTTAAACTTGTACTGGGAGTTTAAGTGCATCAACATGAATGCTCTACTCAGATGAACAAACAAGTTAATTTAGTCTACATTAAAGGATAAATAAAAATGCTAGCAAAACCAAATTTGTCATAATTTATTATCCTGATAGGTATCTCATGACTGAGATATATCACTCACAATATATTTTCCTATTTAAGCCTGGAGAACTTTGATACATTCATTTCTTCCTCAGTCATAGAACAGCAAGAATCAAACAATTATTAGTTAGATCAAGATACATATGAAGGTCATTAACAAATAAGTATGTACTGGATATTTTTCCTTTTAACTTCAAGATAATTATGGTAAAATTTAATTCTGCATGATAAAAAAACATGTCAGCCCTATTATTGATTGTTATTTTTGGGAGCAAGTTCGTTATTTTCACCACTTCAGGTAGGAAAAGGCAATGCCAACCTTTTAATTCTATTTTTTAATCATAGAGGAGACTGCAGTATTTGATGTATCCTTTAAACAAGAAAAGCCGTTCTAACACATGGAGTGTATTTGTGCTTAGTACAGACACAGTACCATGAGCCTGCTTGCTCAGAATGAGATTTAGCAGCAGCATAGGGCATCTCCACAAAGGCTCCATCTGAATATGCAACTGCATGGAAGAATACAGATGGATAGGGAAAGAAATTAATCCAATAAGCCTGTATCTTTTTTTTTTTCAAAGGCAGCGCTTCAAAATCACCCAGACTGTCATGTGCACTGGTGGCCATATCAATATAGAGATTTCAGTTGCCACCCAAGGATACAGAACAGAGAAAAGATGACAGGTTTCAAAGATTTGGATATAGTGACAGAACAACAACAAAAAAGCTGCCTTATTTGTTTCTTGATACATTTGTTTCTGAAATACATTCTGTTTGTAAATTTGCTATACTCTTTTTTTTTTTTCAGCAAATGAGAAGACGAAAAGCCTTTTTATACCTGCTGCCAAGCTTCCTCCAGGCTGCTGAAGACTGGCTGGAAAATAAACTTCACAGGAAAACAGATGCTTTGACTATGTGATTTTCCTGACAAACTGCATTGCTCTGCTCCTTCTTCTGCTTTAGCATTAGGCTTCCCAGGTATGCTACCAGTACTCTGTCGAGAGTGCCAAGTACTTTTCCCATCAAGCCCAATTTATGGCTGATTCTTTTTTGAGGATGGAAACCCTGTCATCAAACATTACCTTTTCCTAATTCACCTCCCCCCAAAATAAAGACTTCCTTGGACAAAAAAAAATGGATTCTAGTGCATAATCTGGGTAATTTGGAATCTGAGAAGTAAAATCAGTAATACATGGCCACCTCTGTAATATTCTTTTCTGAAAGTGTGCTTGGTTCACAAGGACAATTTGCTCAGCTCTCAAGTTTCAGAAAGATCATAAGTTCCTTGTTTGCAGAATTTTTAAAGAGGACAACTATATTCTTCTATTTTCTGCAATACAAACTTGAAATAGTTCCTTTTGCCTGATTCACCTCTTTGCCTACTTAGTTACTGTATTCTCTCATTTCTCCTCTGATATGCAAAAGTCTGTTGTAGCTATTCTAGACTGACTTCACAATAGAGAAATCAGACCAGTATCTTGTCTTTGAGACAGAGATCTATATATGCTCAGAAGACCTTTATGTCTGATTACCTGCTGCTCAGTCTTTGCAGGGGAGAGGATAGGATTATTTTTTCTTACTCACTGGCTCTGACAGTGTACTACAGAAAAATCATCTGTTTCTCAGACTGTTGTTTGACAAGCCACATTAACAAGCAAGTGAAAGAACAGCCTGCATGGAATAAAGGAATTTATATTTACAAATAAATATTTAATTATTATTCACTATAATTTCTAGAGCTTGTTTGTAATCTCAAAGAATTTTCAACGGTTTATGAAAGACAGATATGTACTTTATGCAAAATGTAGCTGCACATATTTGAAAAAGAATGTTAGTAAGTAATGGATCTATCAGCAGTTTTCCAACAATGCTCCTGTTTCACTTGGTCTACACACAAAGGTTCAGAGAAGCGACACACTGCAACAGAGACTAAGCCAACTTTGTATCTATCTGAAAACCATGCTAGCTCTGCATTTACAGCCTTCAACACTGAATGCAAAGAAAAAGGGGCATCTCATTCCTTGTATAGACAAAATGATCACACAGCTGATTAAGACAAGACGGAAAAATATAAGAATCATGAAAATGGTGAAAGATAACTATTCTGACACAGTTATGACTAAAATATTTTATTATAAATGAAAAGACAGAGAGAAACCCTGGTATTCTCATGTACCATGATCTGGCAGCTGTTGGAAAGCATTACTTCGATAGTTACCACTTTTTACTACTATATTCTCTCTTTTTGTCCTCAACACTAGAAAAAGTATCAACTTTTAAAAGATGCTCAAATGTTGCAATTGTTATCATCAGCTTTCAGTGGGAAATGGTCATCAGACAGCTTTGGTGAATTTGCCATATGGCTGCACAATATAGCCTGGAGATAGCACTTCAATATGTAAAAGGTCTACTACTTCTGCACGCGTTTGGCTGTGAGAAAAGAACTTCTTTGCCATTTGTCACCTTTATTGCAAAACAGGACGTTTCAGAAGCTTGGCCTATTCAACATAGGGCTTAAGAATGAAGCTGTTTTCACTGAAGACAGATGGCTTCAATCACCTTTTTAAATTTTGATGATTAAGATGTAAAGAACAGCATCAAACACAGCTGAATCTTCAAGCTTAAAACAGGTGTTTAGAATTCAATCACTTCGTATATGTATCAGGAAATCAGCCTGACTACTCTACATCCTGCAAAAAATGACAGCATATATGAAGCTGAAAAATTGTGTAGAACTATCTTGCTTTGTTGTTTTTCAATTCTTACTGAAGTAATTTCAAATGTTAATTTTCATCTGGAGGCTAAACCATGGCAGAAAAAGTTTCTTTGTAAAGAAATGTGTGGAGCTTCCACAGTGCTATAGTTCTGACAACTTTCTGCAACATAAAACTGAAAAACATGCCAAGGAAGTTAAGAGTATTATTATTCAAAGCAGTATTTCTACTTCAGATGCCTGAAGAGGAACTTTCAGATTGAAAGAAAATGTATTTTTGTTTCTGAAAACCCTTATTAAAATGCTCACACAACATATACAGTTGTGTGTGGAAGACAAACACCTATTTTGCAGAAAAGAGAAGGAATATGAAAGGGGTTATTACAGTGGCAAGTTTATGCTGCTGTAGTGAAGACTGTAAACATTTCCATTGTAAATATTTATTTTCGGAAGTTTATAACGCATACCTAAAATACTCCTCCTGACTGAAACTTGATGTCTGTCTCCATAATCAGTAATATACAATGTGAAACAGTTTAGTACTTGCTTTACAATTCGATACAGACAAAAAAGAAGCTGAAAGGCTAAACCGGGCTGTTACAGCTAAAGCTGCTTTATTTTCAAGAGTAACTTTTTACAGTCATTAAGATATGAAGTACTTCCACAAAACATCTTGGATCAGGTTCCTCCCGCTTTACTCTGCTCTAGTGAGACCTCATCTGGAGTACTGTGTGCAGGTCTGGAGCCCTCAATATAAGGACATAGACCTGATGGAACGGGTCCA
>JAOQGH010000012.1:101496455-101513309 GCA_025769975.1 Gallinago jamesoni
CTGCAGGGGGGTCGGACTAGATGGCCTTTGGAGGTCCCTTCCGGCCCAGATGATTCTATGATTCTATGATTCTATGCATCTGCCGCAAGCAGAGACAATCATCTGACCCATGAGGAATATTCAAAAGTTAGAGATGCACAAAAGAATGTACTTCATATATAAAGACGTGCAGTTTCCATGTGAGTATCTGCCATTTTACACATGACTGATCTGCTCAAAAACCAGCCCTGATGGAAATGGGCACTGAGTGATACCGTAGAACTCTATAACATTCGTCACTCATAATTTACAGTTGCTGGTGCAGTGGTGAGGGAAGCATTACAAAACCTTTGACAGAGAGTTGCTAAAAGAAGCTAAATCATAGCTCAGTTAACTATGTGAACTTCAGGGGACACAAAACAAGTAAATACAAAAAAGTTTATTTTTTCCCACTTAGTAATCAGGGTGAGACTTGCAAGATCAACCGCAGTCATTCAATAATCAGAATATCCAACAGTGTGTGTAATAATAAGTACTATACAGATATTCAATCTAATGCTCTCACTAAAGGATCTGGTTTAAATGCATTGATTACCTAACTTCTGGAAAAAAACTCTAGCTGCCAGTAAATTGAACAGATCATATCAGAGCTTGATATTCTGCTATAAAAGAATTTTAAAGAATCATATCCATGGGAACAGGGGATATGTAAAACAAAGTAGTGAGTTTTAAATTGCACCAGCTTGCCGGTTCTGCATGACCCAGTATGCTGGCTGTGACAAGGGGGGATTCTTTTTAATCGTGGTGACTCAGGTGGAGATCCCATCTGTTGATTCCAATTACAGCAGATCACCGAAAGTCTTTATTAGCTGTAAATTCAGTCCAACACTCACATTATAATTCTCACATAAAGGAAAAATTATGTCAATTTTATAATTGCACACTCTCAATGTATTACTCTTAAAATAGAAGTAAAACCTTTTTTGATTATTAGTTGAGAAAGCCTCTATTAGGTAAGTCTTTCAAAAAACACTTCTCCCCCTAGTTCAAATTAGCAGCTGGATGCTATGGATACTAAGGTGGAAAGATACCAGTCTGTTTGTCAAACTCTGGTTAGTATGGAAGACACTAACACTTCAATAAACAGGTGATTACGCAACTCCCAGCTCTGTTAAAAGCAGATTGGTAGTCTATTACAAACTGATTAAGTTTGGCACTTTTTCACTTCAAACAATTATATTTGCTCATTAGCAGTTGATATGTTGAATGCAGCTTAAGAAGAGCATAGGAAAATTAAATATCAATCATTCTGACTCCTCAGAGATTTAAAACTGACTCACGTAATGATATTTTCCTTCAAAGAACAATAGGCATGTGCACCTGTGAAAGCTGCAACGGAGGAGAAACAGAAGAACTGGAAGTTATTAAAAGACTGATGTAAAGTAGACACCAAGAGAATTAAACATGCAGCTTGACTGTTGAGCTGCATTGATGTGTTTACACTTATCTGTATGAAAGTGTGTTCTAAAACATCACTGGCTATACTGCAAGCCGTGGCACATGACAGGCTTACCAGTGAGGAAGACACACAGAGACAGTCTGTTTGACATGTGAAATAAATGTCTTTCCTTTCATAGTTAATATAGGGCCTCAAAGGAGTTTTAGAGATTATTCCTAGTCATCACCTTTACAAAAGACAGAGATTTCATCTTACTGGAAGTGTTATTATTGTGCAAAAGCTTTGTCAGGAAGCTGGGATACTGGAGAATAACATTAACTAGCCTTTACACAGCTGCATCTATCAGGACATCGCAGAGAACTATAAAAAGCAGATGAGTATTTTTAACCCTGTTCTGTAGATAGGAAAGCTGAGACAGAGAATGGAAAAGAAACTTTTTCATGATTCTTCATCAGGTCAGGAACAGAGCCACAGAGAATGCATAAACCTCTTGAAATCAGTGCTCTGCATTCCTCCAAAATGGAGATACAAATCTGCTTCCTAACTGGCCTTAAAAAATAAGACATGAAAGAAGTAACCCACCAAAAGAATCACAGCAGATTATTTTGAATTTGCTGTAAATTGTATGTCCATTTTAAAATGAATTTTATATTCTTCAGAGAGTCAGTTTCTCAATCACTGAACTATGGGAGGGTTAAGGCATCCCTGTGTGCACCCACTTGAACCTACACAGAAGAAACTGACGGGATTTGCCCCGAAGAATGACAGCAGGAATGGTAATATATCCTTTACATCTAGGAAGAAGACTTGTTTCTACTCCTCTTATTCTCCTTCTTGACTAGGTATTTATTGAGACGATTATCAGGAAAAAAGTGTGGAGAAGAAACTGCTGGGACTTGCTGGTGGATCTAGTACATAGACTTTCAGTACATTAATAAAATCATAGAACTGTTAGAGTTGGAAGGGACCTTAAAGATCATCGAGTTCCAACCCCCTGACATGGGCAGGGACACCTTCCACTAGACCAGGTTACTCAAAGTCCCATCCAGCCTGGCCAGGGATGGGGCATCTACAACCTCTCTGGGCAACCTGTTCCAGTGCCTCACCACCCTCACAATAAAGAATTTCTTCCTAAAACTGAATCTAAATCTACCAATTATTCATAGATTACTACATGCTTGACTTTAAAAGCTGGAAGTACAAACCCCTGAAGCTTGGTATTTTCTATTCAAGTATTATGATGAGTGATAAAGCCATCTTGCTTCAGATAGGGATCTCATATGTCTGCCAGAAAGCTGTCAGGGAGATCTTCTGGTGAGCCTCCTGACGAAAGCAACTCAATTACGAACTGCAAGTAAAATGCCAACTGTGGATCTTTTCAATTTAGGATTCAATTAAAGGTGAAAAACAACAGCATCATCAGATAAAGGTTAAATGGAACAATCCATTTCTTCTCAGAAGACAAGGGTGTAAAAGCCCAAAGAGAATTAAGCAAATGCTGCATAAACTGTCCTAGTTTTCTTAACTGGTTCATCTGTAGAAAGCCTGTGGACTGAGGGATGTGGTGGATAGGCAGCAGAAGTGGAAGAAACAGCATGTTTAAATGGCTCATATTCTAAGATCAAAAATTCTAGTTCTGTTCTAAAAGTGTTATATTGACAGTAGTGAGGCAGTTCCAGAAATAAGATCTGCATCCTGCCCCACTGTCATCTGACAAAAAGTAGCATCTCATTTGGGACCTTCAAGAGCTGAAGTACATACAGAAAGGCAGAGGTAGGAAGCCCACCACTGCTAGAAGTGGGGATTGGAGGCTGCAGACTCTGGGTTACTTAGGGGACAACTGAAATCACAGTAAGACCTCTTATTTGACATGGCCAATTTTTTATTTGCTTTGATAAAAAGTTATTAAAATGTGTATATCTAAATCCAATATGGTAAGTGAAGGAAGCTTTGTCAAGATTCCCTCCAAGCAGTGGAGGAACAATCAAATTTTCACATGTATGCTATCCAAGCATAGGTAGGAGACTGGCATATTGTTCAATATTATGATTGAGCAGTCACAAAAGACTCATCTTTCCTACCTGTTCCAGCTCTGAATTTGACCAAAAAATAAATAAAAACTGCATCAGAATGGGAAATTATGTCTTTGAAGACAAGTACAAATTGAAAATTAGTTTGTGTTTTGACAAAGAAATAGGTTTGTGTTCACAAGCAAGCTTTTAAATGCTGGCCTGTAAAACTGTCTCTCTAGATGCCTTTGAAGAATCCCCTTGCAAATGTAGCATGACTGGGTCCTCTGCTAAAACTTGCTAACTGAAACATTTTGTATGTTAACTAGCCTAGTTATCATTAAATAATTAAGAGAATGTGCGTTTTCATGATGCTGTTGTCTCAAGTTTACTGAATATTTCTTGCATGACATTTCCTTTTTCTTGGGTAAGAACATGTTGATTAACTTCTGCCAAAAAAAGATCTATTTTGCTTTCCACTCAAAATCTATTTGAACAAAAAGGTAAAGGACTGCTTCCTTGACATACCCGAAAATTAGGTAATAATTCAATTTGTTCACTTCTTCCAAAGTGAGGCTACTTTGTCCTAGATATTGACTGTGGCAAGAATGCATATTAGAGAACATAAACTGTAATCCAAGTACCAAAACCTCTTAGCCTCACAACCAAAAATAAAGCGTGATAAACTTACCTTGTGTAGCAATGTAGTGATTTGGTCTATGATAACCCTAAAATGAATTGGAAAAAAAATATAAGCAATATGCATGTTGGCTATGTTGCTATGAGTGAAACTTCATTTAGAGCAGTATTCAGTAAATATCACAACAATATAGATAACGTATTAGATGCACAAGTTCCTTCCAGTGGGGGAAGGACAAGGGAGAAGGGGAACAAGAAGCAAATGTGTTTTCTTCAAATACTTAAGTTGCAGCCTTGTACATTAGGGGACAGAAGTAATATGTTTTTTCAGTCCCTTGTTGGCTCTGCTGAAAATGAACAGCATGAAATCCTCTCTAGCGCTTGCAGTTAATGGCATCAGATGCTCATGGAGGCTGAGCTATACCTCCAAGCTATTGCTATTGAGTGCAAAGCCTAACCCTTTTTTAACAGCTAAAGAAAGCTAGATTTGCATTCAGCCTGGGAAAGGGTGGGGGATGTTCACTCTGGCCACTGTGATTTGTGTACATTTTACTCCTGAATAGTAAAAAGGAGGGTAAATTCTTTGACTAAATGGTTTGGTATAAATACACTTGTTCACACCTAAATAGGAAGATCTTAAAACAATTCTATGTTTCTGTGATGACAAGAGCAACTTAATCACAAGCTGGCTGCGCGATAAAGACTAATACTCTACGGATTCTTTGCAACATTGAATAGGTTGCCAACAGGGAACAATACCATTTTTAAAATATTTGAGATTCTGATGTGATGGGAGAGTCCCCAAAGGTTTAGATCATGCACTAGTGTGTTGATAAATTCAGTTATACCAGTGTTAATCTTTTAATAAGGGTTATGATGCATTGTCAGTCATCACGAGGAGGAACTTAAAGCTGTAGCTTGTGTGTCATTGCAATTTCTTTGTAAAACAGTGAGGGGCATGGTAGTGATGCAAGGAAGGA
Organism: Gallinago jamesoni; assembly: GCA_025769975.1. Lineage (NCBI taxonomy): Eukaryota > Metazoa > Chordata > Aves > Charadriiformes > Scolopacidae > Gallinago > Gallinago jamesoni. The sequence goes on from JAOQGH010000012.1 coordinate 101,501,522, forward strand.
AAGACTCAAAACAACTGAAGATACCTTGAATATTACAGAATTGATCAATTACAGAATTGATTTCTTTATATGCCGTTGAAGTAAAATTTGGAAATCTATGAACTGAGAAGTGTTCAGACAGCTACAGAGTTGATTTTTTTCCGGCTATGTGTTAGCTAATATCCCTAGTGGCTGGGATCAAATGATTCTGTTTCCCAGTTGAAAAATGCATGGGAAAAATACAGCATAACCATTGCCCCTCTCTTTTTTATCCATGAAAATTTCATAGTGTCTGTGTCTGTGCCATGCCCTTATTAACATGTTTATTCTGACAACAAAACAACTGTACTAATAATCACATGCAAGAGTAAAATTGCAGCTGCTTCTGTAGTAGAAAACAAGAATTTCTAATGGAAATCTGACTAGCAAGATTATAAACAAAAAATGCTGGTTTTTGTGGTAGAGTTGTCTGCAGTCCTCCAAGCTTTGCAATTAAGCCATCTGCTGAGGATGAGGGAGAGAATTTTTTGCTTATCATCCACTATTTCTTTTAGACCCACACTTTCTCCATCCTTTTGTACTTCCATAAGCATAAAAGGTTGCTATGCAGCTATTTTACCAGCATTTAAAATGAGATTGTGTGGTCCAAATCCTTATTCCTCATATCTTTTAATATTTTAGAGTCAGAGCCAAACCTGACACAAAAACATACTAGTAGCCTAAAATGAGAACAATCTTGAATGCTGGAGAAAGTGTGAAAGTGAATTCAAATCTAGGTCCCCAATGTGAACTCTCTTTCTTTTCATGACAGATTATTCCCTTCAGAGTTCAGTGAGATGTCTAACTAAATAGATTTCCATATATGCCTTCACCTCTCAGTGGTTGTGCTATTCTTTCAAATAGCAAGCGACAAAACAGAAATCTGAGCTTAACTTCATGTTCTTGAACATGCTAATAAAGATCAACAGAAGGAGATATCTTCAGAAAGTTACAAATTCAGACTACAGACTGAAGTATGTACTTTTCTTGTATAGCTCCAGTTGCTTCATACTCTGAGAAAAACATCTGTTACCTTCCTATTTCAAATTGGTGATTAAATTAGAACTGCAAACTGTGACACCATTTTTCAATGATGGCATTGCTGAACAAGAAATCTTTAGCAGAGTTTCCTTTGAAGTAATACTTTTTTTTTACTTAGCCTAACATCTAGCACTCTATGTAAATAATAAAATTATTATCTTTGCTATCCATCGATTCTGGCTTTCGATAGGATTGCCTTTCTAATGATTTTCAATTCTACTTTTGAGTTCATTCTTTCAACCAAAAACACCTTGTCTCTTAAAGAATTTATTCTAATGTAAAACATTAAGATAACATGATGCAGAATGAACAAAGAAGCCACATTCAATAATTAAACAGCCTACATATTTAATGAAATGTCTTGCTTGCATTAGAAGTACGGGTTAACAGCTGCAGAATATACTTTGAAGGCGACTTAAAAGTGCAGAGATGACAAGAGATTGCAAATCTCTGCATTAGGCATTACAGAGTTTTGTCACATTAATATGCAAACAGCTTTCTTTTAAATATGGAATAATGCCAAGCTGTTGACAGAAAGTGAAAATAACATTTTGTTTGCCCATATAAGCACCAGCAGGCAAAGTAGCCATACAGCGTTGCTGGCAAGGTTTCAGACTAGTGGCAGTTTGAGGAAATGACTCCTTTCATTTGCTTATTGTCAAAACCTTTTAGTTTTTTTTTTTCCTTCAGTGTACACCTAGTTTCCAAAGATAGTACTTTCCAACAATGTTTAACAGCTGATATTAAGTGTGATATCTATTACAAATTATGAAAAGCATGAGAATAATAAGAGCTGTCTCTTTGACTGAACACACATTGTTTGTTGACTACATCAGTATACGCACATCAATATAATTTCCATTGATGTAATCGGAACTTGTTTCTCCTTCAATGGGCTGCAATCTCACTCGAGAATGATCATCTGAAATGGGATCAATGGAGAGAAAAAAAAAGTAATTAAAGACACATTCAGTAACAAAGCCTTCATCAAAATACTATGTTAAAGTCAACTAAAACACCAGTATTTGCAAGTTAATGCTTGTTTTGTTGTCCATGAAAACACTGTATCTACATTTAATCTTCATTTCAGTCATTTATAAAGCTTTCCAAATCCCCTCTGATTTTCAGTCTGAATGTCTTAAATATTTCTAATGTGAAATCCATTGCAATTATGCTTTCTGCATTGACAGCCCCCCTCCTCTTTTGTCAATAAAATAAATAACATTCAGTTGTCAAAGGTTTAATCATTTGGAAATGCTTCTGCTGGTACTCAAAATAAGCTGAAGTCATTCTCCAAGACATACTGCCCCCTCACAGTTTCTGAAGGAAACTCATTATGTTTTTGGTAAAGAAGAAAGCAAAATAAAATAATGACAAAACCAAAGCAGCCAGATAATGGCTTTGTCACTGAATTTTACTCCCCTGTGGCCATCTATGTCTATCCAGGAATGTGCAAACACTTCCAACTCTATTTTCCGAATTCTAATCCAAAACACCATGGCATGAATTAATTTCTTGTCAGCTGCCTCATTTTCTTTATTATGCCACAGCAGTGATTAAGAAGTGCTACAGATTCGATTCCCCTTCCTCCCCCCAAAACCATAAAATCTCTGTATGCTGGCAGGGCTTCTGCTTCTTTGAGACTTCATATGCCCCTCTTGATTCTTTTGCTTCTAAAACCAACCAAACAGAATGGCGTATCCAGAATGGTGTACAAGTTGCTGATCAAACAACTTGAGGGGATGATCTAAAGGACGGAAATATGGTAAATAGCCACTTCACTGCTGCTTTGTTTACAAGTTAGTCTTGCTAATTAGATACCTGTGTATTATTGGTTTTGAACGCTGTTTGCTAGCTGAGCTAATATCTTGCTGACTTGCAGCTGACAATAGACCTTCATTACTTGTCATTATTTTGTTGTAAATGTAAATAAGCATTAGAGCACCTGAAACCTGCCATCCAAGCTCTGAATAGTTATATTTTTTCAACTTAAAAATCCTGAGAGATCATGAATGAATGAAAGACCATAAAATGGCTTAAAAATCCAACTTCATCATAAGTGGCATAATATTTTCCCACATTATGGGGGAGGAAGGAGAGGCCAAGTGGTTCTTGAAATAACATTGTTTTAGAATTACAAGTCAAGAGATTTTCAAATGTCTGAGTAGGAAAGAAAGAAGCAAATTCTCTATTTTATCCTCTTTTATGCTCCAAGTCTCAGGGACTACAGATCTCAGAGCATCATTTGCTTCCCTAGGATTCCCTTGGGAGTGAGAAAGACACAATTGTAAACCAAATATAGTAAACCAGAATGAATTAGAATTCCAGGTCTACATTGCACATAGCTCTTATTTTGCTATGTTCTTGTGATTATTTCACCCAAAACTCTTCAAGAATGAGCTTTCCCAAACTTGTTGGAATATTCAAACCAATTATGTTCATCAGGTCAACCTTTATTCTATTTTCCAAGACTAAAAATTTATAGTCATGTGAGTCTCTACTATATAACCCATCCTGATCTGACCCTACCAAGCTATGCTTATCCAAGTGTTGCTGCTATTCTCCACTAAATTAAGCCATTTATCAGTTTCTTTAGAACAGAGGTTTGGTTCACAGGCACTTAATTCTAAAAATCCATCTTACTTAAGGAAGATACTACATTAGGAACTTTCTAAGTTCCAGACATGGTTGCTGCTTTTACAGTTTTGGAGCCTGATCCAAAGCAAGCAGACTCCGGAAGTCAAGCTTGCTTGGACTGTTGGTATGTTTTCATCAACATTTTCATGATTTCCTGCATCATTGACTCAAAAGCATGGTAAATGGCCAACTCAGGTTAGTAAAGATCTCCACTTTTATATTACTTAGGGCAGGATTCAGCTGTCTAAACTCAAGCACCTCATGCCACTTTATATACCTTGGGATGTACTGCCTAGCCTTCAGCTGCCACTATGGAATAACACAAGTTTCTCATGGGTTCTGTGTCATATTTGTTGGTCCTGCGCAGATGTTCTAGGTCACCTAGAACCTAGAAATGGCATTCTAGAACCATGGCTATGTTTAGGCAACAGATTCCTGTCTTTGATAACTTGCACATCAATGAGTTCCATATTGGGCAGACGAGCTTTAATTTCCCATTAAGTAACATCTTAAAAATATAACTTCCTGTTATTTCTTTGAGATTGATTTATTCAATTGAATAATATGCCGTGTCACCTTTTCTTTACCCTTCCTGTTATTTTTCTATTTTCTTTATTTACTCCTCTCTTTCCTCACAATAATTTTTGCTTCAGATTGGGCAAAACTAGAGAATTTACTTCATAAATGTATCTTCATATACACTTACTGCCCTTCTCACATGGACGCTTTCTAGCACCACATTCTCAGCTAAGTTTCTGGGAATTCTGGGGGTAATGGACTGTTCAATACCTGTTCATTTGCAGTGGAGCTGGAGTGACTCCCTTTTTTTATTGCTTTGAAAACTCTAGTTAACTCCTTGCTGCATGACAACACTTCTTAATTTGAAAAAACTCTTTTGTCAACAAAAAGAAATGTTGCTGTGTCTATGCCTGTGTCTATGTCAAGTAGATTTAAACATAAGAGGTACACAAGCCATATATTCTTCCAACACGTACGTTGATTCTTAAATAGCCACTAGGTTAACTGTCTAGATTTTTAGGGTATTTTTTTCCTTTATACTTCAACTACTCTTGACAATTTTTGTAGCTTTTAAATACTCTCTTTTCCAGCTCATTGTTATTTTGATAGCCCTCTATTAGGAAATCAAATTTAACTTCGCACTGATCACTTAAGCTTTCAAAATGAGTTATGTTAGAATCCATTTGTCTTTGTGGAAAATGGTAATAGATAATGAATATAAGCATTTTACTCTCGCTCCCCTCACGTTACCTACAACATGTGTATGACAGCCTGTAGACTGTGATCTCTAACAAGCCCCTTGAGTAGCTGGTTGATTAGCATGCCTAGCCAATGACCCTTCCTTGGGACGTGCCTTGCTGATTCTTTGCAAATCAAGCCTTTTATAAATGTCTCACCTAAAATCTTTAGCTGCTTTTAAAAGCTGTGATCGATATTCCCTTCTCATTTAGTCAATATTGAGTTAAGTAAAAATAAATACAGAACCCCTCCCATTCTGAAACTACCTCAAGATCTCTCCTGAGGAAAAACCAATAGATTTTACTAAAATCCATGCATAACCCTACACAATTATGGCAGAACCAGAATTTTTCTTAGGTAAAAAAAGATTCATTTATCATTCATGCTGGTTTTAGCTCCTATTGAGAAAACATGTATCGCTTTGGGTTCAATAAAGAAGGAACGTGTTTTCTTTGGGTGACTGAAGTATGATCATGATTGAGCTTTTTGATACAGTGGCTCACCAGCTGTAGCCACTTTCACACAGTGGGCAGGGCATGCTTGTAGCCAATTAAATGCACAGCACTTGAGTAATGTAAAGCACATTGCCATTTTGACAAGCTCCTGTAATGCTGGCCGCTGGGTGCTATTGTCTCAGTTCCCTCAGAGAACAATAATGACTATAAGCAATAATATAACAGCAGTATCTTGGGGAAAATTTAAACAAAGAGCATAAATGGATGGAAAAAATTACATTAAATGTTTTACAGAAAAAAATATACATTTCATTATAATCATGCACATGTAGTCAGTGGTACCTGAACCGTCGACTTTTTAAGTCTTTAACCACAGAATAAAAGGGCAAGTTAGTAAAATGTTTTTCAGCTAAAGCAAATACTTTATACAACTATCTGGGACAAATTTTCAGAAGTGGCCCACTAAAATTATATTCTCAGGCTCTGAGACAAGCAATCATTTAGGCAGCAGAAAAACACATAAAATAATTAAAAAGTTAACCACCCTATTTGAATACATGTATTTAACAGATGACAAACTGTGGGCAGTTTCAGCTTCTTTTTCAGGATATTGCCTTTAACTTTAATGGATTTTAATTTTAACTTGTGTTATCTGTGTTTTCATAGCCACATAAATAGGAAGTGTTTTTGATAACAACTCCATCCAACTCCTTTCCCTTTGCTAAGTATTGAGGACATTAAAAGTAAATTGAGATCTAAATGATCTGAGTTATATTTGCCCTCTCAGAAGCCTTCAGTATCACTTGTAATTGCCATTGATTTGTGTATCTAATATCTTTTACTTGTTTTCCCTTGGTTACTCATCACTTCATTACCTCAGACATACAGCACTAGCAGTCTTCTGCTTTCTTCAACTAAAGGGTGTCAAAGTGTAAGGCGACAGTTAACATGACATTAAAGAAGGGACTGACAACACTAAACCTGACTAAAAGAGAGATCTATTGTCATAGGCTTGGACTGGAAATAAAATTTCACAGAGGAAGAATAAACATAAAACTTTTTGGTATTCTTATTTTTGCCTTCAGTATTTTTATTTAAATGATAATAGTCATCTAATGTATTGCTGCATCCTCACAAAATAACAAGCTTGTTACACATTAAAGATTGCTTTTGGGAAACAAGCAGAACCACATCTAGCTAACTTATCTTCTTTTGCATATGCTTCAGCCCATCGTGATATTCCCATTCCCGTACAAGACTTTATTTCCTTTTTCAGTAAGTAGCACAGTATACATCCAAAACGCACAGCAAGACTATCATGTCCATTCAAAATGATGTGGCAGATAGCATTTCTTGCTTAACTTGCCTCTGCCTCCACAAGCATATCCTACAGGTTCTCCTTCTGCAGCAAGTTAAAGAGCTCAGCTGGGCCACAGTGATATAAGGGCCTATTCACGCATTGCAGAGAGGACCTCTTGAAGTGGTGATTCAGAAGCATTCACTTGGGCTCTATTTCTAAATCACTTCTCTAGAAGAGCTGTCCTTATCTCTGTCATGTCCACATGGTCCACTGACAGGGAAACTGAGGTAGATTTGTGCCCGGATGAGCATATAGACTAGGCGCGAAGTTATGCAGTTGAAATGCACTACATACTCCTTCCACAGGTCCTCCAAATGTTCAGCACTGCTTATTTTTCTATGCTGTCCCATGCACCTAGAATTATACATGATTTCTAAACTCCAGTAGTATCATTAAATGATCCCTCATCCTCCATCCATTAAATGATCCTTAAAGGCCATCATTTTCATGCTTACAAAACTTCCGACATGCTGGCACTGCTGCTTATTTCTCTACTTATACTTGCTTCATCATTATCTGGCTGGCTCGTAGAAACACATATGTTTCATATCTTAAACTTAGATTGTGAAAGGACAATCAGGGAAGGAATCATCACCTATATACACACTGGGAACTTACCCATTAAGTGCAACATTTAATGTTCTATATTTTCTGCCCCCATGTTCATGTGCAGCATCTCTTGCCACAACATTTTGCAATCTCATAATGCCAAATTTAGGGGTCATTCACCAAAGCATGCTATCAACTCCTCAAGTTATTAGTTTATTAGTATATCCTTATTAAGCTTTGTATTTTTAAGTAAGACATATAAACTCTGTTTTTTCCCTTTAGAGTCTGTCTAGCATTAAGAGGGTAAGTCAGGATAGCTGTCGCTGTTATTAAGGAATACTTATGCAGCAGTATCGTCCACTCCCACGATATCCAAAACCCAGTATGAAGGTACCAATGTAATCATGGGTACTCTCTCACTAAACTGCCAGGAGCAGTCAGGGAGCTCTTAGAGCCAAGTATTGGTTAAAGGTGTCATTCTCCATTAAGCAAACGTTGACCATAGGATGGAAGATATACAAGAGTCTAGTTGAGAAAATGCATTAAATCTGACAGTTTTCTCAAGAAAAAAAAAAGTAACATCATCCCTCACTTTTATCTTCTTAATTAGTGAAGAGGCATATAAGCCTGATGTGAGCACGAGGCTGGTGGTCATTCTTATCCAGTTCTGAAGGGAAGTTAACACAGTGCACAATTATGTTGTCAACACTTACATGCAATGATATTCCCGTATCTATTTTTCATTCTGTTCTCATCTTTCTTAGCTGAATCCCACGGTGCAGACTGTCCTTCAAAGAAACTCTAAAAAAGGAAAGAAAGTGACATTAAGAAAAGCAGGCAGCAACAGTTACCTTAGGGATAAACCAAGGAGAAAGACAAACAGTAATTGCAGGTATTGTTGTTAAAGAGTCATTTAGCCAGCTTTTTCATTGAGCAAAAAGATGAGTCTCCTATTTAAATGGTATTTATGCATAGCTCCAGATGTTATCTAAAATTATGAGATTTTGTGTGTGTAATAGCAAGAATAATTATTTACACGTGAAGTGCTATTAAACCTTTCATAAAGTTGCATGCTTGCAACACTGAGTCCTTCATTTGTGCTATCCTGATTCTCTGCATAGTTCTTGTACACACACATGAAATTGAAGGAGCTTCATCATCAACATTGGATTTGCTCCAGTATTTGAGTGCAGAATTACACACCGTACTAACATGTTTCATTTTTGACATATCCACAAGTTTCACTTACTTCTTGGCAGATGATCTCATGGATTTAAACAAATATAGGCATTAAAAAAAATCTGGATTCAATGAGCATGTGTCTTTTTTTTTAAAACACAAGATACCAGCAAGATGATTATTTTGTCAGAGAATAAAAATAATGTGATTTTCTGAAAAATATAATCTAACATTCACCAAACTTGTGCTGTAGTTAATAAATTTAATGTAAATAAGAAAGTTGAAGGTGCTAAAAATATATATTTATATTAATAAAACACACAAGCAGCATGCAAGTTGTTATGTCCTATCTGTCCTGTGCATTCTGTGGTCTAAAACAGCATTTATACAATTTCTTAATTTATGCACTGTATCTGTAAATTATATAATGTGGATGCATTTTATAATTTTGTATTGAAATATTAATCTTGTGTTAAAATCATTTAGTTGACAAACAAACCTGTGGAATTCTATCAGAGCAATGGCCAGTCTTAACTTATGTTTTCATCTTTTTGCTAGAATCATCAGGATATTAAACCTTTTGAATGAGGAGGGACATGAAGGTATATGACTTACTTTTCTGGTAACAGAAGGCAAAAAAGGCTAAGTCCCAAACTAAACAGGGAAAACCTCGGGCAGTTTGTATCCCTCTCGAAAACCTCAACACATTCTGAGTGGTTTAAAATAAATAATGCCCATTAAATGGACTGCCATTAGTGTCCCTTGTCCTCAGACTTGAAATTCATTGTTGTTCAAATCCCAACAATTTCCATTAGTAAAGAGCATAAAAGTCAAAATAAAGCCATGATCTCTTGCAGAAGTGACTGGAACCCAGGGTCATTCGATGTATAAAATGAATTATCTTTTAGTAAATTCACTAGAGTGCTAGTTTCTGATTTATGATATGGAAACTACTGGGAATACATGGATTATTTCTAAAAGGTTTGTCAATAATAACTTAAGAAAAACAGAAGTCTTGTCAAAAGGCTTCAATTTGTTTGTCCTTCATCTATCCACACTTCGTTAGAAAATTTTTAGGTTTGCAGATTGAAATGATTAAAACAGTAATGATAAAAATTATATAAGTTGCTCCTTAATCATGGTGTACCATCATTGGGTACAGCCCTAAGAAATCCAGATTCCTGGCAGGATAAAGAAGCGGGTCCCTGCAAATTCTAAAATGATTTACAGCTTTGTGGCTGTTTGCCAAAAAGGCACCAATCATTATCTGATTATATATCTGCCAAAAGCACCCAAAGCAAGCAAGCCCTTCCACTCCAGAGCACTCTCAACTCAGGCTGCATGGAAAATACTTTTGTAATAAGCCGGACAGAATGGCAAAAGGAATTGCTCTCCATGGGCAAAGACCTCAATACGTCGCAATTTCTTGCAAAGTTCACGCTTACTCTGAGACAATATTTGATGATGAACAATTAAATGTAGTTAAAAGCAAAAGAGAGATGGAAATGGTCAGCAACAAAGCTCCAAAGGCAGAACAAACTAATTATTCATCCGTCTGTTGTAAAACTTGACTTGGTATCTTCCTCAGGATTTTCTGTTTCAGGCAGACAGAGAGACTACTACTCGTTTTCTTACAGTCCTCCTTCTAGAGACTAGTTCACAGCATTGATCCATATGACATTACCCAGCAAGTGGTTTTGGGTCTAATTCACTAAGCATTACATGTGCTGCTACAGAGAAAGAGTCCTGCTGATACAGCTTCCAAGCCTATACCTTGAAATACAGAGAACCCAAATATATTCATAGGGACTTCTTGCTTCTCCCTGTCCCACTAATGAACTTTTACAAAATTGCTTTAAACCAATCGATTAAAGTAAATCTCTGGAGCCAAGTGGGAAAGATTTGCATGGTGTTGAATTCAGGGAAGATATACAATAGGCAATGTACTCGTTTGGGCAGCTTGTCTGCTTCTCATCTGCTAATGTATGGGTTCAATTTCTCCCACCTGTTTGGGACTTCTGAAAACAATGATAAGCTTAATGAGCCTTACTGATAAAATATATCCTAATACTATATCTCCACATAGAAATTCTTTACAGTACATATATATCAAACCTCATACAATAACAAAAACCAGGAGACAAATTTATGTTTCCAGCTACTGCATATTGACTTCACTTCTTTATTAAAAATGCATTATAGAAAAAAACTCCATATATATATATTTTCCTTTTGGTTTTTTTTTATCAATAAATTAGTGAATGAAATAAAACCTATCACATAGGGAAAACAGAAGTAATTTATGTAGATCCATTTTTCTTTTAATTCACTTTGGGACACACGGAGCTATTTCAATGAAAAGTGCACAGAAAAGATAATTTGAAGGAAGAGATATTACAGTGCAAAAGCATAAAAAGAAACAGTTATTGTAAAAGACAGCTGGAGTGTCATTTCCTAAATTCCCCGTGTACTGCCATTACACTAACTGCAACAGAACGATAATCCACAATGAATTATAAGGAGAAATCCCATTTGTCCCACAAGTAAAGAACAGAGCAGATACCTCGTAACAGATGATCTGTCAAGATCCTTCCTTACTTGTAAGAAATATGTGTTTCATTACAGAAAATTTTTTAATGTCTTTCCTGACATATCACTCTTCAGGGAGACTGCTGCACAGCAGCCCACACAGTATCTTAGTGGCTATTCATTCTAATTCATCCTTAAAAGTTCCTTAAAAATGTGGACTATTAGGAAGAAATATGACCCCAAACAGCTTCATTCCACCAAACTGGCAAGGGCAATGGAGAACCGAAAATGAGTGTAGGACATTTCTCAAATAATTTAAAATAAGTATTTCTTTTACTCAATTCACACAAAACACTGGCTACCCAGCCTCTGTGATCTACTTGAAAAGTGAAACACTTTTCAAGCCAGCTGTTTTTACAGCAGACATTTCACTATGCAATGTCAGCTCTCATTCTGTTATTAGAAAATATTTCAATAATCAGGATAAAACAGCTTCTGCGAAACCCTGAATTACACAGAACTGGTGTATATGCAACATGAGATGTGGTCCGTGATGCAGCAGCAGGTTCATCTTCAGATGAATGTGAAGCTTTTGCTTGCTTTAACTCAATGCTGCACTGGTTTCCATTAAAAATTAAATATTTGCCAAGGGCTAATTCACTGTGACCCTCAGACTAGAAAATAACTGCCGGGCCCAGAGAGTGGTGGTAAATGGAGCGAAGTCCAGTTGGCGACCGGTCACGAGTGGTGTCCCCCAGGGCTC
>JAOQGH010000012.1:101523291-101554883 GCA_025769975.1 Gallinago jamesoni
CAGTATATGCTGGGGTCTGACTGGCCGGAAAACAGCTTTTCAGAAAAGGACCTGGGGGTCCTGGTGAATAACAGGATGAAGCTAAGCCAGCAATGTGTCCTTGCAGCAAAGAAGGCCAATGGTATCCTGGGCTGAATTAGGAGGAGTGTTGCCAGCAGGTCAAGGGAGATGATCCTTCCCCTCTGTTCAGCACCAGTGAGACCACAGCTGGGATGCTGGGTCCAGTTGTGGGCTCCCTAGTACAAGACGGACATGGACATACTGGAGAGAGTTCACCAAAGGGCCATGAAGATGAATGGGCTGGAGTATCTCTCTCATGAGGAAAAGCTGAGAGAGCTGGGACTGCTCAGCTTTAAGAAAGGACAGGGAGATCTTATCTATGTATAGAAATACCTGAAGGGAGGATGCAAAGAGGACAGATCCAGGGTCTTTTCAGTGGTGCCCAGTGACAGGACTAGAGGTGATGGGTACAACATGATACACAGGAGGTTCCCTCTGAACATCAGGAAACGGTTTTTTGCTGTGAGGGTGACTGAGCACTGGCACAGGTTGCCCTGGAAGGCTGTGAATCCTTGAGCCTTGGAGATACTCAAAAACCATTTGGATGTTCCTGGGCAACTGGCTTTGGGTGGCCCTGCTTGAGAAGGGGGGTTGAACCAGATGACCTACAGAGGGCTCTACCAATCTCAGCTATTCTGTGATAGAGGTATTGGAGAAATCCCGTAGGGCCATGGGTATTAAACTTGAGGGAGCTGGTTCTACTGAGAACTCTTGGAAGCAGATACTTCTCCTGGGATTGCATACTATGTCCCAATTTTTTTTAATGCAGGATACAGGAGTCATTTCAATGCAGACTGTGGTAGTGAAATTTTACCTGTCAGCTCAGTGATTAGGACACTTTCCTGATATTACTGATTTGCTGGAAATGGAACATGGTATTCTTTAAAATTAGGTTTCATCCCACATTGCACCAAAACTAGAAATGTCCTGGAATTACCTAATATAAGTTAAAAGAAAATAGTTGTTTTCCAAAACAAAATAGGCTCTTGGGACACTAGGATGGTAGAAATAGTGAAGTTAGTAAAAGATAGTAAGATAATAAAAGACAGTAAAACCGATTCAGGCTCAGTGAACCTCTGTTTTTCTCCCACACTTACAGTATCCCACTGCTAACATTTAAGGTTCCAGGAGAGACATTTTAGTAGCTGCAAGCTGCCTGGATTTAGTGCAAATCTGTCAATGTAACATGGTGGTCCCACATCACACTCTGGCTCCCTACCTAACCCTAAGTCTGAATCTTACTTCCATAAGAATACGTTTAAAAGTATAAGTGAGACAATACCCCCCGAAAGTATTGTTTGCTTTTTTCATATTAGTTAGATAAATTTGGAAGTTATCATTCTTGGTAACTTAATTGCAGTTCTAATAGCTGGCATCTAAGTACAAATACTGGATCTGATAGTAGATCAAACTTGAATTTTGACATAAACCATTACAGTTTTTCATTACAAGATGCTAAAATTTTTCTAGGCATGGGCAGAACTGTATGGTGAATGGAGTACTTCTTTGCTTTATGCACATGCATTTTCAACTTTAAAAAATGTGATACCTATTAGTAGCATTAAAAATACTACTTCTGTAGCACATTTTTCCCTTTTCTCCATGGAAATAAAGAGAAAAGCAACCATTTTTGCTTTTATATATTATTGCACTACTAAGCTTGAGCACTCCAGCACACTGCTCCTCAACACTAGAAGAGACATATGGGTGGCACCATTCAAATCTTTCCTGACATCAAAAAATCATGTTACTATTAAACTTCTAGATTAGTCAGTCGGGTTTCCAGGGACTCTGGCACTTACTATTATGCAAAACTGGGGAAATAGGACACATGAACAGGTGACCTTTTCCTCCCTCAGTCCCAGAGACAGAGAATCACTACCCTTGTACAACTCATTCCCACAGCTGCTTCCACAGCCTGGCTCCCCTTGTCAGCACATCTTCTCCACTGTTTTTCTGGGGGGAAAAGACGAATGCTGCCAGCTGAAAGGAGTAAAGCAGGAATGTGTAGGAGCACCTCCTGCTCCTCGCTTTTCCCAGTGTTAGGGAGGAGGACCTCCATACACACTGTCCTGCCTGCTGCACTCAGGAGAAGGAGATGGCAATGGCAGAACCTGGGTGAGAGATGCAGGGTAAGTCTGGGCTGGACCAAGTAGGGAAACACAAAAATTGTAGCATATCTTACATATTGTTCAGTATCATCTTCACTGAAGGCAGAATCATTGTTCCACATTATGTCCATCCTTTCAAATACTCCTGCAATAGCTTTGGGACTACGAATGTTTTCGCTTTACCCTCTTGTAGCAGTCAGCAAGTGAGCACTGGGGTCCCCATTTCTAGGAGGGGATGTAGTGGAAGATAAGCTTTATCTGTGGAGAAGGTTCCTCGTATCAGAGGGAGCACTTTTGGGGAATGAGTATAAATATCTAATAAGCACAAGCAGATCTCTGTGTCAGGGTGTAACTAGACAAAAGTTTAGTAGTTTCACTCATTTCTTGGCCCTTGGAAAAGGCCTATTTTAAAAAAATCCAACCTGATCCCTTATAAGATATTTAAGGCAATTCCACTGTAGCATACTTGAGTGAAAAGAAAACATACTCCTAGTTATGTCAACAGGAAAAATATTTGCTTCCCAACCAGGCTGTCCGTCTACCTCAGCAATGTTTAAAAATCAATTGATGCCGGAATCATAGTGTTTTGAAAAAATGTCACTAAAAAATAACAGCCACATATTCTCAGTAACAAGAAATAAAAAGCAATCCACAAAACATAAACTTTATAGAGACCCTAAATGCTGCAAATAGCATGGCCTTTTTAAGCTTTCTTTGTGTGCCAGAGATACATGTGCTTAGTAAATATCAGTAGAGTAAACAGAAATGCTGTGAAAAGAACTGACAAATGGAAGGAAAATATGTCAGTCTCTAAGCAGATCTACAATTAAACATACAAAAAGCATGAGCAATTTATGTGATTTTCCTTGGATTCAAACGCTTTTGTATGTTCTAGCTACTGTTGGTTCTATAGACTTGATTCACAATGTAACCATCAAAACGTAAAATTCAAGCTGGTGATGTTGTAAAAGATGAGACAATTAAAAAGTCAGTGCTAAAATTAAAATGTGTATAAAACTACTAGGAAAGCAGCAAGACACCTCATTTGCTTAGATTTGAAATGTTTTCTCCAGTGCAAAACCAAAGCAGATGCTTTGGTGTGGTTTGAAAACTCAATCTGTTTAATTTCCAAATTCATATAACTGTCCCCCTTTTGCTCTCCAAAAGGCAAGAAGTGGTTTACTGCCCAAACCAGGAGTTTAATTCCATTACCTCTATGTACTATAAGTAACATGATTCTCTTAAAAGGGCCTAATTAATGTAAACAAGGTTCTTTGCAGAATAAAGCACTGCTCAGTATAAAGGCTCAAGGATTAGGCTTTAGCATAACAGCTACATGCATTTTAAATAAAAGCATTTTTCTCCTTCCCTTTACAGCTTCATCATCCTGCATTTCACAATCCAACAGCAAGACAGTGGACCAGGAGAACAGCTACTACAGCAAAAGAACTAGAAAACACCAAGGATGCTAGCTAACTTAAAGAGCTCTTCGCGTTCTTTATAAACGGAAGTTATGTTAGTTCTATAAAATTGACTACCAGTGTGTAAAAAATAAAATAAAATAAAAAATGACCATTTCACATTGCATTGTTTGCTTTGTGTATACAGAAGCACTGATTTACTTTCTACTTTATGTGTGTTAACAGCTATACTGGGTCAAACCAGAGGTCCATACGATCCGTTATTTTTTCTACAACAGTACTAGTAGCAGATGTTTACAAAAAAGTATGAAGAACAGAGAAAATAGAGTGAATCTTTCCCCAGCATACCCTCTTAGCTCCTAGCAATCAATGGTTTTCCTGAGCAATCTCTTCCTCAGCCAGAGACTGCACGCAGCCATTGTGTTTAATAATGAATTTGTCTAGCCCATTTTTGAACCCATTTATAATTTTGGCTTCACAGCATCTTGAGGCAATGAGCTCCACAATGTAATTATGTGCTGTGTGAAAAATATTTCCTTTTGTTCACTTTAAACCTGCTGCTTAATAGCTTTGTTGGGTGCTCCCAATTCCCTATATTATAAGAAATAATGAATAATTGTTGTTAGCATTGCAGAAGTAACACTGATCTCTGGCACAGCTCAGAATATCCTAAGGGGATACTACAGCAGCCAGGAATGAGTGATATTTAACTATCCTGGAAACAAGGTAGAGACTTGGTACTGGAGCTGATAAAGTGGCTCTGTGCCACTTTAAGGATTTCCTTACTTGTAGAATCTTTACCTTACAGAAGCTGTGTACAGCAGTGTTAACACAGAGCATAAAATCTGGAGTTGAAGTATGAATGAGCAAATGAGCAAATGAGCAAAACTACAAACTAAGAAAGCAGTTTTACTGTAGTTATTTGTCCAACTTGACCAGAGACACCAATGACAAATAGAAACAAATGCAGATAAAAATCACGACTAAGTGAACAAAAGCTCAGTTGATATCACAGCCTAATGCAGAGGACAATGTTCTGAAATACTCTTCAAGCAAGCAATACACTAAATCGTTCTGGCAATGAATAATGGTTGACAGCACTTGGAAGAGCAATGGTGGTATCACAAAAGACTGAAGAACTGTTGTATGCAGTCTTTCTCAAGATTAAAAAGCACGTCTCATCTTGAGAGTCATGCTTAGATTCAGAGGATCTTGGAAGGACATGAAAATCTAAAAAGAGCTTTGCACTACAAGTTTTTCCCCATCTATTTAAGTCACCTCAGTTCTCTCCTAACTATTCATGTGGCGTTGAAGGTGGCTGTTTTTACTGTTCTTTCCTGAGTAGAGGATACAAGATCTAACCTATCTTTTTAACATTTGTTATGTCATACTGGGATTTTGTTGCTTTGTCATCAGTCTTGGTAAGGAAGAGCACAAAGATTGCTCACATTTAGGTATTTCCTGTAAACAATCTGAATGGAAACACTTTCTTGTGTAGAAACTCTAAGCTCTGCGATACTTCCAAGGATTTAAACCTCAAAGGCAAATTATTTTCGTGTTGCCTTCTCCCAGACTAATCACACACTAAAACTTCATGCATACTTCAGGAACCAGTACAGAACCAGCATGGAAGCTTCGACCATCCCAGAGCACTAGGGGGCACTCTATTCAGAAGGGAATCCTGTTATTGTTTGGATAGGACAGAGATGAAAATCTACAATTTTGCTAACAAGAGTTTATACCCCATTTACTGCAGGCTGCCAGTGCATCAAGGAAGTGCATCCCAGCCTGCGCATCTAGGAAAGTCCTCACTTCTATTGTCTCCCTTTGGTGTGTGGCGTAAGAGTGGAGATAGCCTGTCTCTTAGAGACTCAGGCCTCTTGCAGATTTAAGAGCTTCTTTTCTGTTACATATTAAAAATAGTAATTATTGCACCGGCAAGCCCCTTAAAGCTAGATGGGTAATAACTGAGCTCAGCTGGTAGATGCATTTTATCCTTACATAAACACATGCTATCTATTTTTTCCACAGACCAAAGCAGAGCATTATCAATCATTACTCTTTTTAAGATCCTAAGGGGAAGAAACTGCACGGTTTTGGTGGACAGATATTCAAGCTTTGTCACCATTACATGAACGTGTATAAACTATTATATGTCCAATGCCCCTGGTGTTGCTTCCATTTAAGTGATTGGTAAAATGTTAAACAGGAAAGAATGTATATTAAAAGCAACTTTAAAACAGTACCTTATCTCTTTAGAATAAACTGGACTTACACACATGGTTAAGGTCTTCCCTGCCTTGGACTCCAAATCATGCTGTAAACCTAAACCTTTCAGCTATTGTTTGTGGGTTTGTGGTGGGTGACAATGGTCTGCTGTTTCTGTCTTGTGAAAAAGTGTCAATATTATGAATTTTCATCAGTTCTGATCTGAGCTGCAAACCCAGTAACTCTAATAATTATACATCGCTGATGCTGCATCATGTAATTTCTGAAATATTGACTCCCACTGACAGTATTTCACAATTCCCCCAAACCAGCCTGCTTTTCCTTCTGCTCACCTCCTGGCCTGCTTTGTTTCCACTGGTACTCCAGTCTTCCCATCAGCTTTGGCCTGCAGGGACAGTTTTATCCCATAGTTGTCCTGCTCATCTTGGTCTCTGCCTGACCAAGATGCCTGCATCTGCTCATGGCTGTTTGGCAGGCTATGTCCTCTTCACTTCTCAGATGACTTGCTGAGGACCCTGGGTGACCTGACTGCTAATTAGTAAGATGGACATAGAGCTAAGCAGTTGGAGAACAGCAGTAGCCCCACAAGAGTGTAGGCAGTGGCATCACTGAGATCCCACATGATAGGTGACTGGAGGAGCAGCTCTGACACAGAGACAGAGGCGATGGCAGAAAACCAGCAGGAGAGAAAGGAGATTTGCCAACCCCCTTGTCTGCCCAACTACAGTCTGCCAGATTTTCAGTGGATTTAACATCTCCCACAGAATCTTTTGGGGCCATCAAATTAGTATGTTGTAACAAAAAAATCAGTCCTGCTAGAAAATACTCATCATCTGTTCCGTTGACAGGACAATTACTAAAGCACGACAGGAAATGCGTAAGAAGAAGTCTCATATTCGAGTTAGAAAACTTCTTAAAAGATACACTGAGCCACAGGCTATATAAGAATACAAGTTTTCATTTCCTGAAAAATTTATAATGGCTATTTTAACTTATTTAAAACAAATGCATTATAGAAAATGATGCATATTTTAGGTATGCTGTTGTTAAACTGCTGTTAAATGAAAACTCCTAATAGCTAAATTATGCTAATTTGATATGAAAAGTGTTCCTCTCACTTTACAAACAGCCAATAATAATGCTCTGGTCATGAAACCAGCAGTGGACTAAAATGCCTAATTATTTGTAGTGAATAAATTCAATCCATAGAAAACACATAGGGTGTATCTATAATTAATAAAGAATATATTATAATTGCATTTAACTTCATTTGCATAATTTAAAATGGAATAACTACATGACTGATTTTTTATGTCTTTTTAAAGGGCACTAATAAAATATGAAGGAGGTAAGGAGCCTTATATGAGTAGGAAGTAATGAATAATATCTTGAACATTAAAGCACAATATATTATTCTGTGCACATAAATTGGACCAATTCATTTTTGCAGGTGCAGTGGGAAAAGTATGGTACATCAGCAGTTTTCAAAAGTAAATAATACCTTAACTGAAGAAGGGATTACAGATTCTGATCAAATATTCAATGTCTTATTTAAATAATTAATAAGTCAGTCTGGTGCAAATATGCAGCATATAGCCTTCAATGTTTCAAAACCTTTTCTTTTTTTCAAATCATACTTGTCGGTAGCATTTATAAAGTTTAACCTACCACCTTATCACTGTGAGCATTAAAGCCATTCTTATGGATTTCCCTCTGGAAACTCATGTTATGAGTGAAATTAAGTTCAGTGGCCTCATTTAGTTTCCTACCGTGGTGTTCAATAGCCCATAATGATGAGAAGATTGGCTAAATCTGAAACTAAACACTAATTTCAAAAAGTACAGAGAGAGCACAGATTTGATACTAGCAAAAGCCATGTAGCAAGACCACTCAGTTAAGACTGACTTGCCTAACAGACAACCAGAGTAAAATATATTCTGAGAAGTCTGCTCAGTACAGTTTGACTGTCTCTCAGCCTGTGGCTGCCAAAAGGGAGGAAGACAAGACAGGCTGGAGAGTAATGGCGCAACACATGCTAAAATAGTGATGTGTTGAGTGTTGTTTATTAAAAGAATTAGCATATACCTCTGTGTACATCCAAACACACGGAAGCAGTAAGATGAAACAGGTTAATTCTTCCCATTAAAATACATAACCCCTGTGTTAATTACTTGGACTTACAGATGTGCATACTGGATTTCCAAAGATCTACTCAGTGCCAAGTTGACGACAACAATCAGTGAAACTTGGAAGCTATGTGTTTTATTGCTCCAGTTTGACATTGCACATGCCCACAAATCTTTTCAGAATAGATTGCGACAGATTTTGCAATGCCTTCAGAAAATAAAAGATCCTAATGATGAAGTCATAGGTCAGGAAAAAGGGGAGCAAAATTAAAACAAGTTTTGAAAGACTGCTGTGGCAGCTGGACCTAAGATGGGAAAAACACACAACTTTCTAAAGCAGATTGAAACTCTATTGCCATGGGATAATGAAGGACAAGAGGCACGTCCACAAAACTGCATGCAACAGCTAAAATGATTCAATTTTAAGTGCTTAACCAGACCCACTCATTAATAATCAGGAATAAGATCAGAGGTGCTTATCATGCTTTATATTACTTTTTTATTTTCAGCACAGCTATGCTGAAATATGAAATGAATGTCTGCTAAATATCTGAACACGGAAAAGACACCCAGGGCATCTTCAGGACCATGAGAATTGCCAGGTTACAACCCATTTTTTATTGCTCATAGATTTTGTACTGATTCATATGTTTGCTACCACATACACCAGGACGACCAGACTCAGTACAGGCAGAGAATGATTAAAACAGCTGCCAGAACTCCTGCATAATAACAACCTGCATTCAGTTTATCCATCCAACTGATCAGCTTAAGCATCAATATCTCATGACTTTTGAGTGGAACAACACTTTTCTGAGTGGATCAATACCACCAGTCTCTGTTTTAACTGCTTAGAGGGGCACAATGGTCATGAAAGTTGCATTTAAAAGCTACCAAGCTTTCTTTAGGACAGTCTAAATTTTACATACAAGACTGAGTCTGCTAGACTCACATGGAGAAAAGCATTGGGCTGAATTAGGCATTCTTGTTCTTGTTAGGCATCCTTACTGCCTGAGATCCTACACGGTTCAGACTATTAAGGCTACTAAGAAGAAAACAGGAGGTTCACACCCAAGTAAATCACTGACTGATCAGTACCAAAAATAGCCGTGTCAGAGCATGAGCAAACAGCTGCCTACACCCCACTGAGAGTAATCCTAAGGATATTGGAAGCGGTCTAGTCTATACACCTCTGCAATTTTATTATTCAAACAGATAAACCCCCAAAGCCCTTCTAATGAAGCCATGACCTACCTAAATCTATAATCTGTGGTAAGAATAAATTCTAATTAAACCTGCTTAAACAAAAACAAATTAGAAAGTTGTTTGTGCATATACATGCACTTTTATTTCAATTGGAGAAGGCGGCATTTAGGAAGAGTGGGAGAAGGAAACAGTGAGATTTAGAAGGTACTGGGACACCTTGATCACTGGCAGTTAGCCACACTGCAGCACAGGGCACTGTCATGTGAATGATATTAGGCACCGTGACAGCACTTCTCATACATCTCAAATCTGTTAAGAACAGAAACTCACAGCTATTAAGGACAGGTTCAGAATTGCATAGAATTGGCTGAGATACCAACAGACATTCAGCAAACTATGTGTCTCTCTCCTAAACCAAAGAAACCACCCAAACAAACACCTACTAACTGCCATTCAGTTAAAATTGTTGACAACTGATTCTTGCTGATTACCAACTGAAAGGCACAGATTCTGCTATGAGACATTAAAGAATTAAAGGCAATATTAAATGCACTGGGACGTTGTGTCACTAATAACACAGGCTATTTACTAGTGAATGCAGTGTCTGGTTTGGGATGACTTCATTTCAACAATTTGGTATTGAACCTGGAGTACCTTACGATTTCTGAACCAAAGCATGCCTTGTACACACTGCAGTTGCTTGTTTTTACTGTTCCTTTTGACCTCCCTAGATATGATCTCCCCAGTGCCGCAGCTTCCAGTTTCCAAGAGTCTGGGATAAACCCAAGCAGGAACAAGTTACCTGGGATTCATGGAAGGCTGCTGCAGATCCCATGGCAATCTGAAGAAACTGACTTTTCTGAACACAGTCCTTTGACTCCATCTCACATAAAGAACCTTTACATCACCATTAGTTGTGGTTATCCTTTATTGTGCATGAGAAAGAACACTTTTATAATAGTATGTGCCTATAATCAGAACACTGCAACTTTCCAGTATTAAAGATTCAACTGAGCATTCAGGTGAATGTTCTGAGTCCCATCTAAACAGATAAACTTCACAAAAAATAATAGCAATTCTATAGATGAATATTTCCAATAATTTTCCACACTGTTTTCACAGGACAAATTCCCACTATTTTACTCCTGTTTCTGTTATGTTTACAATTTCTAATGAGTTTTCTCATTATTACAAAAAAATCCAGGAAGAGACATGAACAGTTACCTACTCTCAGTTCTGGAGGACGCAGATGTTGTCCTTTGTGTATTTACACTGTGGACTAATGCCCCCATTCCCACCCAATGTTCCAAAGTCTTTCTGCTTTCTTTGTAATTTGTGTCTTGTGGGATAGAAAATAACCTGAACTGATTGCGTTATTGACTGTCTCAGCTGTTGCTGCAGAGTATCAAATAAAATCAGAGAAAAAGGCATGATAAAAATGTACAGGTTGGAGGTGTGACAGGCCAGTTGCAGTCACAAGGAACACATGCAGAAAAAGCACCACCAGCTGGGTCCTGCCAGTAGCTTTATCAACATAAGATCAACAAAATACATATTCTTCCTACTATTTTCAAGATTTCAGAATAGGAGCCCAGAAGCACAGGGCTTAGAAGTGTCATGCGGCAGCACATTTGTCTTCCAGCTGGAACCAAAGAGAAAGAAAAGCTGCGACTGGAGGACTGGATTGGAGTGACAGGATTCTAGTCTGTTTTGCCTTTGCATGACAGCAGAAAATGAAAACGGTATCAGACTCCTGTCCCAGGTCAGACATTCATCTAACAGTGGTGTGGAGAAAATTAAAACTTAAGCAGGCACCTATAGGGTAAAATTCCTCCATGAAAAATTTCCTGCTTGCCTGCAATACTTTCTGCCCCAAAAACCAAGGATATGTATTTCTGATGGTTTTAGAGAGGCTTTTTCCCTATTTTTTTCTTAAAACCATTTTCTATTTACTCCAGGAATTTAATTGGCCAGTAGTGCACTGCATGAAAACCTTTGTTTTTATTGATTATCAGCAGTATCCGCATATCTGATATATCTGCTTATCTTCTGAAGTTCCATTTCAATTAATATGTTGCTATGAAGATAGGATTTCTTTCATATCCCCAATTATTCTCAACACTCACCTCTAAATCCTCTTTGAATTATTCCGTTTTTTATGATCACCTTTGACCACAATCCCCCAGGGTATAACTAAGCAGTGACCATGACCAGATAACCTATTTTAAAATACTTCTACCAATCTATAATAGGTGCTAAGAAGTGCTAAACCGAAATGAATTGTTTAACATACATTAGATAATGTATTTCATGTTCCTGACCTTGATAGGCCCTCCGAGCCCGTATCCTCAGAGGTATCCATCTATTTAATTGCAGTGATTTAGAGATAAGCACGTTACATTGGTGCAACCCCTCAGAGTGGAGACCATGCAGCATAGACGGGGCATAATCAGTATGGTTTATCTTGACAGGATATAACTTCATTGCATTAGGAATAGTATTGGTTTAACGATATTAGTATAAAATAATTTCCTGATTGAAACAGTTAACTGTCACAAAACCTTGAGAAATGACAGAAGGGGAGGAGAGTTAAGATGAGAGAGACAGTGGGGGGAAAGACCTTAAAGTTAAAGCTACATGGAGAAACATTTTTTAAACTCTGCTATTGACTTAGTCCTCTTAGTGACAGTAGGTGAGGCTGATCTGAGCAGGATACCCTTTGCAAATCCTGGCTTTTCAAAGGAACCTCTGGTTTTGAGATAATGGAAGCTCAGAACTCCCTGTCATGGAACATAATGCAAAATTGATTTTGCAAGGCTTTATCTATACAAAGTCGCACTGGTTTAATTAAAGGTGTGTTTTTAAGTCAATTCTGCTAAAACAGTCCAAGCTCCTGTGTGGACACTCCGAAATCGATTTGAAACTGTCTTATGTCAACCTTAATTTGGCAAAGAACCAATTTACACTGAACAGGCACCAATTTTTGCTGATCCAAAAATAGGGTTAAAAATATATCTTATTTAAATTGGTAATATTTTGATGAATTTCTCTGTTTCTGCCTTAGCTACGCCAAGCTATGCTGGCCTATAGTAGCCTAGTCCATCTGTTTGGGAAGGAGATGGGACTCATTTCTATGCATCTATGTTTATGACCTTTTGGCAGATACACATCCTTGCAAAAGGACACGGTGTAAAGCATTTTGAAGCTGGGGAGCCTAAAACTAAAAGCTGGCAGGAGAAATAAGTGATGAAGTGTAGTGCACACTCCTTTTCTGTTTATTTTGTTTCTGTAATGCAGAAAGGAGATAAGCTATGAGCCTCCTTCATGATCAGCAAAAGCTTTCTCATGCTGTAGACCTGGGCAGCAGCTTAAATAACCCACAATTAGTGTAGGGGTGCACGTGAAACTAGGCCAATGTTATCCTGCCAGTGTAACATTGCCGGAACCCCAAATCTCTCCTTTCTTAAGGGTCTGGTGGGGGATAGAAAGGATTTTAAAGATCTGCTGCAGACTAGCTGTGTGGAAGCTTCCTGGAGTTTAAGGATTTCCATGCAATCCCTTTCAATCATTCACACGCCACTAGGCCGCAAATGAAGGGTCTGCATTTGAGCCCACAGCTTAGAGAAACACATCCGCGTTATTTCCACACCTGAGAAACACATGGGAAAATGGGCAGTGACCTTGTTACGGCTGTGCCTCTAGGGACAGGTCTGTATTTGCTCTCGTCCCACAGGCACAGCTAGACACAAAACCAGAAGCTGCACCGCCACATCCGAGAGCCAGGGCCTGATCCCATTCTAGGGAACAGGAGCCTTCGCGCGCTCCATCACAGGAACAGGGACAGGCTGTGGGATGTTTCCCTCCACCAAAGCCTTTTCAGTGATGAAGGCCAAAGTATCTCAGCTCCTCCCAGAAGTAGAACAAAACTGCAATCCTGCAAAGTATGAGGTTTCCTCAAACTCCTTGTATACTGGGATCCAAAGATACTCAGTAAATCTCAAGTAGATAATCTTATAGCAGACTTGAGCAGTGAGTGACCAAGTACCAGCCTGCCATTGTTTAAAGATAATTTTTCAACCCTTATCCTTTGTGTCAGTTACGTTACTCCAAAAGCTTGTACATGAAGCCAATAGGACATAAAGCTACATAGATGTGGTTAGATTGTGAACTATAGTCCTAATTATTGAGAACAGTGGCCCCAATTATTAAGTTTTATTTTAAAGCACTTAAAACTATGCATGACAGTAAATGTTCTGTATCCTTGTGCTCCTCTGAAGTGCTGCTAATGGATGATGTGCTACTTTATTTTCTGTTCAGTTCAACAGACTTATTTTCAGAGTGAATCCTGTGTGAATTTCTCCTGAATCAGACTCTTTCCCTTGTGAGACTATATAATCCTGCTGTCTTGTTAGAGCAAAAATCATCTATGAGACTTCATTCAAAACAAATCCCCTGCCAAACTATTTCTCCCTTTTCATTTGGACAGTTATCCTTCTGATAATTTATAATGAAAAAATTCTTTTGTTGTCTAGTCCAACCTTGCAAAGAGGACACCACCAGTCTGACAGCACTGTAAACAAAGAGATTTGCAATATTTGCTGTGCTAGAATATATTGGGCAGTTTTTCATTGTGTATGGAGGAAAACCAGCAATATTACAGTAGGTCAATGGAAAAAAATCCTCTAAGTTATGGCTAGTTATGGTTCATTCTGATTGTAAACAATTTCCTTATATAAAGAGGACTTTCTCAGATGCAGCTGCAGTATTTTAAGTCCCCTTTTCCTGCCACTATTAACAAACCACACCTTAATATATTGCATCTACTGGCATTAGTCATGACTACACCTACTGTCTGTAATGGGATGCCATTCGCCAGCTTGGTAAGTTCAAAATTAAGTGATTTTCCTGGAAACTGTTTCTCAGCAGCATCAGTTGATCCGCTGCAGCTAAAAAGCCATGTCATTGGTTGCATTATAAATTCCATTTTACAGTCATCTTTTTTTTTTTTTTTATAAATTAATAGTAGCTTTCCTCTAGGCTTAATGCTGGTATAAAAGGTTTTGGCTGATGAGCAAATCTTTTCTAAAGACAAGAATTTTCAATTCTATCATTTTTAAATAACTGTGGCATAAAAAACCTCACAGGAACAAACTTGTTTAAGTCAGCTACACAAATGAAAGTTGACAAGTGATTAGCTCCTTCTGGGAATGAATTGTTTTCTACATTTTAGGGGAAAAAATGTCATCAGTGACTTTGGAAGTGCCCTGAAGCATGGGCTTTGGAAATCTAATACTACAAATACCAGTTTAAACAATTACATATTTAAGCAAATGTTGTAACATGGAGTTGGCATGACAAAATGCAAATTTCAAAAAAACATCATCTCTTGTAAAATGCAAGCAGTATGCACATTTGTAAAAGTTCAGCAATGTACTAGCAGTTGTATTACTCATCCTGAAGGACCTGCAACAATGACTACATTAGTTCCTACCTTCAAAATTTAAGCATGGTATACTGAGTCTCTAGGGCAGTGCACACTTGTGCATGCCCAAAAGAGAAATTATTGCTTGCCCTACAGGGTGGAAGTAATTTAAATGACTTTTGCTGGTTGTCCTCCTCCCTTCTCTTTCTATCAGATGAAAGAATGACAAGGGATCCTATTTTTTTTTTGCTGGCCTCTGCTTTGAGAAGACAGAGTTAAAATGGAATCTGTATCATTCTGCTCCTCACTGGCTATGTCAGAGTCACATCACACTAAGACCCATTTATATGTGTTCCTCTGGGTTCTCACATTCTTGTTTCCAAAGAAAGGAAATTTAGGACTCTGTACTAGGTTGGAGATGCAGTGCAATTTGGACAAGTTTCTCAACTGGAAATGGACACTACCACAGGAGGGAGGGCCTGGGATGGGCTGCTGGTTATCATAATTTGCTTCCTAGATCATTATTTTTTTTAATGTAATCACATCATCTTGGATCATATTCCATAAAAAGTATTAAAAGTTTACAGAGTATAGAGATGACAGCTTCAAGTCTGCCTACAGATCACACCCCACAAGTTCTTATGCAGTGCCTCTTCCTACCTGATCAATTGAAATTATCTCATGTACTCTTATACAGTCCTATGACAATTTCAAACAATTTATAGTCCAACCCTGCAGATCAATCTTATGTATTTTTTGCTCTATGAAGTAATATATTTATGCTACTTGGGTTTTGGGTTCAAATCCACTGAATTGTAATCTTGAGGAAAACAACTCGCTGTTGACATCTTACCAGTCCATATTAGAGTGTTCCTATATGTGAGAATCATTCAAAGGAATAAACTCCTTAAAATCTGAGTTAAAAGTCAGAGAAAAGTGGACAAAGGACATTTATTTTAACACCCTAACAATTAAAATATTGGACATATGCAGATTTTAAAAGGTGTCAAATCCTCCCTTACATTAGTCAAGGAACCCAGACTGATAATTTGGATGAGGGGTGTTGCACTCTTTAGCAAAACTGTGCTTTTGAAGTCAGGCACAATACAATCCTTAAGTTTGGGCATGAGAGGAAGTTCTGCTTGGTTTTTGCTTTTTTCACTAAGCAAACTGACTTGTCTCACAAGGAAGACAGGATCTGCAGCTCAACGTGCTATGTTCCTATAGTATTTGGAGGATGTAGTGGTCATGACATTTAAAACTAAGATGATAACAGGGAGGAACAGGTTACTCTAGCATGAAATGGGGAAACAGAAGTTGATTAAAAAAAAAAAAGGAAAAAAGAGAGTCTGTAAGTTCACATGAAAAATAATGAGGATTAGAGATAGCCTCCAGCTAGTGGGAAATGGTTCAGGCACCACAGAATAAATTTTATAGCCCTATGGACCTCTCTGAAGATTTGTGCACTTCCTCTCTATGATGAATACTATTATTCCAAGAAATACTACTTGTAGAACTTGATTTCTAAGCTAATATTGTGTTACAGGGTGACTGTGACTAGACAATCCGTGATGTAGGACTTTGGAAAAAAGCTACATTCTTCAACAGTAAAACAAAAATATGGCAAGTTCTTGGATAATGCTAGTGGGCCTGTTTTTTTGAATATATAGCTTTATGCAATTAGCATTAGGCAAAGATTTCCAAGAAAGGTTTTAATGTCTCACTCCTCACCCTGGCTGGTTACAATCAGAAAATTTGCTCATTCTAGAGATGATACTTTCCATTCAGTGTCTTCTCTCACACAGCAGCTGACTTGGCTGAGTAACTATTTTTCCTGTTCTGTGGTACAGATAGCAGACAGATAAAGCCAGAAGTGCAGAAGACATAATAATGATCAGATCATTAGACCTGAAACTTACTTCATACTCCTCTTTGAATCCATAGCCTTCTGCACACTTCATTTGGGTGATGTGCTGTAGCAAGTCAGCTACACGGATGGCTGGATGAAGCTGTCCGGTCTGGTAGGGCACATCCACTGGATCTCGCTTCTTGTAGGTGTGGGACTGGACCAGGCTGCTTGTGTCACTGCCCATCGTATGGGTTTCATCTAGAAAAAGAGTATCTTATAATGTACTGTCTCATTTTCACTTATTAACAGAAATACAAATTACACAGATTTCTAGAGGAATGGCAGAAATCTGACACCATCAGTATTGCTTCTGTCTGTGAAGGCTACACCAGAAGAACAGTAAATCCATGGAGCAGTTTACACAGGGAAATTGCAAGACTGATTGGAATGAGGCAACGTCCATGGTTCTACAATGGAAGCATTGCAGAGCAGTCCGAACTCTAATATTGTTTTAAATATCACTAGCTGATTACAAACAGGTTTTAAATTCGGCATTCAGTTCTAAACTGCATAGAAGTTTCATTCTGAAACTTCAACAAGTCCCATGGAATGAAATTGGACTTGTATTCTTCTTAGGTTACTGAAGTGCTACATTTTACACTGCAAATTTAGAGCAAATGTTTGGAGTGAGCAAAATAAAAAGATGCACAAAATGGCTTATGGTTTCATCAAGCTAGGACTGCAATGGAAATGTAGATCTGATACAACATTTGGAGACAAACTATGAGAGGACAAATGCAAAGGATCATCTGATCACGAAAAATGTCTTGACTGGCTGCTGAACATGCTTTAAGACCATGGTATATTATGAGCCATCACATTAGGCATGGAATGTTATATGTCAACTGACATGCAAGCCAACAAACAGGAGAACCCAGTGGGCTGGTTAAAATTTTTATGAGACACATACTCTCCCAACCCTCCACATCTCTTCCATGGGGCAAATGGGCAACTTACCATTGATTGGCACTTTTAAGAAGATACATATCAGGAGAAAAAAAAGAGGAGGAGAAAAAGGAAACAGGCCATAAGCAACAGTACTACATTAATAATTACAGGTAATTTTATGTTTGTAATTTAGTCTTTACAGAGTGATTTACTACATGAGACAGGTTCTGATCTCAGCTTCACAGTATAAATAAAATGTACTGAAACCAAGGTATCTTACTGTGAGTCAATTCACACAGATTCAACTGAGATCAGAACTTATACTTAGCAGTAAATAGACAGATGTGAAAGTGCACTCTACCTAAGGAAGTTATATGACTTTCTTCCTGTTTAGATGGAATTTTAAAAATTTGTTCAGACTTGACAAAAAAAAAACAACCACCAAAGCCTAAATCCCAAGAATCATCATAGTTATTTTTTCTGTTTACCCAAATAATAATTTCACATATTTCAGAGTTTTCAATTTTTAACTGAAATAGTAAATGTGGTGCTTTCACTTACTCAAGCTACTCCTCACTAGCTGCACACTAAACATAGCAAGGGGTTTATAAAAAAACTGTATTTATTAAAAATGTATTACTTTGTAGAATATGTTGTATGAAAGGAAAGCATCAAAATATTTCCACATTCATAAGTTAGATATATTGTAGCAGGAATTTCAGTCTGGATGCAAAGGTCCCAGATGTACGCAACAAAAATACTAACACACCTCATTAAAGGTGAGATTCGGGTCATGGTTATACCACTGAAAATTGATGCTAAAGGCACAAAGATCAACAAATCATATTTCAAGGATGATTTTAAGTTCTCTCAATTCACACTGAAACTAAGAGATATGAAATCTGGTCCTCAATAAGCATACAGTCGATATGAACTGTGCATTTGAACCTGAACCAAAAATAACCAAGAAAAATTTATGGGTATGAGTATGGGCATTTCACTACTTTCCCTGTTAGTTTGCTAATCTGATCTAATGCAGAGGAAAGGGAGTCTTCTTTTAGCCATAAAATTTGACGACTTTTCTCTAATGTGTGATTAAATTGTACTGCAAAGCACCTTGGGATGCATGGCATGAAGCGTGGTATACAAGTGTAGGTACAGTATGTTGCTGTTGAAATGGCACCTGAAAACTACAAGGTGGCTAAGACACAAAAGACAAAAAAAGTGTAGGAAGTTGATAATGATTTTTGGGTGGCTTATTTCAATTTTAGAAACAGGTTAGAAAATTGTGACTTTTTTTGCAAACAGAATTCCTTGCAACAGAGACTGTTAGACACTAAGATGAAGGCGAAGTTATCAGATAGCAGGGTCTTGTGCTATGAAAGCAGCAGTTTAATCCTTATAAATCTCCTTCCTGTGAGCTCCTTTGCTTCAGAGTAATTTTCCTCTCTCAATTTCTTTATCTCTTATAGCTACATTAACACTATTTTTCTCTCTTTGGGAGTGATCTTTTAAGTTGTTTTAAATGAAGTGCTTTCAATCCTTGGTTTATATGGTACATTAGGAGCAATGTACATTATAGTTTTTTGCTTTGCCTTTGAGCACTATAGCATGAGCTACATATATATACAGGCATAACAGTCGACTGTTTTTCAAAGGGTGAGCTCCTCCAGATGCAGTTCATAAGCAACAGGAATTTTGTGCAGCTTAAATACTCCCACAACTGCTGCTGTTCTACTCTCCACTTACTCATTAGAGAGAGATGTACTCATTAGAGATGTACAACACATTGAATAATACACTTATTTACTAGTTACATGAACTCACCACATTGAAGGTACCTGGAAACCCAGCCCAGTATCTTTTCTAGGCTGAGGCTCTTCTCTTTCTCCAGTTTCAGAAATATGCATGTTGCTGAACATATTACTAGACAAACATGACCTACACTCATACTCAGCAACTCTAAATCTAGTCACTGTTATGTTAAGTGTTTTTTTAAAATCTCAGGCTTTCACTTAGGTTATTGGGCTAAGCAGACCATTGCCTTCTGCATCCTTTAGAGTTCACCACTAATTAGCATTCTTTTTTTTCTTTCAGTTGTCAAAAAAAGTTCCTAATTTGCATGAATAGTGCAAAGATCTTGCTGTAATTAAATTTGAAAATGATAAGTTTATTGTGGCCTTTCTAGTAAATTTGGAAAATTAAACTCAATCATTCATCAGACCTGTTCCCTTCCCAGGAAGTCACACTGAAAAGTTCATTTAGTTCTAATGACAGGCTTGACCCTACAGTCTAACACAACTCCTTTGCACATTGGAAGACAGCAAAAGCAGGTACTAGTTACAATTAAAACCCAGCATATTTTGTTAATAGCTACGTTCCTCTACTGACTGAAGCATAGCTAATTTGATTTACCTCAGATAAAACACTGTTCCTATACAGACAGTCATAAACGCATTTTTGGATGGACACTCGGTCTGAATGGAACATCATTCATAAAATGGTATTAAATTTTTAACATGTAAGGTTGCAAGAATATTCATTTTCCACAGTGAAATAACTGAAAGATTTTCTGAGATGAGTAATCATAGCTTGCTGTAGTAGACCATAAAAAGCATATCTAACTAATTCAAGATTTTCCAGGCTTAGAAAAAGCACAGATTTTATTTTCCCAGTATGTGTTTTCCTGATATCTGAATTATTGCTTAAAGATTATTTCTTGTGAAAAAAAAAAAGCTAACAAATAATTTTACCATCATTATTGCATAGGAAAGGATCACAAAAAAAAATCAGAGAAACCATTAACTAAAACTTAATAATCCAGATAGGAAATCTCAAAGTTTTTCTCCTGATAATAGTACTTTTCTCCTTGCACACCCACAAGGTCAGAAAGAACATCTACTGGATGAGGCGTTGAATGAATGCTAAGGCACAGCAAAAAATCTAACATCTCAGGCAGTTAAAAGGCACTGCAAATTTCATTTGCATGCAGATTATTACATTGTTACAGTCACTACGGTTACCTTCTTCCAGATTTACATAATGTATAAAAACGTACAAGTTCCTTCTTCAAGTTATCACACTGAAATGCACTGCACTAAATTTTCTTTCATAGTAACAAAAGTTCAATATCACCTTCCTAAACTTCTACTTCTTATATGCTTCACTCCACTTTTACTTAAGCCAGTTTAATGTACAGTTTAAGGGCAGGAATCAGTTAAGGGATCTTAGATTTTTTTACAGTCATTTGAAGAAAAAGGAAGAGAAAGAAAAATGTTTGTTGTAAAAATATAAATCATTTTAAAAATAGTAAATAGATAATCTTAACACTGGTGTTTCTATTCTGGCTACAGCGCACTGTTATATTTTGACTTATTATTAAAAAAAAATAATTCTGTGCTTAGTTTAAAATTAGTACGTGGAGGAGGTGTAAATGAATACAGGCCACAAAGTAGTTAGAGTTTCTTAAGTATTGAAAATGCAATAGCGTCCCATGCTTATTCTTTTATCTCCGCAGAAACCTTTCTCTTTTTGATATTGGACAATAGCAGGTTTTCCTAAAGTCCCAGTGGAAATGCTTTATACTTTACCTGTGTGTTTCAAACCTAAAGATATACTGTTTTATTTTGTTCCTGTAACACCTGATGCATAACAATCTATACTCTAAGTATCATGCTATCATTTTGCTGTTCAAAATGCCATCTCTCCTCTGAAACTTCACTTTGACAAGCATGTCAGAAACTGCGTGGTATTGTGAGAAGAAATGATAGCTGGTGGATGGCCAAAACTGTATTTTGTCTGATTTTCTGCATCATGAATAGTCTAATTAGGAAAAAATGTTATTTTTAAGAAGTGACATCTCCAGTTCTGAGATAAAAAGGAAAAAAATGAGGAAAACTATTTCAATTGCTACAATAATCAAATTCTTTTGTGTCACTCCAAATACATGCATAAACATTTCTTCGCAAATCCACTTGTTAAAATTACTCCTCTCCTTTCTCCCCTGACTTGCACTATGACAGTAGTAATCAAGCCTGATAACTGTCCTTAGCATTCTCAGTGTAGCCAAGCCTACCACCCCTCCCTTTAGCATAAAACTCCAGCTTTTTGCATATTATATTCTGTACCCCAAGAACTATGACTTTCTAAATTACTTCAGCAATAAACTTTGATAAAGGGAAATGTTCTCACCTAAAATTGCAGTTGGCACAAATGGATCTGTCATACATCATTAGCAGGTCAGTGCAGAAAAGGTAAAAAGAGAGAGAACAGTAAATGATTGAGAAATGTTCCTGAGGTTTTTTTTTCTTTTTTTTTGTTTTTTTTTTTCAGAAAGCTACTTGTAAGCAACCAGTATGTTGCTTATATATATACTAAATTTCTATGGGAAGAATTATAAGAACATAATTATATACGCTTTTATTATGAAAAAGTCTATATTGGGCGGAAACCAAGAAAAAAACTGGTTACCTGGGTAATAAGAATTAGGCACTGTTGTGCTCAATGTGTTAGTTTTCATTGTAAATGAAGATGGTGAAGATACAGCTGCAAAGAGAAACAAAGCTGGTTAAAGACAGGGAAGTGCTATGTGGCTATTTAAGCTGAGCAGTAGACTTGGTTTAGATTCCGCCCGTTGTGTTTGTTGCACTGGAATCAGGACCTAGGGAAAACCAGGTGTGCCTAGTGAATAAAATAGTTCATCGAATTTGGTCAGTTCTCTAAAATGAAATGTCATCAGAAAAAGCATTTTCATCAGTGATGACAAATATACGTTTTAAATCACAAGATTGGACTGAATACTGACGCTTGAATAAAGACATCACAACAACTGGTGGGTTTGACATAAGCTTTGATCATTAGTTAGTTTACTTAATAATACCGTAAATACTGTATGCAAATATTCTATTATAGCTCATTTTTTCCTCTCTTTTTTTTTTTTTTTTATTTTTTCAGACAGGTGGATACGGTGTACACAGATACTATTATGCCCTGATCATTATTCTTTGTTTAACAATGGTTTTCAGGGAGAGATACATAGACCAATGCGTGCATTGATATTTAATCATTTAACCATTTGTAAAACCTATGGGAAAGCCCAATGCAACAAATTAAGTTCAATTAGTTCCCTGGTATTCAAAGATGATGTGAATTATTGTTGTAAGCACAGATACATTCAACAGCTGGGAGTTAATCACAATATTTTATAGGATGTTCAGCCGAAGAATCATTAAAGGCTTTTAGGCAAAGCTCATTCTGAATTCAGCCTTAGTTCCTTGTCTTCATACCTCAAATTCAGTCAGATGAGTGAATATAAGCATATTCTGGGTACCTATAAGCAGGCTAACAGGAATTGAAACACTGGAACAAGTTGCCCAGAGAGCTGGTAGATGCCTCATCCCTGGAAACATTCAAGGTCAGGCTGGAAGGGGCTCTGAGAAACCTCGTCTAGTTGAAGATGTCCCTGCTCATTACAGGATGGTTGGACTAGATGACCTTTAAAGGTCCCTTCCAACACAAACTGCTCTCTGATTCTATGAATTTGTGAAACAAAAGTAGAAGACTAGATGAGAAGGACTGATATTATTCCTGCTGGTCTTCATCCATCTTTTTTGTTTGTTTGATCTTCTAGGGCGTGCAGCTGCCAGCCCTTGTTAAAATGGTGTTATCTGAAAACTGGCTTAAATTACGTTTATTCTATAAATGAGTATATCTGAGATCATTTTCCTTTGATTACATCTCCTGAATCACTGGATGGAAAGATCACAGTGTTATTCCTTCTGGGTATGGATGCATAGATTAGTTGAGGTCAGGGTTGCTGCATCTAATAAAACTGGCTACATACAGAATGTAGCCAGGATAATAAACTTTCATAGGAAGCAGGAATGTTCTAAATCTCTTGAGTACAAGGCCTTGCACAAAGATTATTTGTAAAGACTATCGGACTGCTGCTTCCAGTGACCACGTTTCTTATGGGAAGTCTAATTAGAGGTTCTAGTCCACAAGAGTTATAAAATACTTGTTATGCCAATAATTTAAAATTGGTTTAAGGTGGTTTTCATAAAGTGGATTTAATTCCAGGATCTCATTGCAGCTTCTTGGTTGTTGTGACCATTCAATAACATCAATACATCATGAAAACTCAAGAAAACTACACCATGCTGATGGAAGATGACGTCAAATCTCTTGATTTCTTCACAAAAGCAAGCAATCTCATTAACAATGGTATCTTCTCACCAGAAATGCAAGTCAGATTTTGAAAGATCTATTTCAAAGCAATTTCAAAAGAAACTCAAACGCAAATTAACATTGCAAATTCTAAGCCTAATGCTGCTGAGAGAAGTCTCACTGTATAAACTTCACAGCATGTTTGTACAATTGAGCTCGTCAGAGATAAGTTCTTAAGCATATTATTAAAGAGTGGGAGTTGGGCCTCACATGCTGTTAGTACTTGAAACAAAATTCAATCTTTGACAAATTCTGAAGATGTTCAAAAACACTGGAATACAAGAAAAACCAAAGTTCCTTAAGAACTACAAAAAACAAGGAAGTTTTTTGAACATTCTTGTTTCATTCTTCTTAACAGTTATAAAAACCACTGTTTTTCCTGGTTTTTGCCTAGTGCTAACCCCCAGACAGGAGTGAGACCTTAATTAAAAATCTAATACAGGAAATTTTATATCTCAAATTTTATTTATTTTCAGGATCTAAGAAGACCCAGGATATTAGAGAATCTTTTATGAAATTACGTAACAGATAATTCCACTGAGTTCTTCCTTTGCACAAGCAACAGAAAGAGCATCATTTAGAACTAGAAATAAGTCAATCAGATCACCATTATTAAATAATGACATTCAAAAATAAATTTTGCCTACAAAAAAAGAAGTGGGCAGGGAAGGCATTTGAAGAACTTGGGACAGCATAAGGGATATAAAATTTTTAACATAATAGAGATTGGAGAAAGGTAAAAATACAGCTGTTTCAGTAATGTCTTTGCTCTTCTGCAGAAGAAAAGGATGGACAGAAAAAAGCTCAATTATCCTTATTATTTTTAAAGAAGTCTATTCTTGATGTCTGACTGTCTTGCTCATTCGAATACACACTGTAATGTGCTGCACAGTGGGAAACTCTGGGTCCCATGGATTTTCCATGACTGAGTAATGAGGAGTATTTTAAAAACCATTTGCACCTTTCTTCCACCTTCCAAAAAAAAAAAAAAGAAAAGAAAAGAAAAGAAAAAACTTACATCTCCCATTTAGATTGTGCGTGTCCATGAAAGAGAAAGCTTCGTCACAGTTGGTGCCTTGCTCAGTGTAGCTTTTATCCATTGAATTCACCATCACTGTCATTTCCTGCCGTGTACTGCTCAATGTCTCTTTCCGCTTTTTAGCCAATTTTCTTAAGAAATGAATGTTGAGGGAAAAAAGAAAAAAACAACACTCCATCAGCAGACATAGTCTTCATGTTGTTTAGATCAGTATTGTAGTTTGTTACCACATTATTAAGTAACATATTTACAATTATTTCTGCATTTCTGGAACCTTAATTTGATTTCACACACTCATGTCTTTCAATGACATCTGACAATCAAGGGATAGTTGCCAATGAACAGCACCTTAATCCTTGGGGACCACCACTGAATCACAGGGGACTACTTGGATACAAAGGTGATGTGAACTACTGTTTCAGAGGCTAAATCTATTTAAATACACAAATAAAAATGATAGAATAGAAAATTTCACTTGAAAATGTCAATTTGTCACTGGAAATGACAAATCACTAATAATTTTCACGTCACGTGTGTAGAACTGTCTGGAGCTGTTTCACTGAGACACCATATAATATAACTAACTGGTTTACATCATACTGTACAGTATATGTTTGATCTCTTAACACACTGCACAAGCAAGTGGCATTTTAAATTGATTTGCATTTCTAAAGACTATTCTCTGTCAATCTTGATTTCAGGAGAATAGTCACAAGAGCTAGTTGCTTCTCAGCAGGAGTGATGTGTCAGAAACAAGATCTCGATTCTGATACTAGAACAGTGATTCATTAAGCTGCAGAACTGCTTTGGATGCATGTATCTCTTTTTTCTAGATCTGTCTGTTTCTGTCTGAACTAAAATCTAACTCTGACTCCCCCTTAGCTACCATCACAAAATGACATGTCCAAAACTCTTGATTTTTCCTTCAAGCTCTGTGAGACATCTGTGATCTTGATGATGGTGGATCTCATACCCACTTGGCTTGTTTCCCTGGCCTGTGACTCTGTCTTAGAACAAGCCTTTCTCCAAATCCTTGCCTACAGCCTTCATTTAAATTTTCCAGATTCCTTCTGTATAGTATCTTCAAGATATAGGATTTAGACAGAAATAACTGCTCCACATCATATCTGTTCATTCAATGACTTTTCCTCTGTGGAGGAATGAGCCATAATGAGCCAACCCATATCCATCTGCCATAAAGATCTTTTAGATATGATTCTATGCTCTTCAACAAGAACTTATAGGAGCTTATTATCTCATCTATGTTTTCTTCCACTTCTGGAGGCCTACTGCATCAAGCTTAACCAGCTCGTGGTAACTCTCAAAGCCTTTCTCCATGTTGACTCTCATTCAGTATGGAAAAATGGTTCCCACCAGAAACAAAAATTTTATGCCAGCCTTTGTGACATTTTCAAACAAGCACGGTTTTGCCTCTCCTCATGATGCATGGGAGGAGCTTTCTGTAAAGCTCCCTACCAATAGCTCACTATTCTGCTTCAAATCACTGCCTCCAGGCACACTCTGCAAAGTACTGATACTACTGTTCACTATGCTGATGAGCATTGCCCCAGAATCTTCCCATTCCTCTACTTGTTGTTTCTTATTTACAACTAAATAACAAGCCATTTGGGCAGGAGCCATGGTTATGTTTTGTACTGATACAGTACGAAGCTCAGTAGTATCTTAGTCTTTGACTAAAGCTCAATAGGCCTTTGAAACTAAATTCTTGCTGTTAATAAAAGTAGTAATAGTATGTGCAGGCATGGTGTTTGGTCATTGCACACGCAAGTATTAAGGGTCACATTTGGCCCTCAATAAGCTGCTAGATTGCCACTCCATTCATGAAAATTCACTATGTGGTAAAAGATATGATACCAGCCACTCAGTGGGATTACAAAAAAACCCCCCATGCTCTGTAGGGTGCGTATCTCAAGCATCTGCTGTTACAGGGAATGTCCTTTATTTTACAGTAAAAAATTGTATCCTTCCCAAGGAAAGCCAGAGCTCTTGATTATTACACCAACATGAAGTTCAAATTTTATAAAAAGTCAGCTGATTTTATTAAAGAAATTACACTAACAATTTCTCGTTTCCTTCATTTTTGTTTTTGGTCCCATAGTCAAGCTATAGCAGATTGTTTTTATGACAGTAACAACTGTACAGCACTTCTCATTCTGAATCTAATTCTGGAAATAGGTCTTGTGGGAAAAGCTCAAATCTGAAACAACTGTTACAGGAAAAGAGCCATACCAGCCAGACTTCTGTACTGTGAACAAAAACACCCACTGGACTCAGTCAAGTAAACTTTAGCTGAATCTAGCATTTTTTTACATCTGCAGTTTTCAGATGCTGCTGAAAGTGTTGCGGTGCTGCAGTCTCTGCAACTCATCCATTCCTTGGACCTCTCGATCCCTGGGAGGCTCCAGCTATACAAGATGTAAGAAACTAATAGAACCATGGTACTTCACATCACTGTCACCACTCATGCTTATAGATTTGAAGTAAATTTGAGGGGAAGGAAAGACTTAAATATTTGATAATCTTCACTCATGGAAAGACACTTCATAGCTACTCTCTGATTTTTCCTCCTTCTTCAAGGAAAAGAGGTCTACAACCAAAGGAAAAAATAAAATAGATGGAAGCTCCCATGATGATCACCTAGGATGAAATTTTTGTAGGGAAAGCAAAAATGATGAGCTTATCACACAAATACTGTTATCATCACTATATGAGGAAAGAGAATATACAATCCCAGTCTCAGAAGAGAGGAACCTGATATTCAGAACAATTAGCCAGGAACTGTTGGTATTTTAAGGCACAAGAAATTGAAAGAAGCGAGCTGGTGTAACAGTAAAAATAGATAAAATGCAGAGCAGACAAACTCTCCTCCACTCCCCCCCCTACAGACTCTCCCCCCAAACAAACTGTGTGGGATTTTGGGTATCTTTTACTCTGTTCTGTTACAAACATTAATAAAATCTGCCTAACAAAAGAATAAGTTAAAGGCTTCATCACAATCTGTCCCCATTTTATCTGCCACCATGAAACTCTTAAATGCTGCATCTTCTCCTGTATAGTCCCTTCTAGTTGATAGGATCACCTTGTGAAACTTCTTCAAGCATGCCTCAATACCTGCCTCAAAACCCTTCTTCTCTGTGATTTCTCCCTCAAACAAACCGTTATGTTGTTGTGACATTATCAGCCTCTATTTGGTTCATTTTCCATCTACTTACCTGTATCCATTTTCTCTGTCCTGTCTTGACTTAAATTATAAGCTCTTTGGGACCTAGCTTGCCTTTTTCCTTTGTGTTCAGAAAGCACTGGGCACAAAGCATAAGGCACAATGCAACACTACCATAGTTAGAGGAATGTAACAACAGCAAAAATAAAAAAAAATAAATAAATAAAAGGTGACTGGGGCTGATAACCAGAATCAACTCAGGCTCTGAAAGAAATGTGCCTTTCATTTTAACTTGGGCACAGTGAGAAAAGCATGTTTATTTGAATCAAGCAAAAGCACTCACTTGCTTCTTCGTAATTCCAAACTGAGTGTACTCCCCTTTTTCTATCACTATGCCTCCTTCCTTCCAAGCAAACAAAGGGGAAACAAGATGCTGCTACTTTCCATGGCTACAGCAACACACTCCATCACCAAGATATTAATAAACACAGTGAGACAAAATTTGTAATTGTGTCGCTAAAGAAATTGGGCTGAATTTTTTCCTTTAATTAATTCAATGAACTATTGCACTTGTAACTTAAGATAAAATAGCTTGTTCTTATATACTTATTGTTTCAAATTTTACTTCTTTGTTTTGGACGGGTCACAGAGGCTTGGGGGGTTTAATGCCACCCATTGGTGTGGCACATTTGTAGATACAAAACCCTTTAACAGTTTGCTCAACAAACCTATGAAAAAATGTAAGCTACAATAAGAAAGATCTTTTAGTAAAATAATAGATGGTTAAAAAGATACAGTACAAAGAGTAGGACTAAACTGTCATTTTTCACAACAGAGATACATTCTATTGGGTATCCTACTGAAGTGCGTGTTGGGATTTGTACTATTCACCATATACACACTGATCTAGAAAAGTCGTGAACAATATTGTTGTCCACAATGTTTTTGGACAACACAATTTTTAATTGTTAGTAAAAATTAGAAACAGGGCTAAAAATTTACAGATTTATCTCATGAGGTACAGTGACTGGATATTCACTTAAGACAAAATTCAGTGTTGACAGATATAAAGTCATGCATCTGGGAAAAAAAATCCTACCTATATACACACAATATTTGGTTTAAATGACTTCCTAAAAAACAGAAGAAAGAAATCTACTAGCTACTGTCTCTCTGAAGACAAAAGTTCAGTGTGATGTGTACTCAAAAAGGTAAAAAGAAGTCAGAAATGATTAGGTAAGGAACAGAGAACAAAATGGAAAATGTCATTAAGCTTAAATTAGTATAAATCTACGGAGCTTTCCAATTTTAAACACTGCCTGCAGTTCTGCCATGTGCCTATCCAAAAAAGATTTTCTCAAACTGGAGAACATATACATAGAGGTGAGAGGAAGATCAATGGAACAGATCCTACCAGAAGAGTGGTAGTCCTTATAAAGATGAGTTCTCAGTTTAAAAAAGAGGCAGTTGAACAAGGAATATGATAAAAGTATATAAAAAAGAAAAGTAAGAAAAATAAGGTAAGAAATTAAGAAAGAATGACAATTTCTCAACAATGTAAGAACCACAACCACAGGGTATATAGAAAATTTTTAAAGTATGAAAGTAAATACT
Organism: Gallinago jamesoni; assembly: GCA_025769975.1. Taxonomy (NCBI): domain Eukaryota; kingdom Metazoa; phylum Chordata; class Aves; order Charadriiformes; family Scolopacidae; genus Gallinago; species Gallinago jamesoni. Next base: position 101,552,723 of record JAOQGH010000012.1, read on the forward strand.
TTCCTACAAACCAGATAATTGTGGAATACATCGTCACAGGACTCTAGAAACAGCAAAAGTAAATTTTAGTAAAAAAAAAAGATGATTAAGGGCTGAGCAGACAAACCCTTGTCTTTGCTCTGTTCCTATAATCACGTAAAGGTTTGTCAGTGCCCTCTGTCACAGACATGATGTTAAGTCTGGTGGATTTTTAATCCAAAGTTTGATGTGGTTTTTTATTATTTTAAGAATCTCTGCACAGATTACACAAGAAACAGAATGTAAATGCCTTATTTGCTTTTCTGGCACTTAGAATTACTCACCATTTTGCATTTTTAGGCTACTTATGATATACCAGACAGGATAAATTAGCTCAAAAATTAAGTACTTTGCCCATCTATATTGGCTGTCTATGATATACTAGAAGTCTCTTAATGATTTTGGAGAAAAAGCTTTAATCCAAAATAATTTAATAAGCATCACTGATTCACTGACACTCAGACCAAAGATGCAATTTAATAAAAGCTCTCCAGAACAAGCATATTAAAAAATCTGCAAATGTAACTGACTTAATCCCTGTTTCTTGTGTTTTCATATATTTTTCGTAATTGTGTTGTAATTATTCTTTCTTTAACAATGAAACAGTCCTTGTCAACACCGTGATTGATTTCCTGTCAATGAGCAATGGGTCCTCTAAGGCACAAAACCACACATCACACATCATTGTGAGAATTACATGTGTATGATGCTGTTCAGGTTTAGCCTACTACCGCTGGTTTACTATTGTACACATATGGTATCATTGGGTATTATTCTAATCTGCATTAAAAAATTAAAACTACTACTTTCTAGTTTTAGGATATCCTTTTAGGGCATACCTTGAATCTCCAATGCCTCATCTGTATTCGTTATGTTACTTTTAATTGTTAAAAAGTCCTCATAGAAAACAAGTTTTAGAGACCTGAATATCTAATCCAATTCAACCAAAATGGTAAATTTCTTTAGGGAGTATTAAATAGCTATCATTATAAGTAGTTAATACTTTCATTCTGTATTATATTTCTTATCAAAACAGCAACACTGCACAGAACCCTTTCTGCCTCTCCCAAATGGACTGAGACACATACATGAAGCAATTGAAATCAAGTGAAGTGAAATAGAAATAGTATGGCATTAGTGACAGTAAAGTTCTGCTCATAGCAAACTTTTGGCATTCAGTTTCACATTTATATGCTTTATATTGGCATGTAATATGCTCAACAATGCAATTTCACAGTGACAAACTGTGTACTGTCAACACTCTATCAGTCAGGAAATAAAGTTTGGAGAAATATTTTTAAAGGCACTACATTTTGCAGCAAAACCTAGCAAATGCTTAATAAAATGCTTTACCAGTTGTTCCCACTTCAGGAACCACCATTTCTAGAAAACAACCATAGGGAAACTAATTGTCAAGAGAATTAGAAAAAGGTAGTCAGGATCCCACTGAATTGTGTTCCTTGCTTTGGATCTCCTAGTAGGCAAAGCAGTATCAAATTATTCTTTGTCCTAAGAAATCCAACATGCATTTTGTATTGACATCACTGGCGTAGAGATTATGAATATTTGACTGCAGCCCAGGGTGCATAAGACCTTTAATTGAGTTTACAAAGGGGTGGTTTATTATAATTTCTGTTAGGTGCAAACTTTTTAGTACAAACTTTTTAAATGAAGGTGTAGGTTAACAAAAAATTGTTTTGATTTGTACCAGCATAAACAAAACCAGTTTTGATTTTCTGTGTTGTTTACTTGCCTTTTTACTCATTGTGTATCAGAACTTTACTGGTCTTTTTGCACTTTGTTATTACTAGTAGATTGGTTCATTAGCATCACATGAGAGCAAAGCAGAAAGAAAAGTTATTTGGCTACATCCCAGTTTCAAAATATCAGTGGTAGCTCACAGGTGAAGTATGGTATGACTTAAGAAACAGTGGATCAGAAAAAAGAGAAAGAAAATACGGAGAGGAATGGAAAATGAGAAGGAAAAGATGATGGAAAAGGTACAGCTGCAGTCATAGACATGCAGCTCACCTACTCTTGCTGCTAAGTGTTCTTTCTTGAATTTAGGGATTGAATGCACCCTCAGTAAGTTTGCGGATGACACCAAACTAGGTGGGAGCGTTGATCTGCTTGAGGGTCGGAA
>JAOQGH010000012.1:101555188-101577245 GCA_025769975.1 Gallinago jamesoni
TGTTTTGTTTTTTTAATGTGGTTGGACTCGATGATCTCAAAGGTCCCTTCCAACCACTAAGATTCTGTGATTCTGTGGAGATTTCCTTATAGTGACATCATTAAAAACTCTGCTTATTTGTTCTTAGCTTCTGCTTTGTATGAATTCCTACATCAGTTTATCTGAGTTTCTGCACCAAACACAAGAACACCTCACGTCAAAGCAGGCATCACATGGATAGATGTTCTTTGTAGATGGAGTGGTTGAAGAGGAGCCCTGGTGACTGACCAACAGTGCAAAAAAAAGGGAAATGTGGTGCAACAGATTAATGTAACAACATTTATTTGAAATGGACCGACTCTTGTCTTAGCTCACAGAAAAAGGTGGTTTTGTGGTTACAGTTTAGTTGTTGTTTGTCCACCTAAGAAGACCTCAATGCATTTTAGTGTGATTGACAGGCTCTTCAGGGAAGCCTCTTGGCTATGGCAGGAAAAAGGAATTTGAGCAGCTTTGGCAGAACTATATGTATACAAAGCTCCTGGTTGCACTATTTCTGGCTCAAGTTAGTCACCGGTCTTGTCCTCAGAAAAATGCACCCACACACTTTAAAAAGAAAATCCAGCACCCATCTGACCCCCCAACAGGAGAATAAAACAATAATGAGATGTGAGCAGCAATAGTTTTCAGAATTTACTATTATCTAATTTTGACCATGACCTTGATTATTATAAGTAACCAATAAGGCAATAAAATATCCCATTCTACTCAACTGAACTAAATGAAAAGCCACAAATTCTCTGAATTTGTTCCAAAAGTTAACAATTGTGCAATGAGAATTTAAATTTGTTTTGATTCTTATGATTCCCAAATTAATCAAGAAAATAGTGAAGACAAAGCTAAATTGACATATAGATTCTCCTGAATTGTAAAGGTCTATAAGAAAAGTACACAGAGTATTAACACTGGTTAATACTCTGTTGGGTTTTTTCTCCACAATTGGGTTTTTTCTCCACAAATGAATTAAAAGGCAAATGCTTGTGAACCTGTTCAGTTCACTAAAGACTTAGCTGACTGATTTACTTAGGTGATTAGGGCAACCATGTGGAACTACTTGCAGGATGAGGATCAAGGTGCAGCTTAGAATATGGTAGAGGCCAAAGTATGACAAATCCTTTATGAGCACAGGGAGGAACCCAGTAGCCCAGCTGGAACACATGAAGGCCAAAAATCATGGAGTGACAACAAAACGCTCTGTGCTTGTCTTCTCTTCCCAGGAAAAAAAGAGAAGAAAAGAGGACAGCTGAGAGGTCTGTTACCGTGAAGAATGCAGGGAGGTAGAGCAGATGGGAGCAGCTGAATCAGGGTAAGGAGATGAGGGCTAAAAGGACTGCATTATACCAAAAAATATCACTATAGTCTTTGACACAGAAGCAGACCAGCACCCAAGTCTCTCTCAGCTGAACACCCTTCTCGCTAACCCAGCAAGTCATACTCTCTAATCCAGTCAATCTTGAATTACTCTCTTCAAAGCAGTGTATTTCAAAAGGTTTTGGAGAGTTCTTTCTATTAAAAACCATCTATAACCAATCAAGGGATTAGGACCATCTGATAGGAAAGGAAATGGACTTTTACATATTACCTGACTGAGCAGGGAATTGACCCAGGATATCTCTCAATAGACAGATCCTGACTGAGAGACTGAGAGAGCTGTGCTTGCTCAGCCTGGAGAAGAGAAGGTTTGCAGGGGATCTTAATGCAGTTTTTAACTACCTAATAGGAGAGGACATAAGAGAGGGAGACAGACTCTACATGGTGAAAGGACACCACGGTGAAAGGACAAGATACATTGGACACAAGCTGCAACTAAGGAAACTACTACAAGATCTTAGTAAAATCTTGTCACCATTGGGGTAGACAAACGGTGGAGCAGGTGCTCAGAGAGGTGAGATCTCCATCTTCGGAGATACTCAAAACCCTGCTAGACAATGTCTTGTGCAGCTTGATTTAGTTTAGGTCTGCTTTGAGCAGCAGGTTAGAAAAGATGATCTTTAAAGTTTCCTTCTGATCCAAATTATTCTAGGATTCTCATTAAATGTTCTGGTAATAGGGCTTTTCTCATAAAAGGAAGCCATAGGGATTTTAAGGATTACAGATTTGAGCACAATCCTCAACTGTGTCTCTTCTTTGGACTAGTCCTACATGTGAGATGCACAGTTAGAACCAAAACAGGATAGTACTAGCAAAATTACATACATTCATATAATCAAATATGATGATAGATATAGATTCCTTTTAGTTATAGATTTCATTTTTTAAATATTTTTTTCTTCTGCATGTATTAAACCACCTTTCTAAATTAGGGAGAAAAGCTTGTGTAAATATTTTTATCAATAAAGCTTTTTCATTAGAGAGCTAGTTATACTCACATTGAACTCCTTAATGAGAATGTGATAATTTTCCATGAAAAAAGGCAAATTATATTTTGATTTTCTATTATGGTATTAATAATATACATGTTCTCATTTTAATGAAGATGAAATGTTCCATTTTCCATTGTGTTTGATTTGTATTAATTTCTGCTACACTAATTGTACATAAATGTAAAATGACACTACGCTACTTTACATGCTTTCTATTACGCTATTTCAACTTTACTGAAATTAATTATTTGAAATTTCTCAAGAGGTCCTTTTCTGAAATGTATGGTCACAGGAAAATTCTACACCTGAGATGTCCTTTTGCCTGAGGATACATTTTTCCCCACAAAAAAGAATTCCATTTTCTTAGCTAAATCTATTAAGAACAGCAGATGAAAATTTACATAGAACCTGGACTTTCTCTTTTGTTAGCATATATGCCATTTTACTTATCTGTAGTTAACAAGAATACCTAGGTTCTTTTGTATGCAAATGAATATACATACTAAATTTGGTTTTAAGAGATAAAACTTAAATAGAAACAATTTAGATGAATGAAAGATGTGTATGTCATATCGGCCTCACAGAGACATTTCCTTCATAGTTTTGTGTAGATGGGTATTAAAGACTATGCATGGTGCATGAATACCGTATTTTTAATATATTGTTTAAAATATATATTTTGCATTTGACATTGCAAATCTTCCTCTTTGTCTCAACAACTTTTTCCTTTTTTCCCACATCATATTATTGCATGATCTGAATAAAGAACTAAACAGACAACGCTGGCACCTACTCAGGAGGAGGTAGCTGTGTGATGTGTAGTGCCAGACAACATGAACATGAAAGCTTTTCACAGAACTACATTCACGACAGATTTAGAAATCCTCTTCCTGAAGCTAATTATCATTTTAGAAAAGGCTGGCTAATGATGAAAGAAAACACCCTCTTATCCCATAGCTGTCAGTTTTAAGTAGAGCCTCAAATTCCCAGGGGTGGTGTGCGCTGCAGGTGCCCAGAATCCCTCTACTTTCACAAAGGGAGACAAGAGGCAGTGTTAAACTGATGCAAATTTGTTTGGGGGTGATTTTCCCCACACCAGATTTTCCCCACATTTTCAGAAGTGTTCCTGGCGCAAGGAAGTACAAAGCTGTATGGCAGATGTATCTATGATGTGGTGTTTTCATCATCTTCTCTGCCCACTAGCCTCTCTTTGAGATTTGCTACGATACTCTTCTTAAGCATGGCCAGGCAAATGTTTACTTCTTTAAAAGTAAATCTGCCACATAAATGGTTCCTTCCACAAGCAGAAAAACCCTAGCCCCACAGTGGGTCGCTACCTGAGGCTGACCTGGGTACAGGGCAGGTATTTTCTAGATGAACTTGTTACTTTCACTATGGGATTAGGGAGTTTGTCTTGCAAGTCCCAGTGAAGGAAGCAGATTCCCAGATTTCTACCGAGTCTAATAAGTTACTTCTAGGCTTGCAGAGGCTCAAGTTAATGGAAAGAAATAGTAACGGTGACAGTTACAGGAAATATTTTCTCCCTCAAAACCAGAGAGGTATTTAGGTCTCTATACAGATATTTCTCCCACTAGACAGAAACTAAGGCATTTGGCTTTATCAGTACAAGGACATAAAATATGGTCAAAATAAATTGTTTGAAGTCCTCCAAAACATTCCTTAAAGAAATTATCTTAGTATATTTCCTATTTAAGTATACACAAATATATTGTATGTATTGTGTATATTATATACATGCATGTATATATGTAAATATGTAACTAAATATATGTACTGGTGTAGTGCAGAACTAAAAACAAAGGTTTTGATAGGCTTAGTCTAACACGACTTATTCATTGGCTTGCAGCTCCCCAGTAACAGAATACAAAACAGTCAAAGGCTTTTTTTGCTGATTAAAAATTCCATTGTATTAGTACAGATGTTCTGGTAGACAGATAAGCATACTAACCTAGCTACTACGTAAATCCTGCAGTGGAAAGCACTTCCTCAGTTCCTGCCATCTATGTCAGACAGAGTTCCTTGCTCACGCTGACTTTCAAACCTCAGTTCTATACTTCTTCACTTGAATGGATATTTTTTACCTCTCTGTAACAGAACACAGGCAGCAGAGCATACAACATATTTGCTAGTGCTGGTACTGAGCATTCACAAACTTGCACATGATTTTTTCTGTACTACCTACGCTCCCATTTCCATCATGTACCTTTCACTTTTTCAAGCAATTCCCTAGTTCAAGAGTTTTGTAATATTCAATATATCTCAGCAGTCCAAAATATCCAACTGCGTAGGGTTTTAATCAGACTTTTAGAGGAGTCTATCTTCCTTCTCTTTCACAAGAAGAAATCTGTCTCAACAAAAGTCACTGACCAAAAACTCAGAGTAGGCAATATTCAGTCACGTAAGAAAGAAACTAGTTTTTTTCCTAAGGGACTGCTGAAATTGGGCCATCCCCTTAAGGGAGGTAGAATAACTAGTGGGATGCATGAAGATATACCTGGAGCATAGTGCTCTTGGTAGTATGCTAATTTAATAGCACTCTGTGCTCATTGGGGGAGGGAAGGCACGAAGCAGTGGTTCTTTAACAGCATGTAGCTCGTAAACCATTCAAGTGTTCTCCAAAACCACGGGTATAGCATCTAATTGGCAGTGGAAGTGCAGTGGCAGATGGACTGCTGGTAATCCAAAACCGTGACTACAGGAGGAAGTGGTCCAGCTGAGACCTTGTGAGGCTGATACTATTTGGTCAGTCTAAGACGCAGCTGCACCCTCAATTCAATCCTATCCCATGCAGGAGAATGGGGCTTCTGGGAGAAACTGGCGTCTGACCTCTTAGTAAACAGCTAATGTAGATGTCCAGCCCCTACTTATCTCTTAGCAGGTATGTGTGTTGAGGTCTTAGGACCTATATTCAGTACCTCATAATGAAGATGTTAATATGAGGATTGTATGGCAAGGAAGGTTGATTAATTCACTTTAGGGGCTCTTTATGCCACTGTGGAAAGGGCAGCTGATAAAGCCTCATACCATGGTAGCTTTAGGTGGGACCATTTCAAATACATATATTTAGATCCCTTCATTACTAATTCTGGCAAACTTGAACCTATTAACACCAAAGGCTTTCTTAATTAAAAGATGTAAGAAAGGTGTCAAGGAAAGCTTCTCTAAATCTTCCTAATACAGTTTCATCTGAAAAAAATATCAGTGTAATAGCCACAATAACTTTAACATTTGAAAAGAATCTTAATTAATGATAAAATAATTATTTTCACCCAGAGCTTTGCTACCCACAAGCAGTATGATAATCCAAAGACTAAGGAATCAAAAATTTTGCATGGAACCATGCTACCCTTAAGACTACACCTCTGTCACAGAAACCCAGAGAAAATTAATGCCTTGTACTTTTTCTCAAATCTAATTCTAAATTCTGTGAAAATACACTTTTAAAGACAGAAAGACATCTTTTATCCTTGGAAAAGGAAAAATCTTAAACTTCTGAAAAGAGCTTGCACAGAAAAATTCCTTTTGAGCAAACAGATTAAAAGCTATAAATAATGTCATAGTCTTTCCCCTGATTAAATCATCCATTACAGCAATGCTACCTGTATTAACATGAGTTGCTAAGTGCTGTGCTCTTCTACAGAAGGCAACAACCCCAAACAACCAGAATACTACTACATCATTAAAAATATCAGTCAGCTGGAATTTGCAATTTTAACAGTAATGATAGCCGCTGTTCTTACAATACACACCCCAGTGTTTCAAATATATTGGGATATTACCATTTACAGTAGTGATGTCATGTAAGTATAATGAATTTTATAGGGATACAGACACCTCTCAGAAGTGTCGCAGGGAGGTGGCTATAAAGCCAGAAACAGAAGTAACAGGCTTTTCTGTTGAAAATAACAAACTTTGCACTCCTCTAATAACAAACAACAATGAAGTTTTGAAGATATAATGTGCTAGTGCTAAAATTAATTCTCCAACTCATTATTTACAGAGAAAGGACGTAAACTACAACAGCTGCAAGGAAAACTGCTCTATTCTATTTTAAAAAAAACCAAAACAACAGAATTTGATAACGAAGAAAGCAGTACCTCTGAAACAAAACTTAGACTTCCATAAAAATGATTTGGCACCCCTGGGTAATTAAATGGTTAATAATATCCTTTCTGTGAGTTTACTGAATATAGCTAGCACAGATTTTCTGTTAAAGCTCTACATGATCCAGGAGACAGTACTTGAGTGGGTGTGTGTCTTAATGTCTTTAAAAAACAGCAGGAGACTGGCCTGGGTAAGATTCCCATTAAGAGAAATTAGCGGGAAAGGTTAGCAGGATACTAAATTTCAAGACATCACTACCAGTCAGTAACATTTGGGAATATCTGGATATTTTTACCTCCTAGAGAAACTGCTGAAACATTTGTCTGCACTTAAAAAAAAATGCAGTGAGTAGGAATGCTTCTAAAACAGTACAGTATTTACTGTGGAAAAGGTTCCTTTAATGTTTTGGCACAATGTTGGTGTATTTTCTACTGAATCAGGTTAAGTAATCCAAAATATATTAATTATGGCTGTTTAACTATACAAAAGCACCTGAAAATATCTGTGGTGTTGTGATTTTTTTCTAAAGCTAAAGAAATATGAATGCACAACTACAAACATATCATCACATTGATAAACTAGAACATGGCAATTTCTCTGTAACATACTGTTTGAGTCAAATTATAAGATCACATGTCAAACAAATGTTTTGACTAGATTAACATTTCCTACTCTATCTAGATGACTTGTTAAAAAGCTGTACCTTTCAAAGGAACCTACGAGACTCCTTACAGTTGAATGCAGCAGAGGGTTAAGTGAACGAGGACTTCAGAATGGTGCATTCCACTCTGCCCTTGGAGAAAGGAGTGTTGCCTCTTTCAAGAAGCTAATGGGCTTCTTGTGGGCTTTTTTACTTGTGGGAGACCTAATGTAAAATCAGGATCTCTAATACATCCATTAAACTTAGTCACTTTATAAAATTAGTAATGGAATCCTCTTAATGAAAAGATGCCCCAAATGCTGCACCATGGGCTTTATATTGAACTGCCAGTCACTGCATGGAATGACACTACCCTCCATCAGGAGGTAATTTTTAACAGTCACCAGTAACCTTTAAGCTTACAAACACTGGATAAAAAAAAAACACCCGAGTTTCTTCAACATGCTAGTTTCTTCAACAGTAAAGAATTAAATAACTTAAAAACAGATGAGTGGACATCTGTTCAATTCACTAGGGACACCTGTTCACTATTTAAATAGTGTCTTCCTTCAAAACAGTGTAACTATAAATGACTGTAACAGAGTAAGACTGGGCAATGAAATTGTAAAATATTTTGACATAGGTGAATAACAGGTAAGGAGAAGCTAGTTGACTTTAGATGAGAAGTTATGGTAACAAGATGCTGGATAAACAAGTGTTTTCCCAAAATCCAGACTTAGAAATGCAGGCTGAAGGACAGGACACCTGGAGGCACCTGAAGGACAGGACAGGTGTGGACACCTGGTTTGGACACTTGGACATAAGTTTGGGTAGAATTTTAAGCTGCAGTAGAACAGTATTTCCTCTACAGCTGATGACAGCTGATTTCAGAAATTATGTAAAGTTTCTCAATTATTGCCATTTGCAGGTAAAACGGAAAAAAAAATGACTAACTCTGCTAGAAGCAGACAGACTTGTTTGCATAATTTGGAATATTTTTTTTACATACCAAAATAGCCTATGGATAGGAATATACTAATATTGTGGCCTGCATCTGATAAGGATATATTATCTCCCCACTGCAGTCCCAGCCATCTACAAAGTTAATGTTCCTACACAATGTAAAACTCTCATGCTATTTTCCTACTTTACTAATATCACTCCTTTTAGCTGAGGAATTTCAAATACTTCATGGAGTTTTGCTAATTAAAACTTACATCACTCTCTGTCAAGTATGTATTGTAAGGGAACAGGCAGAAACCACTTTGCTCATCAGTACAATGGATGTTGGAAGGAAGGCAGCAGTAGGCTGACAGCAGCGTTACTCTTCACACAGAAGATGGAGAAAACTATTGCATTCGGCCGACAGATGGAGAAGGATTTTAGTAGGACAAATGTTATTACCTGAAAGGACGGATTTTGCATTTTCAAACAACTTTATTCATGAGCAGTAAAATGAATGGATTTGAGCTGTCTACGGATTAATGTCCTGTGTTCCTTAACTACTGTGTTCCCAGCTTTCTTTTGGGTCCCCAGCACCTGCTCCCCAACATTTCCCAACTACCTCTCCTATCTGTATAATTAACTAAGTAGAGTTACTACTGAGTTGCTAGACAGCAACAATAGTAAAAATAGTATGAAATGTTAAGTGTCTCCAAATATCTGCAACTTCCCCTTTCAAGATGATCCCACTCATGGGCAGAGTGGCCCTCATCACTGCACTGGGCTAGGACTCAGAACAAACTTTTGGCTTTCAATTTAGACAAAAATTTAAAAAGAAGTTTAAAGAAAACTTAAGCTTGATTCAGGATTATATGCAGAAATGCATAACTTCAAGCAGTCATGTAATGACAAGGCTTATGATAGTTATGGACCACTGTCCCTGACAGACTAGGAGCTATTTGTGTCTTGCTGTATTTATTATTTTATCCCCTCCATCCAATGCCCCTCACTTAACTTACTCTGACCATTTTTTATGCCTGGTGTTTTGTATTTCAGGCTCAGCAGTGGCAAGACCTTCATTGATTCGGTGTTTGAACACCTAATGTGAACGTGTGACATGGAATAGCTTGAGTGAGGTCTTTAGATATTTTTTTACTAGAAAATTTAAATTGAATAACAGGCAAAAATATGACAACAGAATATGAGGTAAGCTCAGTGCCCTCTGGAGGTTTGCGTCTCTCTCCAATGTCTTGAAATGGAAGCCAGGGACAGTAATATCTTCTATTATGTGTTTTTATTAGCATTTAAATTAGATGGAAATAATCTGAAGCTAATGATTTTAGTTGAATATAATCTGGTACAACAAATGAAACATGTTTAAAGTTTTCCCAGTCAAGGGCACAGTAGTGCATCAGCTCTTAACCGCTAAAAGTAGTTTGGAGCTAAAAGTGATTTGGGGCACAGAGAGATAAGCAGACATACTAATTATATTTTTATTTTGGCACTTGTCACACACTTTTCCTTTAACTGACAAATAAATCACTGTGACTGGCTTAGGTGCACATGCCATACTAGTGCTTCCCTGCTACTAAACCACGTCATAAGAAACAGGCAGAGTAAATCGTGGTAATTGTACTCAAAGAACTACTTTGCATGCAAAACCACATCTGAAATATTTTTACCTGCTTCTTGGAAATAATGCATTTTATTACTTGCAGGTACTGCCAACACCACACAAGTTGAGTCATTAAGAAGCAGAAGATAAAAATGCAAAAGAGCAACTGCACAGTTCTTCTTCACTGTGTGCCCTCATCACACTGTCTTTCTACTGGCTTCAGAAAGAAAAAGAAGGGGTGTAATGGTTAATCTATTGTTTATTCAAAACCACCAACAGAAGTTAATAGACAGTTATAAACTAATTGAGTGCGTCTGTAGTGCTATCTCCTCATTCATCTCGCTTATTCAATTTAGCTCTGTTAGTGTTCCATATGGTACAGTGCCCCTGCTGCTAGGAACAGTCATTCATTGCAAAAAAAACCCTGTAACAACAGGAAGCTAATAGTTTAACTGTTCCTCTAAATTTGTTTGACAAAACTGACATTTAGTACGCCACGTCACGTTGTCAGTAATCTGCAATTTACCCTTAGGCAGGCAGTGGATGCTCATTTTATTTACCTCTCGTAGTTAAAAGCGTAATTAATATTCCACTCTGAAACAAAGATTAGAGATTTGACAAACATTGCAATTTAAATTCTCCATTATAGCAAACATTAAAATCAAACATCTTTCACACACCCCATTGCATAAAGGACACGTGTAGCTGTAATTTAACTTTTTAGTTTTTAATACTACAAACTAATTTCTGCTGTCAGTTTAATGAGGTGGAAAACACAAATCTTGTTGCTCTCTGTGTGCACAGGCTGGGACAGTTAGACTGCAGAGAGCTTGAATCAGTTTGCTTCACAAAAAAAAGAAAAGTCTTAAAGACTTTGTTTAACAAAAGGCTTCAATAAACAAATACTTCAGGAACAAAAATACTGTAACACCACGGGAGTTTTTGGAATTGCTGTAGCATTGCTGAAAATCTCCACTAATGGCAGTCCGGGTTGTAACTTGAGGCAGTGCCACCCGTAGCGCAAAGCCCAGCAAAACACTCCAAAAACTGTGTAAGGAGGGCATGTTCCCTTTCTCAGCGTTCCTGCTTTCCCCCAGCTGAGGTACTGGCAGTCATTCCAATTGTTTAATCACAGGCTTAAAGCAGAAGTTTGCAGCGATTCCTGACCTGGGTCAGCTGTCAGGGGCTTGGCTGGCATTGTCTCTGCCAATTCCCCAGTCCCTTTGGGGACAGCCTGGCACACTCCTCCTCCTCCTCATGCTCCTCCGACCTCTGCTCCATGCCCACCGATTTTACACGTAGAGCAAATGCAAAAACAATTGCTGTGCTTTCCACTCACAGCAGGTAGGCTCTGGGTAAAAGTCCCATAGCAGACTGCTTGGTGGCATCTGCATTCCAACTGCTTTATTGTGCCAGATTCTGTGACAACAGGGCATATTATCAAACTGGCAAAGTAGGGGGAGCTCTCAGAGAAATAAATGACTGCGGTTTTAACTCATGCTAATTTCAGTTGGAATTCTAGCTCCATAAATTCTGTGTGACTGATTAAAATTATTAACATGTAGAACACCTTTAGGCAACCACGCTGGCTCATTAAGCATGGAAGCCTAGAGTTATCTCCACTGTAACAAATGTGTGTGTGACTCCGGGACATACATCAGGAATTTTTAAATTTTTGGAGATTTTCTCCACAGAAGCATTGACCGAAAAAAAAAAAAAGCATAAACTCAACAAAGAGGCTGCTGTTACTCTCTTTTCAATCCATCCTATGCAGTAACCCACTGACTCCTGACTCCTTCACAAGACTTCATTAGTCACTGCCAACTTCAATCTGCTTCAGTTATTTTGCATTCAGCTCCCAAAGGAAAAGCACTCTCACCACTGATCACAGGCTAAACTTAACTGGCTCATTTTATAACACATAGGCTAACACGTCCTGAATCACACCGGCATCACGAACCAGGAAAGGAATCTCTGAATATACCTAACCCTGTCAAAATACTAAATAAGAGAGATGCACATTTCTAAAACTGGGTTTCCAAGGCAAAGATTCAAGTTTTGGATGCAGGGAGGTTAGTGTAAGCACATTATTTCTCTCCTAAATCTCAGGGGATATTTTCTCATTCATAATGAATGTCTGCATATAAAAAAACCTTAATAATAGTATTATACTTTAAGACTGATGTTGATGAACAGTCTGAGATTCTGTGAACAAATGATTTGATTATCCCTGTTAAGAGAAATATTTGAAAAGGTTATAGCAATTGAATGGAAGTTATTTACATTTTTATTTTACTTAAAATGAGATGCAGGTTATGGAAATGTATAAATCAAGAGATAAGCAGCAAAGCCACAAAGGTCAGAATCACAGCTGTTGATAAAGAGAACCTCATTAATCATAATGTAAGAATTGCCATATTGGACTAGACCTGAGCCCAACTATTCTTATATCCTATTTCTGTGAAGTTCTGCAAAGTACAAGAGAGACTATAAAATGCAGCTGTGGAAAAAACTTTTGCCAATTCCCTAATGGCAAGAGATTGCATAGAATTTTGAAATATCGAGTTTTACATGCCTTCCAAAATGCTTTTTAGCAGTATTTACACCTGAATTTTAACAGTTTTACCTCTCCATATTCTTCAAATCTACAGAGATGTCCAGTTCACTTTTGAATCTTATTATAAACTTAGCCCAAGTAGCACCTGGTGATAATCAATTTCAATTTCTAATTATGCATTACAATAAAAATTTCCCTTCTATTTTAAATGCAAGTTAATTCAAAAATCTGTTCCCTGTATAATTTTATTAGGTGACTTGTGGAGAATAAAAATTCTTGGTATGATCTACAATTTATTAATTTGTTTACTTTTACTGTGCCTACTTTTATCTTTTTCCTTAAATGGTCAATGCCCAATCTTTCATTCTCTGCTCATGAACCTTCTTCTGTGCCTGACTCTGAAATCTCTCTCCCTCTTCAATACTTTTTTTTTTTTTTTGATGAAAACATACCAAATTAAGAGCAGTTTAGAGCTGTACAACTCTAATGCATGTTTGCCCCTTCTAGGCGGAATTCTTTCACTACTTTATTCTAGCTTGAATTCTTTTACTTTCTTATGAGACTGATTCCAATGTAGTCTCTTGAGAATCTGGCTGAAAGCCTTTTGTGTTTCTGAACTGGTCTAACAACTAGGGCTGGGTTTTGTAAGAGCAAATTAAGAGAGAAACTTGCACGACAGGAGAACATATTTCTTTCCAACTTCTAAGTAGCACTGCTTGACTCAACACTGTGTTAACTTTTCCTCGTCTGGGTAAACGGAAAGCCAAGATGACCTTCAAGGAAAATCGAAAGGACACAAGCACACGTTGGTAGCCTTCACGTGTAATTTGTGTATTCCATTGGCTTCAGCATTACCATAGCTAGAAGAGGGAAGGACTTCTTCCCTTGGGAATTCTAGAATGACATAAAATCCATTACATCCTCAGCGCACCAAATTTTTCATAGACACGGGAAAATAGAAAAGCCAGACCTTCATTTGAGAAGCTAACAAACATATAGGAAATGCTCACATTTTTCTTACTGGTGCTAAAAGTGAAGTCCCTAAGCGTCAGGGGCTTGTAAAAATTTGTTTTATATCTGTGGTGGACATGGAGATCACAAGGTCTTATGTAAACTAGTCAGAGCTGCTTTTGTCTGTTTGCCATCTGAATCTGCACCCAGGGTAGTCTAGCAGACTTCAATTATGAAGACTATCAATGTTCTTACTAGGCTCTTCGGGAATTCTGTTGCGAGGTTTGCTCTGTGTATCACAAAATCACCTGCCATTCTTTTTCCTGGGATTTGCATCCCCTCCCCCCCACCCCCTCCATAAACTTCCTCCCTCTAATCATGCTACAACAAGCTTGAGAAACCAGCACAGGTTGTTTTACCCATTCAGGACTTCTATGTAGCTTCATGAGAAGAGGAGAAAAAACACATTGGATGCACTTACCAGTTGTTTTTTCCCCTTGCCCTACTTTTAAGAGAGAAATTAAATATACAACAACTGCTGTGGCAATGGAACAGCAATAATTAAATCCTTGGCATTTTCATGCTCTTCTAAGTGACACGCTCTAATCAAGAGACCTTTAACTTCTGTGAGAATGGTCTTCAGAAGAGACAAAGACAACTGTGAGCTTGAAGGTTCCACTTGAAATGCTCCTATCTGAATGATGTTGAAGGTTTGTTTCGACATTTGCACTCTAAATGCTGAGATGAAGTTTATGAAGAACGGTTTGGTGGATTCTAATTAACACAAAGGTGGGGTTTTTTTTGCCTAATTTAAACAGCAACAACAAAAGCATGTCTTATTTCCTGAGGCATTCAAGAAGTTCCTGACTCTACCTGTGCCACTCTTTTGAGGTACAATCAACAGAAAACAGAAGAGTACAAGGAATTATAGAATTCTTACTGACAGTGTCTTTTTAGCCTATACTGTGTGTATCTATCATCAAAACATTCTGTTCATTTTCTAACTGTGAGCCATTGCAAATGTTTTCCTAAAACAGACAAAACTAACTTAGATTTCTAATCTTTTTCATAAAGCTTCTTCTCAAAGAAATGCAATTTTCTCAACAAGGAAAATGTCACCTAATGTAAACTCCACTTAGGGAACTGAAGTTCATTATACATCTAAAATGAGACTATCATATTTTACAGAGTATGGCAACATTATGTCCACAGATGACTAGGTAGGCAATTAAATATGAAAGCTAACTGAATAAATAGAGGAATTCATTTTTGGCAGTCTAGATCACAGCTAAAAATGTCTTTTTTGTGATGTGTCAAATTATTTTCATATGTATGTATAATATACATCAGTGTACACGCACCTTTCTGCACTAGCAGGCTAATGGTACACGGCAATATAATATCATAAGACCTTCTGTATTTCTGCTATATAACCTCTTAACCAACATTTTCCAACTATAAAGTCACATTATATGCTAATAGACAGTTAACTGACTTTACCATTATATATGTAATTTGATGATGCTTAGGGCTTCTTTTTAAAATCTTACCCAGTGAACTAATTCATTCCATAAATTTAAATGTGCTGTAGGACATTACTGTATTGTAAATTGTTTATTCCTTTGGAAAAGTCTATTAAAAAATTGTGAATCTGTTCTGCCATTGACATTTGAGGATAATGAGTGAAAATCTTGCATTGTAACTATGTGAGTGGGAGCTATGTATGTAAATGCTCAACACATCTCAGAACTCTGTACCTCAAATCCTTTATGAGAAAATTTGCTTTTATAATAGCTACAGTAACTTTCCTTACAATAGTGAATTATTCATTCAGCCCAATTATCAATTCTTTTAGAATTTTTAGGAATTGAACAAAAATCTCCACACACCCTTCTCATATTCCTTTTAGATCAGGTGATTTACAAATCTAAAGTCTTGGTGTGAAATGCACAGAAAGCTCTGAAGGGAGCGTTTATATTCCAGCAAGGTTAATTCAGACATTTATCATTGCTACAGCTAAGTAACAAGTGCTTATTTATTGTTCAGAAATTTTGGAAGCACCATGATTTAATTGGTTGTATCTCAAAGGAATGGCAGAATTAGAGCCATGGTATTATTTTAACACTTCCAGAGCTGATTTGTGTCAGCACATTTTTCTGTCATACAAAAAATTCCTCTTGATTTGTCGTGAATGTGCAGTTATACTGTAGATCCGTGCACTGATCTATCCTGAGAAGGGTGTGGATTGAAGCTGTGCTGATTGGATTTGACATAGACTTGCTGTAGAGAGTGACACAAATAAAGCTTTTCATCAGAGGCCTCTTCTAGTGCAAACACATTTTTCTTTTATCTCTAGGTGTTTCTAAAGTTCCTGGGATTTTGTAGTTTTCTAAGGTAGTTGGCAGCTAGTTGAAAGCTGGAAAATTTGCAGAAAAGCTCTTACCAGTAAAGTCCTGCTCATGTATGCTCTGTTTAGTTTGTGTACAAACCATGTGAATGTTTGTATATCTGTGATGGATGAATCATTAGGTAGATAAAGCTAATTGAACACTACAGAACTGTTGTGCTGAAAAATTTAATTTTGCTTGTTTCAGATAATACCAAAATGTATTTCCTTGACAAATGACTATGACAGTGATGGTTTGGTATATAAAGCTCTTACCATATTTCAGTCTTTAATGGATGCTGTATCTCAGTTCTCTGAATGCTACAACACTCTCAGAATTTGAGAACACTCATTATATTTTGCTGTTTTGGCTAGAATGCTTATCTAATTGACAAGCAAATTCAATAAACTGTAATCATTTAACTGGGCAATATTTGGGTCAATAACAGCAGGGAAACCACTCCATAAAAGCAGCAGTAAAGTTACAGGCAGTACAGGTACAAGCAACCTCAGAAATTAGGTATCTTTTGAAGTTTTAATAAAATCTTTTTGAATACCTTAGCTATCTCCATTAATAGACCAGAGCATTACCCATCGCAAAGAACTGAGGGTATTCAAAGGAATAAAAGTAACTTAGGATGAAACAATGTTGAAAGGAATAAATCAGCATACATGTAAGAATAGGTTGAAGATGATGTGTAGATACGGAACTCCCAATTCAATCACTGCTCTGAACTGGGTGCCAACACAGCTTTAGAAAAGTTTTAAGTGAACTACAGAAGACTGACCTTTCTTACCATAACACCTTCCATTCAGCACACTTCACTGATGCAGATACTAGGCTGAGAGCCATCCATCTCCTTTCATCTTTGAATCTTCCTCTCCATCTTTCCTTCCTTCCTCCCTCCAGCCCCCACCCCTATAAAACTGTTACTAACATCAAGGTATGCTCGTCCATTTTTTCCATCATTTTGTAGTCTGTAAGCAGCTTTGTGCTTTCAAAACTAATCTTCTTTCTATTTATATATCAATAAAAAAAAAAAGCCTAGACTGCAGCATTTCACTAAACAACTTCAGGGATCTGAAAAAGAAAACAAGCCTATTTCACTTCAAAATGTCAAGATTCAATTCACCCCACATGCTATTCAGCACACACAAAGAAGGGATAAAATATATCCCAAAGTGTAGTGAGTGACTACCAATCAAAAAATGGCACATTCAGGCAGACAGCTATTGATAAACCTCTGGGAAGAACAGGAAGAAGTGGGTTCTAATGACAACAATTATACACATACACAGCCGGAGAAGGGAAGAAAAAAATGTGATAATTAAGACTGTAATCTGTGTATCTAGAATAAATATTAACTGACACTAAAGCAGCATAAATGAGTTCACTATTGTCTCTGTTAGGCATCCACAACACAGTGATAGCATGTCTCTGTTCCGTTCCTATAATAGCAATGGCAGTTTAAATAAGTAGAGAAACTGTTTGAAGATTTTTTAAGTTTTTTTTTCCCCCTCTTTTCTTCTACCCTGGAAGAGTGCCTCTATTCTAAAGAGATGATTGCAAAATAATCTGAGAAGGATACTTTCCACTTCAATACCAGCCACTAGAATTCTCTGTGTCTTTTTTCTCCAATTTTCATGACAGTATGTTTACTAAGAATGAATTCATAGACATAAGCCAAGAAAGAAGAAATCCCTCCTAGATATATAATGGAGGTTGGGCTTGAAAGCACATTTTTTAACAGTCTGCAGGGAACTAAACATGGAAGGACTGCCTTTCAGCCACTAAAAGTATGTTCTACGTAATTTGGAATATTTAATTAGTTGCCTATTTATCACATCAACAATGCTAGCAGAAACCTCCACTGCTTTAATGCAAAGATATTTTGATTGCACAACATATTTTCAGTACATATCCTGTAGCACCCAGGGATCTATTCTATTCTTGCTTGCATTGTGTTGTAATGACTTCAGGCAGTTCAAAGGAGTAATCTAAATACTGCAAAGCACACACAGAGATGCATGATTATTTTCTGCTGTCAAAGTATCTACCTTTTACTTAGCTTTAGATTAGCACAAGATTGTACATACAGCCAGGAGAAACAGAAGAGACTATCTGGAGGAAGACGACGTGTCAGCTAAATTAACAAAGACAGGATCAGTGCAACTTGCTTCAATGAACCAGTTATGCCTTATTCTCCTCATCACCGGAAAATCATCTTGTCCTAGTAAAGACCCAGGGCTGCACAAACAGTGATTACAGCCCCCGAGCACTCATGGATCAAAGGCCAATACTGCTAACCAGCATCCCAGGCCACCTCCTGGTCTCCCAGTTAGCAATTAATATGCATACTATGCATTGCTAAAAGGCATTGATTATAAATAAGATCATGTACTTTCTACTATTAAACTCCACCACCCCCTCTCCAGTGGTTTTGTCCTCAAGGTCCTCAGTTCACCCAAATTTCCCAATCCTCCAATACAGTTATAAAGCTTGCTAACTCATCAGTAAACTTCATTAGCAAACTGCTATTTTTTTGTGACATGATGAGTAATGGCAAATCAGGAAACATTAGTCTTTAGACTGACACTTAAGAAGCTCCTGTGTCAACTAGTTTTGCTTCTGTCAAAAGTTTTGCTACTGATAAAACCAATCACTGCCATCTCTCCTTTGATCACTTTCTTATGTCGCCTAAGATTTCTGTAATAATTAACATCTTTCCTAGTTTAACGCATACACACCCAAACAGCACTGCACCTGTTGCTTTACTGAATTCCAGACAGACACACCAACTACATTCCTGCTGTGCAGAAGATAATTTATTTTATTACACAAAAAATATCCTATTAATTTGGCCTGACCTACCTTGGTAAAACTATTTTCCTATGATCCTATTTACATTTAATCTCATTTCCAAAGTTTTTTCTTCAAAAAATGTCCTAAAGACTTGAATAAAAGTAAGATTATCTGAGACAATAGTTGGCGGTGTAGTTTTTGTCTTGAAGCTGGGCACCACATTCAGTATTCTCCAGTCATACAGAACCACTCTGACTCAATAGCTCTATTAAAGAGTTTTGCTAGTGGACCTGTCATTTCAGTTGTTATTTCAGAACTGTCATACAGTTCTTTTGGAATTTGAGAAGGTGAGATCATTTGATTCCTCCAGCTTGGGCGCATCGTGAGTTTTGAGTTCTGCTTCCACCTTACAGGGGTAATTTCCATTTCTATACCTTTATTCATGTCAATCATTCTTCCCGACAGGCATTTATCCACATGTTGACCACAATCATAAGAGATAAACATAGTCTTAGTTCAAGAAACCCCTTTCAGCATAAAGACCAGGAAGAAACAGCATAAGAAGGGTAAATCATGAATAGGAAACAGATATTATGTTGAATCGAATGGCTCAAATGATTACACTCACACCTTTGATAATTTTCTTGGTGAGTTATGGAATAATTGAACCTTATGGCAATAACCTTAATGAACAGAGCTAAAGGAAATTATTTTGAAGAATACTAATTGTGTTCATTTTGTGGTTGCAATCATACCTCAGTCTGAGTACTGGTAAAAAGCAAATACATTTCCTCTAGTGCTTTTACATAAAATATCACATTCTCCTGTTCCAAAGAGGCACAGAAAGCCTGACTTATGCAGAAAGATTTTGGCAGAGCCAGAAATTTTAATACAGCCTTTGAACCCAATTTAAAAATAGTCCTTCCTTCCTATTCTAAATCCCATATTTCGGTACAGAGTTACACACTCCTAATATCAAGAATTTCTGGTAAAAGCTGAGACCACATTAAATGGAAATGACAGAGATGACAAAAGACCTGAGTGTATTATTTAAAACAATATTATTGTAAGGCATCAATATAATGCAGCCTTAAGTAAGGACATCCAATTCTAAGCTGTAACCGGACAAACATTTCCAGAGATTGAGGACTAATGCTAGGGTATGAGGCACAGGCAAAACCTCGTGTGGACTCCTCCAGATTATCAGAAAAAATTAACTCAAATTGGATCAGATACAAACAAGGGCTTCTGAGTTATCTAAAATGGAGACCTTATTTAACAGAGAAGAATTTTCAAAGAGCACAAATGAGGACATGAGTTTCACCCAGGACACATACAGATATGCAGATGGACACATAAAGGCCACCTATAGCTAGGAAGAACTATGTGTCTTCCTTAGACAGTCAATAGCTTGGAGATAAAAAGAACCACATAAATTAGAGACCAATGCTTGTCTATAAAATATATGTGCTGTAGGTAGACATATATGGACCAAAGTATTCAATGTATGGACCAACCTTCAAACCAGAGGAAACTTTAAAGTAAGTATAAATTTATGAAAGTAATTTTATGACATTGTACTGAGAAAGTGATTAGATCTGATGAGCCTTCTAGTCTTAGAAATTCATGTGCTGTGATAATCAAAACAGCAGTGGCAAAATTTTCATGCATGACATTGTACATGTGGTTTTTGTATTGATTTATGCAACTTGGCAAAGTAAGATATCCATATTGAGATGGAAGGTGCCATTTTCTGTACAACATTTTTGTGGCTGGATAAACTGTACACTTATCTGTTGGAACTGGAATGGGGACCAGTATTTAGCTATTAAGCAACCATGCAAATCTGGTGTATTTTAACTAAGTTTTTACACTGTTCCAAGTTGTTTTTTTGACAGATCAGTCAGAAAAAAACCCCACCCAAGATGGGCCAAACTTTGCTACCATGTAGCTAATAAAAAGACAGTCAACAAAAGTCCAAAGAAAGCTGAATATAGATAGCATGCTAAACTTTTAGGTTGTGACTTAGATCACTCATTATTAACAATTTTGAATTAAAATAGAACTAGTAACTAAGGGGGGAATGTCTGACTTAAATGAAGCTGCCATCTTGATTAAGTGGAATATCTTTATGAAGCAAGGGCAGATGCCACCTACAGTTCTACCCTGTTACTTGCCTTGTTTGGTTTATTCCAAACAGAAGACTTGTATGAAGAATCTAGTGACTACAACCCTCTGTGACAGATTTTAGCAGAAACATTACTGATTTGTAGACAGACATGCAGCCCCATAAAGAGTAGCAGACATAAACAAAGCATGAGTTGAGCAATGCTGATCACACATAAGGTTTGAATTCAGTTCAGTTTGCTGCATAAAGAGGTACTTTTATGTGGTAAAACACTGGTGTACTCCTGCATCTCATAAATTGATTGCTTGAAAGGTCACAAGAGTCTCTACTCTTATAATAGAGCATATTGTATCATATTAGATGATATAATATAGTATTATTTTCAAAAAAATATTCCCTCTCTTTAAGTGCATAAGGCTGAGAATTGCAGATTCACAATAATCCCTGACTTTTCATGAGAGGTGTCCGCCCTCAGCTCTCTTGCATTGTTGCTGCTTGAGATAGTGAGTGAAGGGAGTTACGATTTAGTAATACTATGAAACGGAAACCCAAAACTGAATCCAGCTGTAAAGGAACAGAGTGAAGCTCAAAAATGTGCCTACTAAAGCTGAATCTTCGGTGTTTGGTTCTACTTTCAGAGTGTTTTGCCTGTCTTGAAGGGCTAAAGTAGATTTGGGATGTATACAAGATGTGCTTTAGGTCTTTCATGGCTAAGCTGGCTATTTTTTTTCCAGGAATCAAGGAACAAGTTCTCTTCTTATTCCTCAGCAGTAGACTGGGAGGATATTAGAAACAGGACAGACTTGTATTTCCATTGCCTTTGCAATAGACAAAGAGAATCACAGCTAAGGTTGCTTGTAAAGGCTTTACCTCTAAGATATCTCACTTAGAACAGCTAGATCAATATATTCTGGATGTATTTCTTTGCTTTAGCACTGGAAAACAGTCATAAAATTGATGTAATCAGGTACTTAAGTCCAGTTAAAGGCTTATTTGAATTGCCAAAGTATCCAAAGCAATTGGAGTATAGTATTGAATCTGGCCTCTGCCATTTTACTTTGTCTTTAATAGCAACATTCTGAGGAGGTTCTCCTATATTTAAAGTATATTCATTTTTAACCTTAAGTCTGTCTTAAAGTATTTTGGGGAAAATTTATGATGTTCAACTGGATTTTCAGATTTTCAAAAAATAAAAAACCCCAAATGAAATTAAATTTCTCCTATAAAGCTTTTTTTTTTTTCTCCAGTGAAGTTATATAGTCCATATTTTAAATACTTAATACATTCACAAGGCACTTCTATTTTTCCAAGTTATTATTTTCATTTTTTCACCCCTTTACACCAACTGCAGTAGCAAGTAGCTATTTTTTCTGGATTCTGCAATTTAATGTTGAACAAAATACAAAGTGTTGGCAGAAAAGGACCTGGGAGTGTTGGCAGAAAAGGACCTGGGGGTGTTGGTCGACTGTCGGCTGAACATGAGCCAGCAGTGTGCCCAGGTGGCCAAAAAG
>JAOQGH010000012.1:101578870-101590293 GCA_025769975.1 Gallinago jamesoni
AGCAGGGGAGTTGGACTAGATGATCTCTATGGTCCCTTCCAACTCTAAAAAAAAATTCAGTGAAATTCAGTGAAAAATTCAGTGAAAGCATGCCAATATATACCTTAATGACTTAAATGGTCATTATGTTCTAAAATAAACAAATCATAAACGCATCTTGCCTGCCATGGTTGAATTGTGTGATTTCTAATGTTGCTTATGGGATTAGTACTGCCTAATACTACTTCCTGACTTTACTGTGACTGTAAACGAAATATTCAGAAAATGGGTAACAGTAACAAATCAAAGACTGATGAGCAACAAAATTTATGAGTCTGGGATCTCACATCACGCTTGATAGAATCTTGATACATGTTCTCAATATGTCTAATACATAGCTACAACAGATCCTTCTTGCTCCATTAATTCTCGTAAAATGATTTTCACAATTTTCTGATTCAAAGAGACAGCACAATGTATCTGCTTTGGGAGTAGGTTGCTGAAAAGTCAGCATTCAGCCTGACTTTGAGCATAGACCCACTTGACCAGTTTCGAGGCCCACAGCTACAAAACGCCCCAAGATCTACCCAGCAGATATTCAGTAGGTCTGACAGTAAACTTGCCAAACACACAGTTTGCTTTGCATGCATGCTAACTGTGATGCAGTGGACTTACTGTGTTGGGAACAATCATGCTCAGTGTTTCAAGAAACATTTAGGCAACCCATCTAGCCATGAGATAAATTTACCAGTGTCAGAGGCTCTGACACAACGTAGAGCTGGAAAGTTTTGTCTTGTCCTCACTCTAGTGTAAGACTAGATGCCCATATATATGGCACTCCTATCTAAAGCTGATACCAACTACAGATAAACAGTTTTCGGATCCTGGCTCCTTGTGCATACCTAAAAACTATACTGAATTGCATCAGTCTAATTCCTTTCACCTTTCATGACCTGATTTTCATGGAAAGGAAACATGGAATGACCTGGGTCCAGGACTTCATAGTGCATGCTCCTTCACATCAGCTTACATCTTGCCTCTGTGGTTATTATGGAGGAGGGCACTGACACAGGACACAGCAAGCCCAGAAGTGTTGGGATGCCAAGATGTTCTTTCCATCACGCTGTCACAACAGCTTCCTTGAACGCATATAAAGGGCTTGCTGCATAATTGCAACACATCTGTCAGATTTTTCACATTTCATTTCATGAGAAAGCTTTGTGTAATTCAGTTGTAAACTGATGATACAGCACCAAATAAACTCAATAGAAAAAGTAAAGGTTGAAGGTACTTTTTATGAGGGATAAGCTTCAAAAAATCCAGACATCTGAAAAGGAATTCAAATATTTGGAAGGTCATTCAGAATGCCAAAACGTTGGTGAAGTTATTTCCTGCTTTCTAAGTATCTTAGGATGCTCTGCTTACAAAATATGTAACGCAGATGCTCATACCTTTTGTCTTCATGATTTACTGTGCCAGATTCTAAGCGTCTGTGACTGTTCTATCAAAGGCATTTCTGAGTATACAGGACATTTTGCTGGAACAGACCCAGTGTCATCAGACCAGATGCCCTGACAAGGTCCCTTCCAACCTAAATTATTCTGTAAATCTGTGTCTGCATACCTACTGATACTTCTGATGTCTGGAATAGCCCAAACTCATCAAAGAAATGGCTACAAGTAAATGAAGAATTATAAAAAGGCCTATCAGGAGTTTCACTACTGCTCTCTAGAGGCCTGGATATATGGTAGAAATTTGTACATAGCGGGTACCTCAGTCCTGGGGGAGAAAAATACTCAGGAAAAAAATTCCACTTGCCTTTCTATTAACTACAACTACTCCACCAAGAAACTTTCCCTTTTCTGATTGTGCTTAAGCCAGATATTTTTAATGTTGTCAAAAGCAACTAAGAATTCTAATAAATATTTTTCCTTTCCTTCAAAAATGGGATCTTTGTCTACCCAGGTTGTTAACACATTTAAATACATGCAATGCAAAGACACAGATCAGGCAGAAAGAAATAAATAGACTCTTCCTTTTGGCACTGACGTCAAAATAAAAAGTGGACTTGAAAATAAGTAACAGCATGACTAGTACGGACTCCTTTGGGGCTCAAATATTATAAATGAGATAGTGCATCATTTTAAGTACCCACCATTAAAATGGTAGAGTGCAGGAAGAGCCCGATTTCTACAAAATAAACATTTTAAATAAAGCACCCAAAGCTTCTGCCATGACCTGGAGTTCCACTTTGACTCTCATGAGATGGAAGAGGCAAGTATCAGCTGCAGCAGTCCTTCTTCTTGCCTATGCTATTTTCAGACTGAGTAGGCAAGAAATAACTCCTCTACTACAATCACAGCAAATAAACAAGGCCTAATAACTAACCATTGCTGCTTTAGCCAAGTCAAGGAATTTCTGTTCATAAAGCAGTTTGTGTATATTTTTTCCATCCTATTATGTCCCTGTAGTTCATAATAGAACAGAAAGAAAGCATCCCACTCTTTGATTTGTTACTTGCTAATAGGACAGGTGTTGACTGTGGTATTACATAAGTTTATGAAACATTGTAAATTGATTTATCTTGGAGTTCTCTTTTTGTTACACATCTGCTGACATTCAACCCCACAATAAAATTCTGTGCTAAAAACTCGTTTTCTACTTGGCTGACATAAAAATACAAATATATTTGATGTGAAAATACCATTTATGCAACAGGTCTTCAAACAATTAACTGTTTTCTGAGCAACAGAAAAAATAATCTCTGTGAAAACACGCTGCAGCCTTACCATATCAACAAGTATTGTGAATGTCTGCAAAGTAAAGTGAGGTGTTTAGCAAACAAAAAGGACAAGGGATGAGGACTAAGTATAGCTGGAAGATGAGATATAGCCACCTGACTTTAGAAATAGCCTTTTAACTGCCAACTGTATAATGAGAGTAAATATCAGGTGAACATGAATTCACTGACAGTTACTGAGAGAAAAATGGTTGGTGTCAAAACAAACCAGTACTACAAAATTGCCACGGTAGGCTGCTTTTCTTAATAACTTCTTCTAACTGGACTTAGCTTTTCTGCAATTTAACAAGTCTCTTCAGAAAGATGGTCTGTTTCTTTGCTAAAAGTAGCCTACTGAATAGGTGGCTGAATGCAAGGGTCGCTTGCAGTTCTGATTTGTTCATCTGAGATCTGTTTGGCAGAACTGCGTATGTGAAAGTAATCGTTAGATGCCTAAAATAGTGCTGCATCTATTTGAATGGAGCAAAAAGGAAGAATCTTCATAAATAATAGTGAGGCACAGTATTGACAGTCAAGAATTCTCTGTTCCTGGAGTCAATGCTCTTATATTTGGTTGAAGATTGAGCATCAAATAGAAGAAATGCAGCAAGTGCAAGTCACCCATACATTAAAAATGAACAGTTGAAGGTTGATGGACATGTTTGGCTCAAACACTTGTTTATGTGAATGGCAGACTGTGATATGGAATGCTGCTTCTAGCTTTGCCTCTGACGATCTTTGTGAAACATCATTCTTTTTAAAACTCTCAATGGAATTTGTCCCAGAAATGCAGCCTTTTATACTGCTACATCAACTTAACTTTTGTAACCTGGTTCATCTAGCACATTTTAAACCTTATTATCATGTGTAACTAAATAATGACAGGAAAAATGCATTTTCTGAAAATGAACATCTTCAGCTGCAGGACCACTGAAAGGACTAAAGTACAGTGGCTCTTTGCTTTCCTTATGGCTATGCTGTTATTTACTTGGGAACAACTCATCCTTCTCACTCCTCATTAAGTGATTTGCCACCTGAAAATGTCACAAGAATATGGTTTTGTACTGTTATTGTTCCACATCAACATGAAAATGCCATTTCCTCTAGCATTCTACATGTTGCCCAGAAATAAAAAAAAAAGATTTAGAGGCCTGGTTCAGTATAGAGTATCAGTATTCACATGCACATTTCTGGCAGAACTTGATGCAAAATTATAGGTTGGTTTAATGCTATGGAATAGAAAAATGGCAGCTGCTGCTGCTACAATAAAGGGTAGCAAAAATTCCAGCTGTGGATATGCAATCCCTCTCTCGGCGTAATTCAAAAAGTGATATTTCCTGTGACTAAATGCAATGTGCAACTTTGGCTTGTTTCTCTCTAATCTCATGTTTTCAGCTACTTAACTTTCTTCAGGACTGAAAAAAATAGATGCTTAATGCACCACTCCCACAAACAGAAGTATCTATGGAATAATTAATGAAAGCCATGTAATTTCTTTTTTTCTATTTGTGAATCAACCCGTAATTTCAGTCTCTTCTGATTTCTGTATAAACATTTATTTTTAGCTTCAGAGATGAAAAGCTGACAGGATTCTTAAAGAGACATTCAAAAGAAATAAGACACAGGAAAATTTTACTAGCTATTAGATATAAGCATAAAAATGCCATCTGTATATAAACTCCAAGACACATATAGGAAGAAAAAAAATGCAGCTGACATGTTTAAATGTCTGTATTTCACTGGTAAATTAGCTACTGTAGGAAATTTTCCAGTATTAGCAATAAAAGATATGACACTGTCTTGTAGTGGAGCTGACTAGATGGTGAAGGAAACATAATATTGTCCCTTTCCATTAGATTTGCAAAGGCAGAATGTAATAACAGAATGTCTTGTTGCATTATGTTACGGACTAAAACAATGAGAGCTGCAACTTCAAATTTGGGCCACCCTGAAGCTTCTGTGGACCTCTGTCACCTGTTTCTCCAAAGCTTTTTATGTCATATGGAAAAAGAGAAACTTACAGTATCACAGCAAGCCCCAACAGGTGACAGGTCTCAAGGTCCTGTAAGTTCTCATCTCCGCTTCCGCAATACTAGATGGGTGACTGCCAGGCACAATGTTGTGACTAAGGTGTGTGGGTATTGGGTCAAGGAGGACAAGGATCCCGGTAACTTTTACTCCCACAGCATATCTTTGCTGCTGTATCACCAAGAATTGTAGTCCATGTGGCACCAACTATTTATTTCTCAGGTCAAATGGACACTTGTGGGTGTTGTGCTGTGAGGGAAACTTGTCAGCATATAAGGTAGTCATGCGAGGATTTTCAATATTTTTCTTCTACTGAATGCTACCTTGGTCTCACAGACATTTTCTTTCTCTGGTTTGCCTCCCAGGACATTTATTTCCTTAGTTGTTCCCTTTTTGTTCCACATTTGTTCCTTGATAAAAGCATACAACTGTCTCCTAACTCATGCAGAACTGAGGAACCCAGGAGCGCTCATTAACCCCAGCAGCCACGTGCATGCTCTGACTTCATCCTGACCCTCAGGTGAAACTGAGAAAAATCATCCCAAAGCCCAGCGATTTGGTTTCCTGGCAGATCCAAGTTAATCAACATACTCAAAAAGCTAGCACATATGGCAGTGTCCACCTGTCTTGCAATGGAGTTCCTACAGGAGGGACTCGGTGACTGCAGACACACTGGCCTTCCAGGACGGTATCAGGATGTCAGTGGGATGACATGGCCCACAGCCTGTTATCAGTTCATAGCCATTTGTCTCGTCTTAAAATCTAGTGTCTATTCAGTTGTCTCCTGCAATAAAATTGGTACACTGCAAATTCCTTACATCTTAAGACTTGTAACAAGCAGAATTAAGCCCCTTAAAGCATCCCAGCACAGGCTTCCTAATTTGCTTCTCAAAAAGTTGTGTTGAGTTATGAGACAGCAATGTGAAGAGCCAAATGGCTGGCTTTTTAAAGATCACCCATGCAGACATTGCCTGATCTAAGAACAAAAGGAAGGGGAAAGCTTGTTCGAAGATGAGGTCATAGAAAGGCATGTGTTCTTCTGCAATAAAATTTTATAGCTTGTTACATCGTCTTAAAACCACAACCCCCCCATTTCAGAATGGGAGAGTGAACATAACCCACATTGCATTACTTCCACAATAACCTGCAATGATGGTGTTATTAGTGAAAGTTCACAGGACTAAGTTAACCACCGTAATTTTGAAAGCTGGTATACACATTATATCATTGAAATGTCAGCAACTAGATATCAGTAAGACTTCACCAAAAAAGTCTCAAATTCTCTTCTTCAAATTCTCTCTCTTCAAAGCTTGATAAAAAGCCACAGCTCAAAATCAACAAATGGAAAAGACTCAAAGGAGGCACTTATTTCCTAGTTCTCGGGACGAAAACCTGAGGAGGTTTATTGTGCAGTGTGCATGTACACACACACACACCTACAGAGCTTTAGATTACAGCTTGCATAGAGGAGCAGAGGTATGAAATACCTGACATTAGTACTCCAGCTCTTCATTTCTTTCACTTCAGATACATCCTCAAATAATATAAAAATAGACTAGCATTACTTTCTGACGTGACTAAGGATCTTTAGTTTTGATCTACATACAACTGCATTAATAATAGATTAAGAGTTGCTATCAAAGCACGTTCACATGCTGCTGAAGGAAGAATCTACAAAGTACAGCTGTCAAATCACTCTCACGAGCTAAAGCAAGGGCAAACTAACTGTATCTGAACTTCTAGGACATTTGCTAGTCTATTCAACCTCTCTTTAACATTTCGTTCCTGAAGTCTATTCAACCTCTCTTTAACATTTCGTTCCTGAGCAACTACTTGCATGCACATGACACAAACTAGTATTCTCCTTCTTAATGACCTTGGACAGACAAGACAAGAAAAGACTTTTTCTTTAAAGGCGACAGTATCATAGTATGACATAATGCAATAAAACTACAGCCTGCAGAGAGGAGGAAGAACCATGGCATTAACGTTTAGTTAGTTGATACTGAAGAAGTAGCATGTGACATAGTTTTATTTAGTATCTCAGTCCAATTTCTCATGGATTATTCAATGTTGAGTGGATGATGCCACTTCAAAATGCATAAACTCTGAGTAATCATTTAACTGTTTCTTGTTTCTTAAACTATACTACCGTCTTAAATACGCAACCTAGTCCGTTTGGCCTGTGTTTTAAAAATGGTTTGGTTTACTATCTGACAATATCTGACAGCAAAACAAGCAACAAAACCAGAGACCCCGTCCCTCTCCTTCCTCAGAAAGGCAAACCCATTCTGCCACAGCCCACTGTAACATCTGCAAAGGGGACGTTTCTTGACACCAAATAGAAACCAAGCACACAGAGGTTAATAGAATGACAACAAATGGCTAATGTGCATGGAGGTCCCTTTTGTCACAAGCAGACAAGATCTGCATGAACATTTATGGAGAAGATCCCAACAGGAAAATCCTTGATCACAGGTACTGTGGAGGCTAATGAGATACGAGGAAGATGAAGACAGACCAATTTAGCTTTGAACTACTGGTGACTGGCTAGCAATCATGAACCAGGACAGTGACCTTTTACTGCTGTGTTTTCATTCCTGGTCAGTGACTCCAGTATATATGGATTTCTTGACTCTCAGATAATGGAAGACAGACCAGTTTTTCATTCACAGCGAATTGACGAGTACCAAAATAACATGAAGTGAATTTTTATTGGGTTTTAAAACTTTTTGGACCACCACACTTCCTGAATCATACTAAAAGACTTTTTTGAGAAAGAGAACCAATTGAGATTCTGTGATTCTGTGACTATGAAAGTCTAGATTTTCCATGATTAGTTGAATGCAAGAGATACAGTATAAAAATCCTACACTATAAATTTAGCCTAGATTTTCATTAGACACTGGCTCTGGCAGGACATAGCAGAGAAAAACTATGCTCCCAAGAATGTCCAAAACAGAAAAAAAAAGAGCCAGCATTAAAAAGAGAGAAATGTGTGATTCAAACGTTAACCTATTGTCAGTATTTTTAACTCGCCAGGCAATAATATAGTGATCGGAAACAACAACAAAAGATTAAGTGATGTAGAAAACAGCACTGCTCAGATGAACCTGTTTACAACAAAATATGAAAACAGTGACAAATTCAATAGGATATTAATAGGATAAGTGCTAGGACCACAGTAGGCATTTCTTGTGTTACTAAAAAGCAGTATGAGTTAAAAGGAAAGGAAACGTAAGTTTTAATATATGGATCCTGTATTAAGGATGTGCGTTCCTCTGTAAATAATCAGAAGGGTAGTTACATGCAGAGCCCACAGCTGAAAGTGAAAGATGTGATTAACCAAGAGCAGCATATCTTGGAGTGCTTGCAGTGGACAGTAACCTTTTATTTATCATTGAGGTTAATTTCCCTTTCTAAGGGTCACTAACGATCTTATTTGCTTGACTTACTGTTGATCTTCTTTAATCATAGCAAAAAAACTTTATAAGTAATGCCTGTCTGAATGTAGTTAATTTAATCATATGACCTTTTCCATCTTATTTTCACCCTATGGCTATCTGACTTCTAATCAGACAGCCAATGATTAGACTTTAACTGTTATAGTGCACTCAGTTATTTTATCTCTGTATTTCTGAAAATAATGAGATGCTAAATTATTATATTATTCTGTTTTACTGTTTTCATACTTTTACCCAAGGAACCTACTACTGCAATATCTGGGTTTTAAATAATGATTATTTTTTTTGTCAAAAGAATAATCCACATGCACAAGAGTTCAAGCAGTAAAGCTCAGATGCTGATTACTCCTACTGTGGGAAAGGAGGCAGCTCTGCAGCCACTGAATTGTCAAAGCGGCTCGTGTCAGAGAAAACACTTTACACCTCCCCTGGTGCTTTAGCAAGGGCTACTTACTCATAAGAGAACATGTGTTTCTGCAAGTATATGTGGCTAATCCTGCCCTTACTGCTGATGTCTCCATCACTGATTTTCAGGTACTAATATTCCAACAACAAAAATTTTCAGGCAGTGCTGGTTTTCTATTCAGAAACACAAAGATCAAATTTTCACAAATCCAAGTGATGATAAAGGAAGCATAAAGTATTTTGTTTCTCTGATTACCAGACTTCCAATAGTCCTCATACCACTGCTTTGCAGCAGTTAATAGCAATCAAAATTTAATTAGTGTGGAGAATATGGCACCTGAAGGTTTAAGAATGTTCATCAGCAAGTTGGTGGAAGAAACCAGACCTCCGGATTCTCATGCTCTTTCCATAACATATTTGGAAGCTTATTTAAAAAGTGATTGCTATTATTAGATTTTTATGCCAGGAAGAAGCCTACACGAATTAAGTGAACACCAGGATTTCTGAAAGGATGACTTCAAAAAACTGCAAAGTTATAGTCCATTCTGGTGTGAAAGGTTTTGCAGAAGTATTAAAATTACAAAACTGCTATCAACTGTGGGGAAATTGTAGTCCTATGAAGACAGACTTCCACCGAATGGCCAAGTTTTTCATCTGCCACCTCAGCTCCAATCATTCACCAGTTAACTTCTCTTACAATTGCACGGCAGCAATCATGGCAGAACACTGCTTAATCAGCTATTACTGGGATCTGAGAGAGGGCAACAATGTTTGTGATGACTTGTGTAGAGCCTTGCCAGTACTACATGTACAAATGGACCACAAATTTTCAGATGTCAGCATGCAGGACAAATAAATGTCCCTCACGAAACCAAATCTACAGTCTACCCAGGTATGCCTTGCAGCATTACATATTTATATGAAACACAGTAAAACAGCTAATTTGTTACACAAGACAAGACAGTGATTTATTAGTCCTTTGTTGTGCTGTGAGAAAATCTGGAGTTTCTCGAATTTTAGTCTCATGTAGTTAGGTACGGCAGCATCCTAGCAATTTTGTTCTGTTGAGAGTAGCATCTGACCCTATGGAAAACACATTCCTCTACTAATCGGGTAGAGAAAAGATGGATCCCTATTCTTTAACCTTTAATTAGTACTTAGCTGCATTATGCATGCTGAGGGCAAGACTAGCCATAAATGCTTCCAGGAGCACTGTATTCTTACTAGTAACCTCTGCACGTAGAAAGTATGTATTTCACCCAGAACCAGCAAGTGGAAAAATATGTAGCAGAAATGGTTGGACAGCATATAATTAAACTCATTTTGCGTATTAGGTGAGCAACTAAAGTAGAAGCCATTACTCTCTGTCTCTGTCCCAAGGTTGTTCCAGGCAGAACGACAGAGTATACGTCTTGCAATCCCAGGTATATGCTGCATATTACCAGTGAAAAATAGGCTCTTTGTTACAGCAGGGCTGAGATCCAAATGCGGGACCACATTCTGCAAAGTGCTGAAGTCAATGGGAATTGAGGGCATTCAGCACTTAAATGAATTCACACAGCAAGCTATCGGAATGGTCCTTGTTTTAGATATTTTAGGCAATCAAATTTAAGTGGTTATGCTGAGTTTGTTTTACTCATTTCATGTTGGCTTTATCATGCCAAGATTTTAAAGCGGTGAAGCTTTCTACTGTCTAGTCAAATTACCAGATGTAAATATGACATTTTCTTTTAAGGATATGATTTTAAGGAGCATGCTGATTTCATTACATTATACGGCGGGGGAAAAATATGTTTGTAATCTTAAAAATCTCATCTAATACAAAGCAGTAGGTTCCACTGAATCTTTCTGTGTTTTTTTCATAGGTATGTCAGCATTTTGTAAATCTGAAAAAATCATCATGATCTCGCACTCTCTAACTTAAGCTATGAACATTTTTGCGAACAATACTTTCTACTTCGCGACTCCATGTAATTGAAAAGTCAACTAATAATGATGCTTAGAAATTAATTTATTTCAGGTATGCTGTAACAACCATAATCAGCTAGAAATCCTTTTGCCCTATTTGCATTTACTGAATTTGCCTTAATTATACTGCTGCCTAATTATGAAGCTCAGTCTAGAGGGGAACTCGCAAGATGCAATGATGCAGAAAGCAGAGGACAGATGATTCCACTTCATGGATTTACAACTTTCTACTAATGCAAATCGTTTGGAACAGACTCTATTTGTGAGGTCATTAACATGTAAACAGTGTCACACTGAAGACGCATGGCAATGACCTACCATGCTAATGAAAAGTGATATTGAGTTTACTAATTCAGATAAGGGTACACGGATTGCCTTTTCTCTAATGCGAAAAGGCCTGTCACAGAAATAAATGCATGGTCCTTGTTGCAATTAATTTGATTCTTGTACTTTTAAAGCTTTACTTGTAGATTTAATTAAAGCTTTCACGCAGCACACACTTTCAGGAAGTATCTATGTTTAATGGCTTTTTCTCCTAAATTAAAGAAAAGAGTGAGGGTTATGATTCAAAGAACAACAGGCAATCATAAAATGAAAAGCTATTCTTTATACAGTAAGCATTACCTTGTTTTGAAATAAGTAAATGCACAGTACTGTGGGGTTTAAGTATACTTCTTATGATTAATGTTACATTGCAACTTCCATCACGGACCTGTTGGAACAGGTCCAGCAGAGGGCCATGAGGATGATCAGAGGGATGGAGCACCTCTCCTATGAAGACAGGCTGAGAGAGCTGGGGT
>JAOQGH010000012.1:101590393-101688939 GCA_025769975.1 Gallinago jamesoni
AAGGCCAGGCTGGATGGGGCTTTGAGCAATCTGGTGTAGTGGGAGGTGTCCCTGCCCATGGCAGGGGGGTTGGAACTGGATGATCTTTAAGGCCGCTTCCAACTCAAATGATTCTATGATTCTATGACCTCATTTTCAATCACTTAAGAAAAAGCTTTTTGTTGTTTTTTGAATGTAAAATATTGCATGCTAAGTTTCAACCTGGAGGTGAATATTTTTAAAGCCTTCACAAAATAATTTGTTAGATAAGAAAAAATGAGCAAATAAAACCAGTTTACTGTTTACAACCCTCAATGCAAAAAAAATTTCATGTAGATATGTAACTCAGTCTTTCCTTAATTTTACTGTGTTAAACATTCTCACAGACTAAGTCTATCTAAGCAATAGCCCTTTAGTAAATATAAAGAATAAAAAGAATTACACTAAAAAGTTGCACAATAACAGAAGGATATTCTGACACTCTAAGATCTGCCTCCCCTTCTACAGGTTCTATGGAGAAGAATGGTAGGACATGGAGCAAGAACAAATGACTAGGCAGCCTGCATTAAATCTCAGGAGACAAAGCAGAGCGTAGAGAATGAAAAGAAGGCAATTTTAAGGAAATATTTTTGAGGACAGGACAGACAATACGGTATCTCAGGGGAAAAGAAAAGGGGCTAAAGGAAAGGAAGAGTAAGTAAAAGGAGGAGCAGAGGAACAGACAAAAAAGGGAATGGTCAATAGAATAAGAAGGCAGGCTTAAGAGCTGGATACACACATTGGTGTTGAAAAAGAAGCTGGAAGGAAGACAACACCAGCAAGATCTAAGGAGTAAGTTAGATAAAACCCTTCGAGGACAGAGAACTGGACAAGAGACTTCCATGAACACGCAGCATTCCTGCCTCAAAATAGCTTTACAGTGTTTTGGGTTTCAACAAAAGTCAGCCGAAACTGCAATAACCTATTCAGCAAAAAAATCAACCCATTCTTGCTGGCAGCCTGTATTAGGACTCAACATGCAACCAACGCACACATTGTTCTCCTTGATATTTATTTTTCTTAAGCATACAGTAGGTAATCCCTATGGTTTACTAAGATCTTTATGTGTTTCTCTTCTTTTTGTAGTTTAAAACATCTTCTGTAATCTTAATATGGTGGATATTAAAATGCACACATGACTCTTCCCTATTTGGTAAGCAGAAAATAAAGTTCTACTGCCAGTAACACCTGAATGTTATAGTTAAAGATCAGAGCCTTATTCTATGATGTATCATAAACATTTTACCTTTAAAATCTCAGGAAATAGAAAACATTCAGTATTTCATCTGCTTTGAAAATACACTGTAAGTCATGAACTTCACCCCTTTGAAGTGACCTGGAAGTGACATGGACAATTGCCCAACAGGACCATAAACTGCAAAATACATTCCATTATACTTGAAGCATAATCCAATACACATCTTCAAACAAACTAAAACGTATCTAGCCTTCCTAAACCATTACTTGCTGCAGCCAATACACATGCATTATTATGCCCAAGTTGAACATGTTGACCAAATCCATATGAGAAGTCCTACTTTTGGCTACTGACATCACCATGCAGGAGGAAATCACTTTGCGATGGGAAATACGGAGTGGTGCAATTGCTGTAAACCAGCTGATCTTCTCATTCCTGTATAACTGTGAAATGTGCAGGTTAGCCAGTGCTTTGCTTTGCCTTTCCTTCAGACAAGCCAGAGACACCTCTGGTAGCTCTAACTTGAGTCTTTATGACCAGAGGAATTAGGGAATGAGAAAGAAGGAGAGAAGCTAACTCTGCACGTGAACTGAGTATAATTTAGATACCCCTATACATTTGGTTAAATGTCTCATCAAGGGATCTCAGATAAAATGCAGAAATCATCCTGAGTTTCAATGCTAGAAATTAAAATAACCGTGCTTCTTTATGTTCACCACCTCAGTGCTCACAGGAGCAGGTAGTTCATGGTGCAAGACCTATAAAACTCTGCTCTGCTCCAACTACTACCTCTGTTTATTTGGATGACTGCTGCTGCCTGGATGGCATGGTAACTAACTAACAGAACTATGCAAGGCTTTTCTGACAGTCCTACAGATTTCCTTCTGTAGCATACTCTAAAAGCTACAGACTAATAATAATAGTAGCAGTAGTGATAATAAAACCTTTCTTGCACACTTGTAAATGAAATAAAGCCATGATTCTATTGTCTGTGATAAGTCTTGTACAAGATTTTCTTTTGCCACAGGGTGTCTGGGACTGATGAAATTCCAGGCTTTGCTGGATTTGTAAGCAAACAACACAGTCTATTCCTCTGCTTCTTTGCTTGATTAGTTTTTGTGAGGCTCAATTTCACAGCTGATGCAATCTTCCTGGCTGCATTTTTCATGTGAGCTATTGCCCTGAAATTAGGAAGGACCCTAATCGGACAGAATCTTTGCACAGACTCTAACAAGTGGTGGCAGAGGGCCAGAGTGTCCCAGAGTGGCAGAAGAAAGCAACTTGAGGGATGGTTCCTTATCCTCTCATGCCAAAGTTAGGTAATTCATTGCAGAAAAAATGATGACCAAGAAAAATATCAGAAAAAAAATTTGGAAATGAGTGATTTTAGTCAGCTAGACACTACAGACACAAAATGGCCCCTATTGTCTCCAGGGATCTAGAAGCGTAGACTTTAAGGGTGTTCAAGGAATTCTGTAAATAAGAAAGGAAATGAAAAAGAGAAGAAGGAAAAGGAACCAAGATTAGAATGTTTTCATTGTGAAATCAAGAGTGAACACTTACAGCTGCTACCTTGAGGTGGATTATCATTAACCTGGCCATAACCCCTGCAGATAGGCTCAACAAAGGTTTCGCAGCATCTCCCATGGGATTCAGGGGTCAGAGAAAAGATTACAGATAAGAAGCTCAAACAAAAACATAATCAGTAAATAGAAGCTATTGCAATACTAATGACTACAACACCCCAGTGCCCTCATTACAGTTGTTTTTATCTGTATCACAGAAGTGATTAAGCCTATGGTTTACTGGAGTAAAAAAAGTTTTAGGCTAGATTCACCATATTATTTCTCCTACCCATTTTTTTAAGCATTTTTCTGCTGCTTGTCTTCCTTGAGTCCAAGAGAGATACAATCCAACATTCACCTTTTTTCTTGTACTCCTACCTTTTGCAGACATCTTCTGTTGATAAGTTCAATATTTCATTAAGCCATTTTGAAATCTAACACTTCAGTCTTTTCGGAAAAAAAATAGGCCTTTAGCAACAGAAATTATGAAGTGAGTTTTGGTCTTAATATGCAGTATAGCTTCTTTACAGTTAACACATCTACAGTCCACAAAGTGTAATGGTGGGTTTGGGGTTTAGAGAAAGTAAGTTTCCAATGCCATTACCCCTCTTCTACAATATATACTAATACTAAAATAAGGAAAAACTCTCCTTTCTATTTGGATATTTAAAATTAAAGAATCTGAAGTCAGTTTTGAGCTATAGGTGTATGTAGAAATATAATTTCAGAGTAAAAACCACATGAATTGCACCTTTTTCCTTAGAGAAAAGTCTTTAAAAAGTGAATGAAAATTATTCACCTTATACCCTCTTTGAAAGACTAATTCAACAATCAAGGTAAATAATGGCAAAATCTCAGTGCCTAC
The DNA here is from genome assembly GCA_025769975.1 of Gallinago jamesoni. NCBI lineage: Eukaryota > Metazoa > Chordata > Aves > Charadriiformes > Scolopacidae > Gallinago > Gallinago jamesoni. The sequence continues at coordinate 101,594,040 of JAOQGH010000012.1, forward strand.
AATGACTGCTGTTGACACCAAACATGACTGACTTCGGAAGCAAATTTTTTAGGAAGCTACAAACAATGTCAACAGGCTAAATATGTGTCAGTGTTATATATAATAAAGACAGGCCTTTTGGATTATCTTACAAGAGTATAGGGAATCCACAATTTTTTAAAGCAATCTCAGTATTCAAATCCCTGTTTAGAAAAGCAAGACAAAGCTTTTCATAGAATCATATAATCACCTAGGTTGGAAGAGACCTTTCACATCATCTAGTGATGTCCAACCATCAACCTAACACTGACAAAACTAAACCATATCTCTAAGCACTATGTCTACCTGTCTTTTAAATACTTCTGGGAATGGTGACTCAAACACTTCCCTGGGCAGCCTGTTCCAGTGCTTAGTAACCCTCTCCATGTCAAAATTTTTCCTAATATCCAATCTAAACCTCCCCCGATGCAGCTTGAGGCCATTTCCTCTTCTCCTATCGCCTGTTATTTGGGAGAAGAGACCAACCCCTACCTCTCTACAACCTCCTTTCAGTCAGTTCTAGAGAGTGATAAAGTCTCCCCTCAGCCTCCTTTCCTCTAAGCTAAATAATCCCAGTTCTCTCAGCTGCTCCTGACAAGTCTTATTCTCCAGACCCCGCACTGGCTTCATTGCCCTTCTCTGGACCTGCTCCAGCACCTCAATGTCTTTCTTGTGGTAAGGGGGCCCAAAACTGGACACAGTACTCAAGGTGGGGCCTCACCAGTGCCGAGTATAGGGGAATGATCACCTCCTGAGCCCTACTCACCACTCTGTTCCTGATACAGGCTGGATGCTGTTGGCCTTCTTGATCTCCTGGGCACACTGCTGGCTCACGTTCAGCCGACAGTTGACCAACACCCCTAGGTCCTTTTCTGCCAGGCAGCTCTCCAGCCACTCTTCCCCAAGCCTGTAGCGCTGCCTGGGGTTGTCGTGACCCAAGTGCAGGACCCGGCACTTGGCCTTGTTGAACCTCATATCATGGCCCTCGGCCCATGGATCCAGCCTGTCCAGATCCCTCTGTAGAGCCTTCCTATCCTCAAGCAGGTCGACACTCCCACCCAACTTGGTGTCATCTACAAATTTGCTGAGGGTGCACTCGATCCCCTTGTCCAGATCATCGATGATGTTAAAGAGGACTGTACGCAATTCTGAGCCCTGGGGAACACCACTCATGACTGGCCGCAAACCAGATTTAACTCCATTCACCACCAGTCTTGGGCCCGGCCCTCCAGACAGTTTTTTACGCAGCAAAGAGCACTGCCATCCAAGCCATGGGCAACCACTTTCTCCAGGAGAATGCTGTAGGAAACCATACCAAAGGCCTTACTAAAGTCCAGGTAAACAACATCCATAGCCTTTCCCTCATCCACCAAGTGGGTCACTTTGTCATAGAAGGAGATAAGGTTTGTCAAGCAGGACCTGCCCCTCATGAACCTGTGCTGGCTGGGCCTGATCATCTGGGTGTCCTTCATGCTCTGGAAAATGGCACTCAGGATGATCTCTTCCATGACCTTCCCAGGCACTGAGGTCAGACTGACAGGCCTGTAGTTCCCTGGATCATCCTTCCATCCCTTTTTGTGGATTGGCATCGCATTTACTAGACACCAGTCAGCTGGGACCTCCCCAGTTTGCCAGGACTGCTGGTAAATGATGGAAAGTGGCTTGGTGAACACTTCTGCCAGCTCCCTGAGTACCCTTGGGTGGATCCCATCTGGTCCCACAGACTTGGTTATGTCCAGGTGTTGGAGCAGGTCCCTGACCATTTCCCTTTGGATTACAGGGGTTCCATTCTACTCTCAGCCCTATCTGCTAGCTCAGGGGTCTGGGTGCTTGGGAAACAACAGACAACAGACTCTACTACTAAAGACAGAGGCAAAGAAGGCATTAAATACCTCAGCTTTCTCCTCATCCTTTGTCACTATGTTACCTTTATTAATATGTCTCCAGACATATTAATGTCTATTATATAGATATATATATAGATAATATGTATATATAGATATAGATATAGATAGATAATATGTATATTATAAATATAAGCATTTATTTTTCCTACAATTACATTGGTTCCTACACTAAATGTCTGGTACCTTCACAAAATAAGCAGTATAAACTGCAACTACCCCTTTAAGGACAGAAAAATCTCCAAACTCCAGCTCATCTGCAAATTTACTGCTTGACACTGAGGGAGCAAGGACAGTAACTGAGTGTGATTGTATGACCAGGACAGCAATCAATCACTTGTGATACATCACCTCACTGTCTCTGTAGTACCCATTTATTCTGGAAAATCCAAACATGCACCACATTACAGATTGCAGTTTCTCACTCAACACATATGGACTAATGCACTTTTGAGAAGTCTAGGTAACTTCAGAAATTTCTATGGGTTTCCTAAGTGTAGTTACTGGAAAAGTAACTTGAAGTGAGTATCAAAACATGCCCAGAAAAGATGAACTAAAGCAGAGATATTCTGCCACATGAATGATCTGATCTCTGTTGCAACTCAAGAAAGCTATTTCATATGGTCAAATCACTGCTCTGGGGGTCTCACATGCTTCAGAAAGAGCTAATAAAATACAAATCAAAGGATTTACTTACTGGTGGTCTGAGTGCTAAGGATTACTTAAACCTTTTCTAAAGAGAAACGGGAATGTACACCTTGGCTATAAAGCAATACAATTAGATCCAAAAGAATCAGAAGATAAAAGGAATCAGTGTAAGATATAATGACTTCAGACATATTTAAAAATAATGTGGCATTTTAATTAAAAATAAAACTCTGATTCTGAGATTGCTTAGTATCTCTGCATGAAAGCTAGATATTGTACCGCTGTACTCAAAGCATACAGAACAGAGCCCACAAAAGTATTTTTCAGAAATAGTGGTTTAGTAAAACATCCTCCTTGCTATTTTGGGCACTGCATATTGTCCAAAGATTTCAATATTCTAGTCTTTGCCAGATGCAAGAAAACTCATGAGACATCCCCAAATCATTTAAGCCTAGCTTACAAAACAGTTACAGAAATCCGTGTTTATTTTGGGTTACATGATTCTAAGCTATAGGTCTATGTAACTACATATATGTAAAGATTCAGAAGAGATCACAAGTGTAGTTTTAACAGATTCACCATATCAAACAATTAAAACACATTCATGTTTTTCTCTTCAGTGCCCTTCTCCATCTGCAAGATGCTAACTGATGAACTTATTCTAGTTCCAGGGGCAGCTGCAGTTGAGAACAGAGGATTGTTTCTAACCTCTCTTACTATTTTCAAATTACAACAGAAGTTTTAAATGTGATGGCTGCATATTTCCTGGAATTATCTAGAAATCACTGTTAAGAGTTTCAACACCACTGATTTTTTTTTGAAATTTTATGACTCTGATTATTACAAATCTGCTAGCCTTGTGCTTTCTGCCATACGTACAAGGGCAATTGCAATGGGATTGGAGAAATGAGCCACAAATGAAGTCTCTATACAGAGCACCAGAAGCCAACAAATTTCCTAGCAAAGCAAGAGACACAGAGATAAGCAAACTGAGAATAGGCTCATAGGCTCCTGAGCTCGTTACATACACATGAAAAGTGTACTTCAACTGGGACACAAACTATTAACTTCTCATTAAAAGGAAGGTATGTTTTTATTCACATGTATATAAAAGGCCAAATGTTGGTACAATTGATTTTCTTGTAGACAGAATTTTGTCCTGTTTGAGTCATATATAAAGTACCAAGCAATAGGACCTCTACACCTATATAGTCCATTTTAGTAATGTTTCAACCTTGTATTAGGCTTCTGGATTGAGATTTCCATAGAGAGGGCATACCTGTAAAGCACTTCTGTCCTAACCCACCTAACTAGATAATCAGTGCTCAGACAGACAATATTGGATTTCATACTACTAAAAGCTCAACATGATTACTATTTTATAAGAATACTAAGCAATAATTGTCTCCTATTTCCCTACTTCACATTTCACAAGTTGAAATTACTTGTGAAAAGGCACAAAAATAGAATAACATTATGCACCTAACTGTTGTACAGCACCGTTGTTGCTTAAGTACTTAATTTCAATAATAATCAAAACAAACCATTTTGATATCAAGTTCAAACTGAGGGACAACATCAAAAGCTACCTTTGCAACTTCGTATTTTAATTGGGCACTCATCCCACTCATAGCAATGTAATGAAGCCTTTTCTTGAAAGCAATTTATAACAGCTACAATCTGCAACTATCTGCCCCAGAATTCGGGGTAAACGAAATTCCCCCAAGTCTCTATCAGGCACCAGTGTCTCAAGTAAACTCAGATGCTCCAAGCACTCATTTTGTTTGTCTAATACTTGAATTTGCATTAATCTAGCTATGTTAGCTCCTGACTAATGATTAATGATCTCCAAGGGCAGAATCTTTATCAAAACGAAAAATCTCAACTATGAAAGCTAATGGCCATCGGTCAGCACTGTGGCGCTTGCTGTCAAACGAACAACAGCCTTGTCTAGCTCATTTAACCATAATTACACAACAAACTACTAATGGAGTTTTCCTTCTCTGGCCAATGTGGCAGGGGTTCGGCCCAACAGAAGACGTGTCAGGAGAAAGCAGTCATGCCAGCGCTGACTGCCATGCTGAGAACACCAGTCATTACAAGTGTCACCAACAACAGTGTCTCCATTCTTCTCTTTTCCCACCTGGAATTGACTGCAAAGTCAAAAGACCTGCTGCAGAGTTAATAAGCGCTATTAAATTTGCTCTAATCTTAAGAACAAAAGAACTCATAAAGGACTAACTACAGGCAGACAAAAAAAATCTGCTGCCTGACTAAGGTGAAAGGTAAAAAGTGCACCAGTTCTCAAGAAAGCAAGAGTGGGAGGGAAGGCACTGCCAGAGGCACTTAAGTCCATTAAAACGAAGTATAATTCTCAATAGCAGTACTCAACTTCTTTTCTGTAACGTCTCTTGACTGGCTAACTAGTAAACACAAGATAAAATGGAAATAATTCTCTGCCAAATATGCACAGCTGTAGGTCCACCTCTGATGATTCATCAGCAGCTCTAGGCATCTGCCAATTTTTTCTTTTTTAATTTTAATTTAGGATGGATCTAGAAGTGGCAGAGACTGCAGACTACCAGGGAAAAGGAGCCCACAGCACATAAGGAAAGCAGCACACAAGACAATGGTAACTATTTCAGTGCATAGATGCTCGCTTGGATGTTACATCTCGCATTCACAATGACTAATCAGTAAATTTGAATATGATACTTAGTATAGAAGTGGTAAATTAGCAATGGCAGAGTACTTTGAATTATGTTTCTCAAAATACAGAACATTTTATAATCCATACCAACTTCCTCAGCTAAAAATAAAACTCTAATGAATTCTGCATTCATCTAAGATTGCCACCAATTTCAGTGCTATTGCATAGTCCATAAACAGGTGGAGAATTTGGTCCAAAATATTTCCTCCTACTGGGGGCCGATCTTGCCTTCACTTTTAGGGCACATTTACTTCCTTTCTTTCACCAGACAGGGAACAAAACAATACAAGGTCAAGAGCACACAATTTCTTTTGGAAGAGTTAATGTACCCAAACTACAAAGTTACTGAATTTCTATCACAAAAAGACAAATCTTTTCTTGCAGCCATTGTGAGAGTATTCCAAATAATCACAAGAAGCCCTATTATATCCAATGTTAACAGTCTCTGTGATTACAAAACTGGGGACATATCCTGTTTGTAAATCTTATAGAAACATTTCAATTCACATATTTTCTATTGTCAGAAGAAAAAGAGAAAAAAAAGATACAATCCAATTTCTTTGAATAATGAAACAGCGTTTCATTTAATGTTCCATTTGTTTCAATTTTGTTTTTTGACATACCCTTGAGACATGAATTATATTAAAGTATTAATTTAAATATATTTACTTATTATGGCAACAATGTACTATATGACTTACTCTATTATACTCCTTTGATATTTTTAAAACAACACTTAATTGGTCCCAAACTGAATTTTTTTGAAGGCCTACTTCATGGAAAATATGGTCTATTCATCTTGGGAACAGAAACAAATTTTGAAATACTGTATCTGTGGAAAAGATAATTTTTTCTGACGTTCACATAAATACAACTTTAAAGAACAGGTTTTTTTTTAAATTGCACTATGTGTAAAGTGTCAAATAGTGTATTACAAAATCTAAATTACTAAGTAAATGAGCAGTCCCAATATATTCAGAAGTCTTAGGGAATTTCAACTAAGAGGCTGAATTTTTAGTTGCTTTAATTAATTTGAAGCATGGTTCTGCTAAGCAAGTTTTCAAGTTAGAAAACATTTACTAATTCTTCCATAAATTCTACAAATGAATGTCTGATGCTTTTTCAAAATATTAATTGAAAAAATATTTATTTAAAAAGTTTGAAGAGCAAGTAAAAAGGAACATGAGAAACTTGATATTGTTTTAAAATAAAAACATTACTGAAATGTGTTCCTTTCAAGAGTGTGCTACTACCATATGGACCTGAAAACTAGTATTATAGTCTGTCTCAGGCAAGTAACACTCCATCTTCTGTAATTATATGAAAATATCTCCTAGTCTCCCATGACTTTTAAAATTGAGCTTTAAATAAGACAGGTATTTACTGGACAGCTGATTTTTGCTGCTTGCCAACAAGATTAAACAAACTTAAATGCATCTCATTTTCTGACTAAGCACGACTCTTAATATTTTGCTAATCCAAACCTATCATGTACTTCTTGTACCTGGAAAGTGAGAAAAGGTGAATAGCCTCAGAAAGGGATTTGCTAAATTCACAGAAGAACCCTTCTCATTCATCATCTCCTGACAGCAGGGAACAAAGCAAAGGCTTTGGGTAAATAAAGAATCATATAATGGTATTACTAAGGACTGTATCAAAATGAAAATTTATTACTTACTGAAAGTTATGCTTCATCTTGCCCTCATTTTTTAGTGCTCTCTCCTTTGAAATCCACTCCAGTAATGGTAACTCATGACGTTTATACATGATAATTTTTCATGAGAAACTATTAATATGTACCCAGCAACATATGGAAATGCTTGTACACGTCTAACCAATGTTATGTTTTCAACCAAACAAATAAGAAAGAAAACACTATATAAACCCTAAAAATACTTACTTAGGCATGAAAACTTCTCATAGACATTTTAGTGATATTTCTACCTATTACTTTTCAATTAAGAAAATTTGTTACATAACGATATTCAATGGTCCCTAATGCACAGTATGAGGCATAAGAAACTGCTATAAATCTAAATATTTCATTACATTATTGGCCATGTTGTTTTTAACTTGGAAAAACTTTTAAAAGTTTGTTTTTATAAAGGAACTTTCAATATTAGCATACACTACTTATGCATGGAACAACATGGCAGAAAGTGTGTCTCTGATGACAAAGAATTTACTTACAGGTAATAAGTGTAGGAGTGATAGCTTCTTCTGCCATGATGGTGGAAGGATTAGGCAGTGGTGGAAAAGATGAAATGGAAGGAAAGAAAAGCCAAATATTAATGTATGAAAAATCAAGATGAAACTGAGACCAGAACTGGTGACATAAATGAAAGGTAGCAAGAATGCATATCTGTGCATATCATGCAACGTGTCTGGAACAGAGAGATGACATATCCAACCTCCATAAAAATTTAAGTAATACAACATATAATGCATCTCCAACTGTTTAATCAAACCACCTTAAATTACACCTACTATCTCAGTAATATTAGATATTTAATGTATATTTACCTCTGTATATACTATACACAAAACCACTCCCAACTAAAGTGATAAACCACCTCCAATCACACTTCTGCATTAGGAATAAGGATATGGAATTTCAAAACATTTATTAAATAGCTTCTCTTCCTGTCACAGTACTGTGGAATCTGGATATCTCTTTCTTTACTTAAAGAAATCAGTTTTGCCATTGACAGGACTAGAACTTGTTTCCAGAGGGGAAAAGTCAATGGCCACAAGCTTTTTTCTAATCTCTGCTTTTTTAATAACCAGTTAAATTCTGAAGAAAAAACTACTCCTGGCCATGCAAATAAAATATTCCTGCTGGCTAAAATTATTTTGGTGGTATTTCCCCATGTGGCAGAGAAAAAAAAATAAATAGAACTGATCCCGTATCCCTGTTATTTCTGCCCTTGTGAATGTCACAAAGAACAAGCTGGACACCTAGCCACCACCATCTTGAGAAATACAGACCTAGTCAGTCTTTGCTGCACCACCTCTTTCACAGCCAGATTCTCCACCAAGACATGCTTGGCATGAGCATAAAGTATGAAGCTCTTCTGCTTCACATTCCTCGCTCCCTCAGTTATGAGCCCACAACAAGCATGACTGCAACTCCAAAAGGGGCAAGTTCCAACCTAAATGAATTTCATGTATTGACTGCAATTAAAAAGAGGCTGGAGATCTTAAAACACCTCTGAGCACAACGTCAAGTAGCATTCACATGTTGTGAGATAAAAGACTGAAAGGAACCATGTAGGCATTTGTAATTTTTACAGCACATGCATACGGCTTTTTGACTACAGAAGAAACATGTAACCAGGCCTTGCAAAGGCCTATAACTAACGTTAACTTGCCTCTAGCTACACGCTTCAGGCATCCCTTTGAAAACTAAGCTTTCATCAAATTTTCTCTCTCATCTTCTTTGTGTGAAGATGCCGTTAGAAGTATTTTCCAGTTTTTATTCCCGTTTTACTGATGCAAACAGTATTGTTCAAACACAAGATGCTAGATACTGAATATTTAATCACGTGGCATGTCTGCAAAAATCCACACCTGTTAAAGTTGAGTTTTAAAAGATGTCTAAGAATAGAGCATGGAAAAAGCTGCAAACACTTATATGATTCTTCCACCAGCACGTATCCCATTGCCTTCAGGAAGGAGCACAGGATCAGGTCCTATCAAATCAGATCAACTTACCTGTTCTAATAGCAAGGGGTTGTTTTCTGGTTCACTCATAATTGTATCTGCCCCTGCCCTTCTTTTCAGAATTACTCATTCTCTCACTTTCATTTAGAATCCCATGACTGCCAACCCTGTTTCTTGCCATATGTTGCCGTGAAAGAAATTTAATGTAATTAGTACAAATGTTCTCATACTTCTAAAATAATTTGAGAAACAACAATAAATACAATTAATCAGTGAAGCACTGCTGGTACTTATATGTAGAATTCTGCCAAATATGTTATAGAGATAAATTATTCCTTATGAAAAAATGCTGAAAATCCAGGAGCTTTAATTTGTGTAAATGTCCCATTAAAATTTTGTATAAAATGGGAAAAATTGAAAGTCTCAAGCTCCTGTTATTTTTATATTGTTACAGTTGTAAGATTTTTCCTATGAAAGTCCTTGAAAAAGAGCACCATGTTTTTTGACTCTCAAGAATACCAGACACTGAAAAAAACCAGATTAAATAAAAATTAAAAACCCACAGAAACAGAAAGTTTTATACTTGCAAGTCCTCAAACCTCAGGCAAAAGCACCATTCTTAATTGAAAAGATTTACCTTTTTTTAAGAAATCTGGACAAATTCCATTTTACTTCCTACATAATGTATACAAACTTACTCTCTCTCTATGTATGAAAAGTCCTTTTCTGTTAGAGAGAGTGACCCAAAGATTCTGGCCACCCATGGCCACATATTCTTCTGTGCAGTGCTCTTCAACCATGTCCCACTAGACAGCTTATTTTGTATCAATGTACTGTTTCTGTGTATAGGGATAATATAAAGTACTTTTATATCCTTCAGGACTGAAGACATAAATAAATTTCATAAATATCACTTGTAGAATACAGCCCCGCTATAAAATTTATCAAAACCAACATAGCTTGCCGCAGGAGGATTCTCCCAATAGAAGGAAAAACTTCTGGAACTATGTAATTGCCACAGTGATTTCTTTCATCATCTCTCTTTTGTAGGTGGCCTAGAGGGAAAAACAAGGTTCAGGAGTAGCACTGGGAGAAGACTGGAGCTTTCCTTCAGCCCTATTATCTCCAATTTCTATCCTAACTGTTTGAAATTGCTGGCAAAGGTGTATAACTGAACAGCCTGATTTACTGTCAGGGAATGGGAGCAATGCATTCCCAGCCCACCTTCACCGAGCGCATAAGCCTTCCTTATTCATTGCCAAGAACCAGGGTCTCTGACTTAAACAGATGCCACAATTACCAATTGCCACCAATTAGAAAGTACCGGAAGGCTCAGGCATAGAGACAGCTGAAAACAGAAACTAAAGATAGGCAAAAGAAAATAACCTTTTTATGGAGAAATGCAATGATCACAAAAACTCCATTCTACAACTGATGTAAAATGTAGCCAGTGTAATTAATTTTTAATAACCGCTTCCTTGCTGTGCTCCCACTGCAGCAGCAAGATGGTAGCCCTGAAAGAAACAGCTGCCCCAAAGACATATGTACTTTCAAGCAAATCTTGGACCAATATATTTAATTTCTCAACCTTTGCATATTTTTTAAACTCAGCTGAAATGTAAAAAAAAAAAAAAAAAAAAAAAGAGAAAAGAATAAAGCAGTAAGATTCTGCTTTTTCCAAGTCTTGGTTTAATTACTATTGCTTTTCCATAGGTTGTGGGAAAAGTTTTCTCATTTTTGCTCCTCTACCTTAAGTTGACCAAAAGGTGAACTTACTTGCTGCATTTTTTATATCTCTTTTTTTTTTTCCCTACAACGTCCTATATAGATATATCAAAGACTGGCAGAGATCAAGCACCTTGCCTGAGATTTAATATTCAGGATCAGATTCAAAATCCACTTTATTGTGGAGCAATATTGTGGAAACACATGTATTGGTTTCCACTGACTTTGTATTAACTCTTATGTGAGAGATTCAGAGCAGAGCTGAGAGGAAAACCTACTGACATTATTCTGACTGCACAGAGAAGAATCATATTATTGATATGACCATACTGGTATTAGAAATAGCTTCCAGGTTGCTAGTCTACCTTACATATCTTTAAGCAGGAATGTGGTTGAATGGACAAAGGAAAGATAGAAAAGAACAGATAAAGAAATCTGAACAGCCGAGTGGGGAGAAAAACATGAAAGCACTAACAGTCTTGCCCTGACCCAGGTGACAGACATACAAATCTGGTTTACTTTAGTCAAGAGTAAGTGTCCACACAGAAAACATTCTAGTGTCTATGATGTTCCTACCTTCACTAGTGACTCCGTATCATACACTCAATAGTCAGATCTCTCTGAGATCCAGTTTACAATATAACTATTTCAGAAGATGGTTATATAATGAAATTAATGATGCCCAATGACTATTGGCACTTGCAGAATTTCTCTACCTACTGCTTTGACAGTAATCATATCCAAGTGTGTCTTTTTGCCACTGAAAACTTTGCTTTGAGTGTTGGTCTTCTCTATTTGGCTACTGAACTAAAAATCAAAGAGGTTGATCTGTGAAAATCTGTGGTGCCTGGCACTGACCAAGCAAAGAATGGTTGCTGGCTGAACTGTGGTGACTATTAAAGGAGTATGTTGGATAAAGACATGGTTACCACCTACAGAAAAACCACTTTCCAAATCTCTTAACAATCAAAGAAATGGTTTGAAATAAAGTTAATTAAGCACTATGAAGCCCCAGAGATAGAGTAAATCTCATCTACTGGTGAGATCTGGAGATGAAGTCTACAAGGACCCATTTCTGTGAAAGGAATGAGTAACAGAAAGTATGTGCCTTGGGATGTGCCATGAGGTAGTGGAATGTGAATGGGATATTGTTGTAGCCAACTCCAAGGAAGACAGTTTCAGAGCACGTAGACTCAGCGCAGGGAAACCCAGCATTGTAGCCCAGAGAGTCTGCACATAATAGTGCAGGGAGGAAGGTGGTTCCCTGGGGAAAGGTGCCACTGAATTACAAGGTGCTATTTTATCTTTCACTCAGATTTTTGCTCCAGTAAAACTCCCGATAAAGTAAATGAAATAGAATGATCAAGTGCAGTAGTCAAATGACACGCTAGCTTGATAAGATTGTTTTACAAAGTAGCACCTAAAGTATCATAAAACTGCAAAAACCGCTACAGTTATACTAAGCTTGCAGAATGATTTATACATTTTCTTCAGATGCATAATGTATACACAGTAACTGAACCAAGGTGAAACCATAGGGGCTCTCAGCAGCACAGTGAATTAATGCACCAATAACAATCTATTGAATAATCGGTTCATCTTTTGCTTAAGTCATGAGTGTAATTCTATTCAAGACCTTCCATGCTACAGCATCTGCTTCAGAGGTCTGGGACACAATATACCTACCTCCTGAAAGTCTCATTAAAGCCTAGTCACATCCTGTTACACAGATGAACCATTCTTACTTTTTAATATTCACTTCAACTCATTTCACAGTTTGTTTTCTTCAAGGCTGCAGGATCATTCTGGGATATGTTTAAGTTATTGGTATCATTCTTTCTGTACTACACAATGAAATTGTATGCATTTGGTAACAGGGTTCCTGGACTTGTATTTTCAATAGTTTCATCTCTGTCACAAGCAGATTTATTCCAAACCCCAAAGAAGCTCACATAATGCACTTTTCTTCTAACAACAGAATTACTATGAATAATAATTACTGTGCTGTGGTAGACAGAAGGAATCAAGTATCTTTCTGCATTAACATGCAAACACTTAGGATTCGAGTCTTCCTGCCTCTAACAATTAGATTATCAAAGAGCTTTTCCCTAGAGAATGAAGCAAGAGCTGGTACAGCATGCATTTAGCCAGAGACCCTGACACCTTATTTACTTTGAAACTATTTGGATCATTTTGCAATGCTCTCCCTTCAAGATTAAGAAGAACTTGTCTCCCTTGGGAGAATGCATTCTACCTTTGGCGCAAACGCTTAAGGAGAGGCTCAGAACTGGAAGAGAAAAAGTGATGAATGCCAGTCAGGAAACATGTGAAGAGGGACTGGCCAGACAATGCGAGAAGCCTTCCTCCCTGCATGCCAAGTGCTGTGTCTGGCCCTAGGGAGGAGTTTGGGAGTTCAACTGTTAAAATTGAAGGTATGAATGATGCAAAAAATCAGACGTAGGAAGAAAAAAAGTACTGCAAAGTCAGAACAGATTTTAACTCTGCTGCACTGTACTTTACTGAGAAGATTTGTTACCGGGTCAATTTCATTGCCCCAGCCAGGCTTACCCTGGGGCTTAAGTCTCAATCTCTTCTGTACGGCAGCTTTTGACTGCTTTACCTACCTCTTGTCATGACCTAGCCTTCAGTTCTGGCCACACAGCTCCCTGTTCCCTGCATAGAGCCCCTTCTAACTCATGGCCCTGCTCTGTCTTCAAGGAGAGGGAATGGCAGCTACTTCTGTTGCCTGCCCTGAGGCACTGTCAGGCAGCTGCCTCCTTAGCTGTGCATCTCCACTCTTCAAATTCTGGAAGAATTTCAGGCAGCTCAGGGGATTGGACTACCACAGACCTGCCAAACTAGTTAACATACAATTAAATCACATTGTGTTAGGGTGAGCAAAATCAGACCAAAATTGCTTGCAAAGGAAGAAGAGGGGATAATACGGGGTGAATGGCAAGGAGGTGAGGGGTTATGGGACAGTAAAAAGACTATGGCAGACGTGGAAGGAGAATTCATGATTCTGCCCCTTTATATAGCTCATATTTTCCCAACCCCACCTCTACACATCACTCAGAGTATAACCTAAAACCTTGATCCTATTTGCTAATGAATTTGTCCCAATTTAGACTTTCCTTCTATCATCATGGATTTTTCTCTTACCTATGCCACCTCCCTAGGTATGACATATTTTTCCCTTTATTATTTTTCCTTCTACAGTGTTTAAAGAGGCAACCAGGTTTAAAAGCCTTACACTTCTAATGTTGTAGCAGTTTCCATATTATTTTCGAATCAGTCTCAATGCGTGTGTGTGTTGAACCAGCATTTGGAAACATTAAGCACCATTGTAACATTTTCATTTGTTTTCAGGGAACGAAGTTTATGCAGAACAAAACAGACCCCGTTCTTAGCACAAATTACCTTAGCTTTAGTTCCTGTTTGACTGAGGATTTCTTTTACATTCAAGAATGAAACTACATCTAACTTAGCTGATCTGTTGAATAGAGATACTGTTCTATTATTAGAGTCCATCATGCAGTACTAATGCATAAAGTGCTAGAATCATTAACCTCGAGTTGTTTTTCTTCTATAACAAAGCCACAAACATTAATTCATAGAAAATGCTGTGGGATGAAACAGATATTGCAGTTTTACAAAAAACAGCAAAGCTTTTTGGGTGGGAGGGAGCAGTTCCTACACTCTGTGGCACGCGAAGGCGGCTGGATACTTTTGCCAATATCAAACTGAGAACTGCTGTAGGAGATGCTGTGATATGAATACGTACATAGAAAACATCTACTAATTGCTCACCTTTTCTTCATTACCAGCACAACCCCCAGAAATATAATGACGAACAGCAAGATGCCTGCAATGACTCCAGCAATTTTAACGGTATGGTCTGTTTGCTTCTCAGGTTCTGGGTCCGGTTTTCGAGTGGCAGCCCCTACGGAATCAGTAAAAGGGAAAGAGGAGAGAGAAAAAGAATAATGATGTTATGCTTTCAGTGTTTATACATTTAACCTACCAATGTCATTAGTCTTATCCAGGGCCAACAGATATCAATGCTCGACATTTTAAGAAAAAATCCTGCTTTCATACGCATTGACAGCAGCATGATTCCTCATATTGGTCCATGACATTTTGCTAGACCACAGCACAGGTGGGATACCACAGTCAGCCCTGACCCTTTTATAAGAGCCTCTTCACAGATTCACAAATTTCTACATTTTCATTATCTGTGCCGGCTCCCTTTTCTTTCTGCCATTTAGAAACTTCCCAACAACACAATAACTATCCAAAGCCTTTATCCAAATTTGATTTGCTGGAACATTTACCTCAATTATTTTTCATAAATGAAGCTGTAATTCCATAACATATTAGCTTAAACACCTGGAAAAGGGAGATAAGCTCATTTACCATGCATTTTACCCGCAATTGTTTTTTACACAATAGACTTTTTTTTTTTTTGCCTTTGGAAATCTAAATCTAGGTCACATCTGGTAGGCAAAAAGACTCCTTCTAAGCAATTTATTCACAAAGTGGGAAGCAGCTGATGATCACACCACTGGCACCCACATTTAATATCTGTTTAAATGAGATAACCAGTGCCTTACAGCAGCTACTGTCTTAGCTCTTCCAGCTTCTCCATTTAAAAAAAAATAACATCGTTTGTACTGTTTACTGTATAATGTGATGGAACGTCAAATCCATGTCTGCTGAAATATCCATTTCCTCTACTAAATGAGTTCAGGATGAAAAATGTTAAGGAAGCAACATTAAATTCACTAAACTGATTTCTTTTTTTTTATGGACTTCTATTTTTTTTTTTTAATCAAAAGGTGACAGTATTCATCATTTAAGGCACCATGCCATAAAGTGGACACGGGGATTTATGGATCACCTTCCTGCTATGGCTTTTTTGGAATTTAATTTTACCAATTACATTTTACATGTTTCTTCACTTTCTTTATTTGGAAAGAAAGCAAATTGGTGATCAATTTACATGCAGTATTTTCTGAAAAGTATAATAGAAACATTTCCAATGTCCTTCTCAGGATATTCTAAAATGGTGAGTCCTTCTGAGCACCCACAGTTACACTTTTGGCCTAAATCTTCAAAACTCCTTACCACCAAGAATGCCAGGAAAACCTCTGGCATTCATTTTGCTGCCAGCTAAATGCAAGAGCCAGGTTCTTTGGAAAATTCTGGCCATGGTACTTTGTGTGAGTGCTAAGTCAAAGAAGGTGATCTGCTGCCTATCTCTGTGCCAAGTCTCACCGGAATATTAGTTAGATAGCAATACGCTGCAATTCCAAATTAGTAAAATTCTTACTCCACACGAGTAAAGGTAACAGAATCTGGCTCTGTATTTTCTTCAATGCAGATGTATAAAACTCTGTTATAAACAGTTCTATTTTTACTTTCTTGGGCCATATATTAATAATTTTGTTAAACCCTACATTGCTGTAATCTGCACAGCAGTCAAAAGTGTAGCAGATAGACATCTAGAGTATCTTTGTGCAAAAGGCAGCTGTTAGTTGAACCTGGCAAACAGGAAGCAGTGAATCAAGTATGATGCAAATGGTAAGACATGATAAGGACTTCACAGTCCTCTCTCAAATCTAAAACCCAAGCAAAGAGTGCAAAGTCAACAACAAGCAATATCTTTTCAGATGTAGTTTCTAATACTGGTTCCTTCCAAAGTCTATTCTTCATTATCTCCTTCAGGCTACATCATTCTACTGGAATACTCATTGGCAACACTGACCTAAAAACAAATTTTGCCTTATAGTTTCACTCCTTTAGTGAAGGCTCCCAGTGCTAGTTTTGGAATCATGGATGCAAAGCATTAAAAGTAAATGAAGGCAGCCTTGCTACATTTTCATATACAACTCTCAACTATACAATATGTTTTATCTCAGTCTCATGTCTCTCTTTGACAGCACAGAGTTATCACTTCAGTGCAACCAGTGAGACTTACACTATGCAGAGAAGATAATATTAAAATCATATTCAGAGCACACACATGTCCTGCATATCATGAAGTACAACTTCCATGAAATGCCTTTAATGACATAAAGCCACGTGTCGCTCTTGGGAGTCATGGACAAGCTGGGGAATCCATCACTATTGCAAATTTTCTAAGGAAAGCCTACATGAGGAGAGATATAGAGCCTAATATCAGGGCACTGAAACTCCCATATTGCATCATCTATTCATTATCCAATTCAGGGATCATCTCAAATGGGCTAAGAAAACTGTGTGCAGTGCCACGCCAAGTTAAAAATAGAATAAAGCTTGCCATCATGATGGACTCTGCCTGACACATAATAGAGATTGTCTTGAACTGGAAATATGATGTTTGACATGCTTTTTGAAAACTCCTATCATCATTATAAAACCCAAACTGTTTGCATTCCCTCAATTCTCTTTTAGTTCCATTCAACACTTCATTCATTCCTTGATATTTCCAATGTTGCTCCTCTCTTGGTGTCAGTGGGTTCCAAAATCCACCTGGCTAAAAGAACCAAATTTGCCATCTTTCATCTTTCTTTAGCCTTTTAGTATTAGAAACTCTCGATCAACTTTCTTCTTTACATTTAATAGTGTTTACTCCTTTCACATATCTCAGTTTCTACAATAAGATTTTTTAAAATTGTTGTGTTCTACCCCATTTTTATCCTCCTTAGCATTCTGTTTGGTTTTATTTTGACATCAGATGAACACTGAACAGGTCACTGGTGCATTATTTACAGTGAAACCTGAATTCCTTTCTTCAGTGCACTGTTCAATTTTGAACTCTTCACGAGTTAAAAGTCATTCAAATTTAGCTCTTCTGAACACAACATAGCATTTATCAAGACTGAAATTTGGCACTACCTCTTTATTCAGTTTGCTTTTGTCCTGGTAATCCACATCACTAGCACCATATGCAATCGCTGCTGCCTCAATGCTGACTCTTCTGTGTATTTAATAAACATACTGTACAGCATATAATATTAAACCCTGAAGTGCATTAGCTATGATAAAAGCAGGCAGTTTATTTCTCTTTGGTTTCTGTCTGATAGACAGAATTTGATCCAGAGTAATATTTGTCTCTCACCTGACTTTAAACCTATAGCCACACAGGGAATTGCATGGGCATTGTGGAGAGAAAGGTGAGCTGTTTGTAAGGGGATCCAAGCAGGTAGGGGCAGGAGTTCTGAGATTCATTTTGCCACTTGATGAACTGCAATGTCAATTTGCACTTTGAGTTCCATTTGTTTGTTTTCAAGAGATTTGGAATATTACTATTACAAGTATTAAAAAATTATGTCATGGTTTCTCTTACTCCACTGCACAGACACAACTAAAAAAGTTGAGTGAAAGGTAATCTTTCTTTACAGAAATAGTCTTAACTATACACTATTATATCACGTTATTGTAGTCTTAGCTTTTTATTCTATTTATTACTGTTGTTTCAACCAGTTTGTCTGAAATAGTAATTTTAATTTCCTTGACCACCCTAGAGCCTTTAAAAATGTATTGCTACAAGACTAAGGGAGTTTTATACCTCCAGTAAAATATCTGGTTTAATGACAGGCGGCATGTTGTTGCCAACAGCTGAGCTAAGCCCACTGCATTTTTATTCATAACACTGGACCTAATGACTTATTTGGTTTCTGTGGGTTTTTTTTGTTGGGGTTTTTTGATGTTCTTTTTTTCTTCATTTTACTTTTAAGCTTTTGGTTCTATCCTTGTACACAGAAGCCTGACTTAAACCTTGCACAATAAGCTCACTTCTGTTTTCTTACTGAGACTGGTCTAGTGGAGTTAGAGGAATCAAAGCCAAACTGACACATATACTGTGGTCCACCTCTAGAAAGGCAATAGGTCAGTAAAGAGCAATAAGTGCAGGACAGCTCAAGGGAGCTGCTTAGAAAATAAAAGGACAAGGAAATGTTTCCTGCAAGTTTAAAAGGGATTAAGGAGCTGACTTTGGAAAGTCCTTACTTGATGAACACAAACTAGAGGGCTTCCTGACAGCAGTGAAAACCAAGAGATACACTTACAGATAAACCCCAAAGTGCCACAAAACCCAGCAAAGTATTTCCACAGGCTTCCTGCATTTAATAAAGTGGAAGACAGTAACATTGTTTCCTTAATTAACTAGACTGATCTCATTTTATTTCTCCCGCTCAAGGCTGACCATAGCTGTTGTATTTATTTAATTTCCTTCCTGCAACTTCAAGCTCTCAAAAGGTACTTGCTTGGTACATCACTTCCAATCCTTTCCAACCCTATTTCATTTACAGGTGTTCCAGCCACTGATGCAATGGCTAACTTCACAAAGCTTTAAAGTAATATAACAGTTAGTCTAGGTCATATTAGTCTCCAGTCAAAGTTGAGACTAACTTCTTGTGTCAGTAACCAGCGTGTACTGTGATTAAGTAGTTTCCTTAAAACTGAAAGGGTGCTTAGTCAGCTGCCATCCTCCTAAGCTGGTGCTGCACACCAACCACCACAGTAAACCAGTAAGATGAAGCAAGCACTCCCTGCCTCTCTCATCTCAGCCTTCAGATGCACAGAGGGCCTAAGACAGAGCAATAAGTAAGCTTTTTAGCTTAAGTAGCAGAAATCATGCAAAACTGTTCGAGGCAGAAGGGAGGCAGGGAGATGTCATGCTTCCTTGGAACAGCCATCACTAGAGTCCTATTGTCCCTGCCACAAAATAAAAAGACTGAAAAGATCAGGGAACTTGGCTTTAAAGAGCCTGCCCAAGCCGTCTCCAAGGAGGACACAAATTACAAAGGCTACTGTCATTATTACTCTCTATTGTTTGTATGATAGTAGGATCTAGAAGCTCAAAACCAGATTGGGAGGCCCACTGTGCTAAGCACAGTGCGAGCACACAGCTAAGCAATCTTTGCCACTGAAAGCACACTGTCTAGCTGAGCTAGGCTGTAATAGGCACCTGTAGCCATTGTAGGTGGAAGAGGGAGGCAAATACCCCTAAGAAAGTGCATTTACAATACTCAAATTGAACACGTCTATCCTTCCTGCTCCTTTAGGCAGCTGGCATCACTCAGAATTTCCACTTACTTACACAGCAGAAAGAGATCTTCAAGAGTGACTGGAGGAACTGAGAAATGTTTTTGTGGGTGACATTGGTTAGGGTGTTTGAAGGAAGGAAGTAACATAAAGTTTCATAAACATAAAGGCAGGAAAAGCAGAGGTGCCAAAAGTAAAGAGCTGGCACAAAATGCAGCATGACAAAATAAGAAATCACACAAATTAAGTCTGTGACACTGGTATGAAAAAAGGTCCTCCACAGGGGTAGATTCTTCTTATAAATGTCAAATGATCAGCAGGAATTCCAATTCCTATATCAGATTGCAAAATACATCTGAATAGGGCAGTAGTGCAAAAATTTCAGTTTTCTCCTGAAGCTTCCTCAGCATTTCTACCTCCATCTCCTCACGACTGCAGAAAACTGTCCCTTCATTTTTAAGTCTGCAGCAGCATTACTGATATTACGAGAAGACAAGCCAGTCCAAAAAGCTTTTCATTTGAGTTTCAAGTTCATTCCAGATGCCAGGATTTGTGACTGTCTTGGAGAAGACCCAAAACACATACAGATTTGTAGATGATATGAATTACCATCCTGGCTAGTCTGTTTATACTGTAAGTGACTGGCATTCAGTCCTCATCTGCTAGCCAGCGTGTATTCTGCTAACAAAGTCTTTGTTTTATTACTCCTGGTAGAACTCCAGCTAAAGGGAGATAGTTCTCCCTCCCGTTCCTCATTGTTAGCTCTCAAATCAGTGTTCCTAGTTTTCCTTCAAAACTGCTTTTTTTCTCCATATGGTAGAAGTTACGAGCTTTTGTTGGGCAGGGTATAATTTGTGACAGAAGGTGGTGTAGATCAGTGTTTTTTTCAGTTTTCTCTCTCTACTCCATGCCTTGAATATATTAGTTTTGTAAGTGCCTCAGAGTAAGGTTTGCTTTACTTCTCTTTTTACAGTATTTTTCCCTTTCTGTTCCTGAATTCTTTTGGAAATGCTCAAGTATAAACTGCTTTTTCCATGGGGCAGGGATTATGTTTTCTTTCTGTTTTGCTGAGCACAGAAACCATTTAAGTGTTGAAATCAACGTATCCTAATTTTCCCTCCTATGATGTGTTAGCACTCACTAAATCTATTTTTTGAATGTCTGGGAAAAAGGGCAAACAGCATTTATATTTTCACAGAAGAATATCTTCTCTGTAATTTATGATCATCAGTACAATACATATTGCTGTGTACAGATCTTCCTTCCCTAAAAAAGATTTCTGACAACCATGCTGATTTTGTACATTGTTTATTTGGTGTTTTTTAAATTCAGGAAAAAACAGCCTTGTTAAAAGGTCTATGCTAAGAAGGGACTATCAAAATAAGGCTGCACTGTATAACAATAATTATGAATTATTAATTTTGTTTGTGATATTCTTTACGAAAATGTAAATATGAGTGACAGAACTTCATGAAAAGAAATGCAAAGAACCACTTCACTGATGAATATGACTCATTTAACTGGCTATCAAATGAACTGTATCTCTTACTGGTGGATGATTCATGTTGATGCATGTGAGCAAAAAGACTTTTTTTGTTAAACATCTGTGTTTCTGATTGTCAGGAATAACAATATTCTTTACAAAGCATGAGTAAAACAAATAAAGTTTCCAGTTTGACAATCTTTTAGTCTCATTACAATTCAATTCTTAATGGGATTTTAATCCAAGATCCTTAGACTGGAGTTTCTGGGATTGGTTTGTTTTTTGGTTTGTTTTTTTTTTTTTTAAATGAAAATGAGCAAGCAAGCCTTGATAAACAGCTCATTTGTTCCTTTGCAACAAAATCGCCAACTTTTCTGCTAGCTCTTTTTTTTTACTTTTCTCTTAATCAAGGAAATTTTAATAATTAAAATTCATAAAAATTTTCCTCTCCAGCAGGCAACCAAGCAGTTGGAAGCCCTTACTCATACCAGAAGAAAGAAAGTTTAAGTCCTCACACTTTAATAGTGCTGAGGATATTAAGGAATGTTTAAAGTACACTCAACAGCTACACCACAACCAGAAATTTATAACAAGCCTAGAATATGCAGACATGGTGTATCTTCTTGGAAACAAGTAATTACCTAAGGAAAAAATATAAAGTCTTTGGAACCTTAAGCTTTCAAGTGGCCCTTAAGGGTACTCCCACACACTTGAGTCTATTTTATGAAGAAAAAAGTCTGGTTACATATTTATATGTGCTCACTCTGTGTGGCTAAAGAAGCAGTCACAATGGTGCATGTCGCAGACCTCTACATCTATGAAGGGAAAGGTCATGGCAGCATATTTGAAAGACAGACCCCACTACTGAAATAAAAGACAAAATCCTCCTTACTACTACGGTGAGGTAACAGTTGGCCCCCACGAGGCAGGGAAGATGTGAAGTCAGATCAGAGCAATGTTTCTGGACCTACTCAGGGTGAAATTCAACTATAGAAATAGATGTACTTAGCATGGACAAACACAACTGTTTCAGTTTCCATACATGGATGCAAGGGACCACATCCAGCATGGGAACTGAGTAACCTGAAGCTATGGGTAAGAAGTAGTGGACTAAAGTACTGCCTTCTGATCTTGCTGCCACCAAGGACTTAACTAGAGGAACACCAATGAACAGTTCCAAATGGAAAGACAGTGAAGACCTGCTTATTTTGTCATTAGGAGAAATGGGGGAGAAGCGTAGTAGGGCAGAAGGACAATGTAATATAGGAATCTCAGTGGTAGGTCTGCACATCCATGCATTTTTGGCCTATGCTGCCACTGGCTCATAGATGAGGCTGATGTTCCTGGTGACTTCTGCTACCAGGCACTCTTCTCCCCATTGTATCCTTTATGAAGGTTCTTCCAAAATCCTTCAAAACCAATCACACTTGCAGAATTTACTTATTGTTACTTACTACCTACCTATTTTCATGGAGGAAAGCATAACACAACCCATTGTACTCAAAGATAAATGGAATTATACACGCAATGATGAACACAGAAAAATAAAAATATATTTGTGATAAATGCATAAATAGCAGGAAAAAAAGACATAAAACTTTTTCTAAAAGCATTTCCAGAGTCAACACTGTTTTGGGGCAAGGAGGTTGGCCAGAGGAACTGGGAACAAGAATCAGCACGAGAGGGAATAATAATACTACAGAATTCTAAATCTGTCTTTGTGTCAATACAGTGTAGCAATTCTTTTGTTCACATTTCAGCAGCGTTTAGAGTATTGCCAATAAAAAAACCTCACAACCCTGTCTAAACTGAAGCAATGTCAGATGAACCAAGATTCTAGTACAGGGACAAGAACAGACTAGGCCTTTTCTGAAAGGATATCACTGATTTACATTTCATTTTTCATATATTTCCTGTAGGTTTTAGAGGTTACAGAAAAATCTCCATCTGTCCTATTTGATTAAGAAAGACTTAAATAGCTATTTTTTCTCATCAGTTTTTTTCATATAATTTTTAATTATCAACCCATTTACTCATAACCGGAAGCGGTCTAAATTCAATGGCCGCGTACCAAAAACTGCAAAATATAACCATTTTGCTTCAAAAAGGCTTAATGAATACTTTGCTTCTGACCAATGACAATTTACCACTTTTCCTGTTTCCCGTTGTGTTTCTGATGTGAACTCAAAAGATGAAACAGAACCTGAAACGTTCCCCTCTTGTCAGCTTGAAATCATGTGAGACAGCATCTTCTACTCACTTTTATGCAAAACTGTGACTCAGCTTTCATTTGCATGGGAGTTTTATATTTACACAAGAACTTGTAAGTGGTCAGCAATAACAGAAAATCAGATGAATGGAAGGAAATGAAAATTCAAAGTTTTGGGAAAATAAAGACTTGAAAATGCACTCATGTACTTAAATGCCTTTCCCAGAGCTCTAAAATCATTGGCTCTTGCAATCATAGAATCATGGAATCATGGAATTGTTGGAGTTGGAAGGCACCTTCTAGAGATCATCTAGTCCAACTCCCCTGCCAAAGCAAGACTGCCTAGAGCACATCACTCAGGACTGCATCAGGTGGGTCTTGAAAATCTCCAGAGAAGGGGACTCTGGAGTCTCTGCCCAACCTCCTTGGGCAGCCTGTTCCAGTGCTCTTGTCACCCTCACCATAAAGAAGTCAAACTCCTATTACTGCAGAAAAGGACATTTTCAATATACTGTACGGAGAAGCAGGTGTTAAAAACCCATCAATAAAGTACAGTCATGGCTTGCATAGTGTTGAGTTACTGCTCCAAGCAGACAAATGCTTAGATATTTATTAAGATTTAAGTTACTTCAAGGAATCTAAACTGAGCGAATTGCTGAAACATTATTTTGCCCAAGGTAGTATGGTCTGTGTCTTTTGACTAAAGTCTACAGAATTACCCTCCTCTTTGCTGTGCCACTCTAACCATAACACATTTTAACATTCACTCATACATTAACACAGAGGTAATCCATGAAATATTGTGTTACACATTTGTTAAACTCTCCAGTGATACGAACACCAGATTTGCAGTTCCTAAGGACTGTAGGTTATTTTACCCACAACTGGTCCCACATTTTCTTTCAAATTAAAATTCTAATTGCTTAGCATTTTATGAATACAGTCAATAACTACAGATGGGAAACATTGAAATTCACATGTTTTTTTTAGTTACTAATTATATCTCTGAGTTTCTCTCTCTTCCCTTGTCTCTCCTTAATTTTTTATTGTGGTACATGCAAAACACGTTCTGCTTTGAATGTAAAAATCAGAGGCATATTTTTTTAATACAGAAATTAAATAACATATTATATGGCATACAAGCATGCTCTAAAAATTACCATGTTTTTAAAGTGTGCTTTGTTTTACATTTTCTGCTTCTCTATAGATTGCTGGTATTAAAATATTTTGGATCAGATGTGATACTGACCAGTATCGCACAGAGGGAAAAAATTCCTCAGTTTGTTAAGAATTTATCCTAGTCAGTTTGTTCATACTTGCATTTTCATGACTGGGTTTTATGTTTCCATTCTCTGTAATGAGATTAAGGAAAGTGTCCTCCCCCCCAGTCCAACCTCAAACAGTCTCATAGATATGCTCATATTAAGATTACACATTCTTGGGCAAATAGATTATTTTTCAAGCTAGGATGAACTGAACAGACTCATCTTTAGTAGCTTAAACAAAATTTTGTTTCACTCTCTTCATGAAAGAGACATTTGACACTGACACTTGAAACCATAGTCTTTTCTCAGCTATGGACTGGAACATTCAAATTTCCAAATTGGTTGCATACTTCATAGATGTAACACAGCTCCTGCAACAATTGACTATTAACTCTGTGGCAACCAACTTTTTAACTCCTCTGAATACAAGACAAGCAGTCTCTACAGTGCAAAACATACCTATTTAAGCTACTTTTCCTTCGTAAAGGGTAGGGAAAGATTGACACTTTCTTCTAGGTCACAAGATCTTCTCCAGCTGTTCCTGTCCCAGGTCTGTAACACCACTGCCTCTGGTGATACAGTGCCACGGTAGCTGATGAACCCATACCTCCTTGGCCAACCATAAGCATCAATCAGTTCATGCCACGGCAGAACTGCTGGCATGAGATCCTCTGCACTTCATCCTTCCTACTTTTCTGTCTCTGCAGAAGAGTTGCAAAGGTCCCACTGTCCCTGACCCAATCTGTTCAGAGTAGGAGGAGCTGAACAGGAGGAGGTCCTGGACCCCTGATCAGAGCCTCTGGCTTTTCTGTAATGACTCAAAACACATTCAACACTAAGGCTGGTAATTCATTTCCAGAAAACCTTGTAGGAATACTTATAATTATAAAACATGAACTGGAGTATTTAACATCGCTAACAAAATCACACTGGTAACTGACTTGTAATCAACTCGGGTTCTCTATTGTCTACAGCTGGAAAGGGACTGTATTAATATTAGGGGTTATTTCATCATTTATGAATTGCTATCAGCATTACTTTTAGGCCCTCTTTGTCTAATTGTTTAACTTCACCTCTTCTTCAGATCCTCCATGAAAAATGTACTTATATTTAAAATCCCAGATGCATTGTCTGCACTGTCTTAAAAACTGAAAACCTGACATTTGACTCTGTAATGTACTAGGGAAAAAAAAATGGAGAAAAGGAAACAGTAGCTCCCATGGCACTCCTGTATCCTCTTAACATTTTCTTGTAACTATACTGTTTTATAGATGAAACTGTCACTGCAAAAATGACAAATCTAACACATAAAAGAACAAAAATGGGCAATAAATCACAAATGACACTCCAGCCCATTGAAATGCATTCAGCCAGTGCTGCAGAAAGAAGATTTCCTCTTGCTTTGCATTCTGCCTAGCTGAGCAAGAGGACCAGAATCCTTGAAAAATCGGTACAACAAACGCTGGGGCCATCATGTAAAAAACAGGCTTAGAATTTCACTTTGGAGACTCAGATCCATCCTTACTCTGCTTTCATTGTCACTTGGGTTGCAACAGCATCATAATATGGCTGTGACATTACACCACATAGGTGTTCACTCTCCCCTGGATCACTACATGCAACTCCCACTGATGTAAATGCTGTTCAGAAGTATCAAGAGAAGAATAAACTCCTAAATGGTGTATTCAACCTGCAGACAGACATGTCTACACATAGTTTGGTTATTACAGACAGCACTCTAGTTTCAACAAGGAAATCATGGGTTCTCCATTACCCAAGCAACACTTCAAGTTTCAACATGTCACAATACATCTAAATCAATGCTACATGGTTCAGGACAGAGGAAAATGAACGTGAATGCCTGTCCAGCCTGTGTTGTTACACTTCAAATGCATTACATTGTGAAGGAGAAACCACAAACAGTGATAAAGAAACCAGCCCAGTTCTTTCCAACAAAGTAAAATAGTTAAAAATCCTTCTCAATTGTTGGTTTCTGTGTTAATAAATAAACCGTGTTCTCAGTAATGCAATATAAACATGGAATAAATCTCTTGACCATAAAAAAATTTTCAACAAAGTTGTAATTGTATCAATCAATGATTTCAGTTGATTTTTTTTCACTTTTACAGTGGAATGGCTGAGAACAGAATCTGACCCAGCCTATTGCAATAAATCTTGCTATGTATTGAATACACGTCTGAAGAAATGTGTGTGTATTTTATTATGCTGCTAACTTCATAAGGGAGGAGAAACCTATTGGGATTATTTTATGACTGCTTTTAGCATGGTTATAAAATACGCTGCTCATCTAGACCTTGAAAGCATGCACTGTAAAAATCATTTAAGCTTTAAGAATGTCACTTTTTAAAACAATTCTTCCCAATTCTTAAGTATCGGTTATTCTACAAAGCTTCTGACATATCTTGTATCTGATTTGTACCAAGAATTTCATCTATGAAGAGTGTACAATCCAGAACTCTCCTTCCAGCTGCATGCGTAATTAACAATGGGTGGTGAAAAGGGCGTTCCATGGAAATCAGTCTTAACAATATCCAGTAAAATAGTGGCTGCCCCACTAAATCACAAATGGAAATATTTTAATGTAAATATAAGTAGCTCAGACATATTTCAACAATTAAGAAAATGCCTGAAAGAATGAATGCCCTAATCATAATTCCAAGCATGCTATTTTATCAGAATGCAGACAGAACAAAATAGATGAGGGCCAAGTGAATACCAAATATGGCCAATTTAAACCTATTACATGAAGTGTCTCTCACAAAATAGTGAAGCAAACTACAAATGTTTTCAGGCTTTCTCAAAAACATGGATTTGTGGTTCAACCTTAAAGTCAAGATCATATAGTCACTTGTGTATAAGTTTTTTTGTTAACCTTCTACATTATTTCAACCATACTGTTAAACTTTGTTTATGAAAACATGGAAACAGGATAATGAGGATTATTATGCTTCATGTACACGTAGTCTTTTCTCCTGGCCAAAAGATATTAGACAGATTTTCTCCCTATCTGTTGGAGGGTAGGGTCAATTGGGAGGACTTCAAGTTATTTACTTTTTGTAGGTTAACACTGAAAGCGTGTAAACACTATCCCCCAAATTTGCATTCCTAAGTTACTAAGGTATTGAATCAGTGATAATAATGTATTCACTAATACTAACACCACTAATTTGCCTAGTTTGGCTTGTAAGAATCAAAATCACACTATTGCCTTTAGAGCATGTTACATTATACTAAACTTAAGGAAAAATACATTGTAGGTATTTAAGTGCATCTTCAAGGAAAAGTTGCCTTTGCTACAGGCTGCAAAGGAGTACTCAAGCAAGGAGTGGCTGTTGATATTTAGGGCAAATAGCAGCTAATCCTACAGATGGAAGTCATCTTATTTTTATATGAGAAGGAAGGAGAAAGGAAGGACAAAGAGGAGCTAATAATGTTTATAAACTGCACCAGTAAGGGCCAGGATGAGTTGATTACGAGGGTGAAGGAAATGAATCAAAGTAGAGTTGGCTTGAAAGGTGAGCTTTCTGATTATCACAATCTTTCTGAAGAGGAAGACCTTTCAAAATTGGTAAGAATATTTAGGAATGCAGCCAAGATTTTAAATTTTCATTATGCAAGAAGTATCCACCTCCCACCTGAAAAAAAGAAAATCCCAACCCTGACCTTTCCACTGTCAGTTATGTATCTCCTCAAATGGCAAAAGACAAATGTAATTTCTTGATCTCAAGTGCAATTACTTTGGTGCTGAGCAAAGGAGTGAGGAAAAGACACTGAATAGAAAATACAAGGTAACATTATTTTAAAGTTACAACTGTAGGGCTTGTGGTAACTTGTAGTTCACAGTAGTCCTACAATTTCCACATAAAGAAGTCCTTTCACATGTAGATCTGTCCCATAGTCTAGGATTCTATAGGAGAAAAATCTGGGGAGAACGTGCATCATTCCCTGCTTCTGCATGTCCTGTCCACCTCCTGTAAGTCTCCTTTAAGAAAATCTTTGGGTAAGGGATACTGTAGATACCACTATTGCTATATCCTGAGGTAGAAAAAGTCTGCCTAAGGAACCCCTACACAGTATGTATCTGTATAAAAACATGAATTGCTGTTGCTGTCATGGGACCAACCACAAGGGCTGGGTGAGGCCTTTTCACCCCCTGATGCAGTTGTGGCAGCTGAGAAGGAAGATGTTTCTTTCATTTTGATCACACCATCTTTCAAGCACAAGAAGGAGTTGCAAAAATGATGAGGGGATTTCAAAGGGTTTTTAATACATGTCACAGATAGACATAAATGCTCCTTGTAGGTATCATTTGATACTTTCTTTTTCACTATGAAAATTAGTTTCTGGTAGAAGAGATTAATATTTTTTTTTTTACGAAAATAATATCAAAGATCTGACAGACAACAACAGACTGCCAATGCTATGAGCCAACAGTGACAAAGCAACCAAATAGATACTTTGCTGACTGTCCCGTGCTAGCTGTATCTCTGTTCTTTCACTATTCACTACTATAGCTGTCTCCCTCCCTCTTGTGGAATAGGTCTATCTCCACTGTTTCCTGTAGCTACCCACTTTTGCATTAAAACAAATAAAAAACAAAATGAAAGAAGAAAAACATTTGACTCTCCATGTCGAAAAATATATAAGCCTCTTTGAATCCTGTGATGAAGAAATCAAAACTCATTGAAGGTCAAGGATGTGGAAGAGATGTTTTTTGTCTCTTCAAAGCTTTATTTGTATTCTCAAGTAAAAGTGAGCTATAAAAATGTATGTGCACAGAGCTTCTGACAAGCAGGACTAACAAGAACAAGCTAGTACTTGGTATTATCTAGGTATGTTTTTCTGGTTAGTTCATATGTTATTACATAATACAAATATACATGCAATAATTTTGTCTTCATTGACATGGCAACTTGGACATTATGGATCACTCATCTTTGTTATTATAACACATACCCTAGAATTAAAAGCCATAGAAGACGTGTCACTAATCCTCTTAAACTGAATCATTTAACTGTCTCTTATTGATTATAGGAGTATCCAGATGCTAAGCATGCCTTGTCCCTCAGACACCACAGTAGCAACATATACAAGCTTCCCAATTAACTACACCAGTATTCTTGAAAAAGGCAATGATTTTACTATATACTAAATGCTCATGGACTAGGTCTAACTTCTCCTGTTACATATTCCATCAAATTCACCTTAGATTCTAGAGATTTTAATGCTTTTTCTTTCTGTTTGAAAATAAAAAAGCTTCCAAATCCCTTAAAAACCTTTATGCATGTGTCTATTTTCTGGCACAATTAATCATTTCATAAAAACTTTTTGGTACATTCTGAACCGGCTTCCAAGCCACAGAGCCTAGTAATTGTCTCATGTACCGAGTTTACTTTGACCATTAGATTTAAAAACCTTACAGTCTTGTTCATTCTCCTATGTCACATGCTAGGTTATTCTGCTCTAATCCTAGAACTCACGTATGACATAATTAAAAAGGAATCAATTTTATTTCTTTATTTTAATTTTTTGCATATTAAAATGTTGCCAGAAAATATGATCTTCCCACCATTCCGTAGTAAAAAAATAAATAAGCCATTAATACAAGATCTTTGTCCTAACTTACACATGCAACTCTTGAACCTATATTATTTAGAAATTCTAGTGCCTTATTCTAACAACACAGAAAAAAATAAACAAGTGCACAGATATATATATCTATATTCAAACTGTCATTTAATTTATGGATGGAGCAAGACTAGATCTTTTTACAACATCAGGCTTGAAGGAACATTCCACAGATCACACACACAATGGGCACATGCAGCGGAGTTGTACGTACAGGGATGTGTGTCCAACTTTTGGTGCCAAGCACACAATTTAATTTAATGGAGCTGAAGAAAAATTTATAAACAAAAAGAAAGTTTTAACACAGAAAACTGTTTATGAGCAGAGAATGACGAAACTGTCAGGTAAAAGGAGCCAAAGAAAATGAGACAAAATGGGCATGATGACTTGTCTATACTTGAACATCTGACCTGTTAGTTGGTCGTCGCCTGCAGCAGGGGCGATGCGAATGTATGGTGTTGTAAGCTGAGTCACGATTATCGCAGCTAAGGCAAAGGAAGATTTCCAGGTCAGCATGCATGAGGGAAAAAAAAGCCAGACTGAAGCTAGGCCAGCAAGAGGAATCTTGGTCAATAGTTTATTGTCTGAACTTCTTACAAATAAAAACCAAAAAACTCCCACAAGTTCCTTTTCATCTTCAGTTGTTAGTCTGGTTATTCTGCAAATTAATAAGCTTTCATATGCGACTTTCATTCTGGAAGAGGACTCAAAGCACATTATTTACAGATAATGCATTTGAGGAAACTGGAGCCTCTTTGGCTCTGCTAGTCACAGCACTGAGCTTTCTAAGTGAAAGGTAACTGTTTATTCAAATTACTCTAGTATTAACTTCTCCAGGAAATTTGAACTAGTTTCACTTTTTTCTTCCTGTTTCATAACAGTATGTTGTTCCTATAACTCTTTTTTTAACATAATTTTTATTTAAAATGTTTGAGCTAGCTAACATTAATTTTACTTGTACCCACTTGGGTCTTTGCTCTGAAAATGCGCACACTACACATATACTTAACTTTCAGCATACAGGGAATGAAAGTAAGCACGCTTTTAGCTAGGTATGTACGTAACTGTTTAAGGTCTAAGTTTCAAGTTCATGTTTTGTCACTAAGACAAGAAGACGATGAAAAACCTGAATCGTTTATGTGCCTGAAGTATTCAGACTTTGCTGTTGGAGCTTTAATAATCACTGGATGGTATAGATAACTATTACCATGGCTCACATTAATAAAATCTCATATTTCTTTGTTTGCCAGCAGTTCTATGATTGTCTATAAATGGCTAAGCACACTATGATACATATATATTAAGGAATACAAAAAAAATTAAAAGGTCAGATCCAACACGATGCAGCTGGAGAATGATGCAAAGAAAAAATATTGGAAAATTAAGGACAAAATTATATGAAAGATCAGTCATTTACATAGAACAGCCTGGGTGCTATTAGAAATGTGGCAACGAGTGAGGAAAATAGATCATCTACCATCTGCAGACAATTAAACTCAAAACTGCTGCTGCATAATATTTTGAAATATCCCTCTGCAACACTGAAATGCAGTGTTGATAGTAGCTGCTAGAGTACTGTTGCTATTGGATTTAAAATATTATAATATCCTTTTCTCTCTCATAATTAATGAAAGCCTTCCAATATTGCAAAATTAGAACAATAATGTCTCCCTCTTGAGAACTAGAATCCTAGGAGATAACCAAGATGTTTCTATCCAGACAGTGTTGTAAGTCATATCAGGAAATATAGTCTTAATATAAATCACAAAACACCACAAAGTTGATAGCAATAAACTTGGAGGACTTTTGGAATGTTTTCAACTTTGTCTGCTGAGATTTTACAGGCACTTAGCTCGAAGAAAGAGTAGGTATATGAAAGCCATATTTCAAGCAAAATACGACAACCTTTATTACCACTGATACAAAAGTCTCTTCCTGATTTTTGTTTGTTTGTTTGTTTAATTATCTTGTCAAAAATAATGGGAGTGGAAACCTGCAGTCTCCACATTTGTACATACACCAAACAGTCACAGAGGTCCTAGCAGCCTTTCTCTACAGAAAGCTAAGATCAGAAGACTCTGCATCACAAGAATATGCTGTCTGACCCTTCTCCAAGCAAAGGCAGTAGCAAAGTTTCCCTTTGGCTTAAGCAGAAGCAGGAGAACTCCTAGCTCTACAAACCCCAGTATTCTGATCCTAAGTTATACTTGCAGTCATTGCAATCAGGATTTTTATATGATCTCTAAAAGAACACCTAAGAGTTTTCATTTGTCAAAATGTAATGGTCTTGAAATAAGAGCATTTTTTACGATGTTACAAATTGAGGTTGTTTAAAATATACTTGATGGAATGAGAAAGCATTATCTAGCTACTGAACCTACTCGTGCATTTGACCCACTCAAGTTAGGATGTACTTTTCCAGAGTTAGGCTGTAGTTTTCTAATAAGGAACTCATCTGTCTTACAGGCTATCCAGTGCACTTGGCTCTGGCCCACTGTCCTGGTTGCAGCTGGGATAGAATTAATTTCTAGTGGCCGATGTGCTTCAGATTTTGTATGAAATGAATGTTATTACTGCACATTATTTTAATTGTTGCCAGTTGATGTTTATCACAGAATCTTCATGGTTGGAAGGGACTTCTGAGATCATCGAGTCCAACCAATGTTGGTCAAGGACTTTTTTCAGCTTCCCATAGAAGCTGAGAGGGATCATAGACAGAAAATCTGGACAACAGAATACTCTGTATGGTAGATGTTCAGTATAGGAATGTTCATGTTCATAAAGAAATCTTCAGTATACAAATGTTCAGTATATAAATGTTTATGTTCAGTATATAAATTTGGGTTGGCTAGAGGGTGGGAAGCAGTGATCCCTGCTTGGTATGAGCTGAGCAACCAACTCACCAGGCAGTGAGAATGACTTGTATTACTTTGTCTTGTATATTCTTTTACCATTATTATTATTACTTTGTCTTGTATGTTCTATAATAATTATTATTTTTTTCCTTTTCCCAATATTTTTCTATTGAAGACCACTGTCTTTATTTCAACCCATGATGTTGTGGGATTTTTCCTTTCCGCTCCTTTTTTCCCTCTACTCCTTAGCCTTGCAGAGGGTGGAGAGCTGAGCAAGCGGCTGCACGGTCTTAGCTGCTGGCTGGGGTTAAACCATGACATCCAGCCACAGAGTTTGGATTGTACCAGTTGAAACACAGACTTGGCAGTAAGCAGATGCCTTATTCCTGTTCACATCAACTGGAGTGAAAAGTGAAGTACTTAATCAAGTGTTCTGCTGGATATGGGGCAAGAACACTCTGTATGTTTATATTATACTTGTTAATTTATTTTTATTTTAACAAAAAATACAAAAGCATATTGTGGGTCATGGAATGAACACTGCAAAACTCAGTAATAAAACAGAATCTCAATGATCTTAACAAAGTCTCAAGGGCACCAATGGCTTTTAGTTTATCTAGAGTTGGGATAATTAAAGGAAATACAGCTAGCAAATGATACGACTATGCTCATATCAGGTTCTTAGCTCTCTCGGTGGTCCTGAGGGCAAACTTCAAACAGGCTAACCACATACGCTTTATACAGACAATGAGGTGGCTTGGCCAAGCACAACTGGCTCAGTGGAGCAGCCTGGAGGATTCCTTGGGTGACCTGGATCTCAGAAAGGGCTGCCAATGCACTTGGTGCAATTCCATGGGAATGAAATTGCAGAAGGTTTCTTCAGTCAGGAAATCAAGAAACAAGCCAGCAGTTGGCTGCACAATCATGTTTGTTTTACAGGGTATACTTTATTGCACAGGCCTTTACCCCATAAAATACTTAGATGTCTACTTTAAGATAGAATAGTTACAAGGTAGTCAGTGAGATTATTCTTTGCACTCACAATTAGATATATAACTGTCTTGATTAGGCCCTTAAAGCGTATGGTTTCCCACATACAGATTAAATTCTAGAGTATTTTTACTAACTCTAATGGTTTACACAAGACTGTATGTATTTTCAGGACTGGATCTTAAGTTAAAAGAAGACTGTACCAGTTTTATATATGAATGGCCTAAAGCACTTCCTTTTAGCTTTAAAAACCACCAAACTTGAACTTTTAAAGATAACAGAAGCCCAGAATACAAACATTTCAAAAACTATATTAGCATACAAAAACTAGATGTTGTACTGGGGAGTGTTTGCAACTTTGTTGGTAAGAAGCACTGTAATAAATAGATGGACAGAAAGAGCACACGGTAGAGCTTAAAAAGCTTACTGTCTAGTAGCTATACTGTAGTCACAAAATCCAGTGCAAAATGGTGCATGTCTGTAAAAGATCAGGCCCAGTGGTCAGAGCTGCCTTTGTTTCCTGGGGCACGGGCAGTAAGAAATGTTGTAGTAAGCTGTTTGGGGGGCTGTGGACAGAGAGGGAGATGAACGGGAGAGGAAAAGTCTCTGTCTTGTCCCACTGCAGGCATGGTGACTTCTGACCTACAGATGTTAAGCATTTTTACTATTTTTTCTAGTTCATACACGGGAAGTCGAAAAAGAGCACAGAACTCCACTTTTCTCTCAAGTATATGTTAGATCTAAAGGGAAAAAGTCTGTACAAACAGGTATGATTAATATCATATTAAAATATGATCCCAATTAAAATATGGTGTCAATTTTATTTTTAAAAATTAATATAGTTTAAAAATATAATACAGACATTTAATTTTTAAGCATGGAAATCAGTGCTTTACAGAAGCCCCCAAGAAAGTTTTGCACCAGGGGCTATAAATGCCATTGAGGACATCTCTGGTTTCAAAGTCCTTGCAACAACCCCTCACATTATTTTACAGGCTTCACAAAGGTATTAAGAAAAATTCTGAAGCGTGTTTTCAAATCAGAAATGTATGGAGATTTGCTTAAAATAAAAGCTGCATTTCTCCCATGTCCATTGCCAAATGGCTTAGCTCAAAGTAGTTTGTTGCTATGGGAGCTATTCCAATCCATAAAGTTACCCTCACTTCTCAAATGAGAGAGTAAGATTTTTGAGTCACTCAAGTAATTGAAATAGTTGAACATCCATTAGTGGTTAGGAATACAAATTTTCAAATAATTTAAAATCCATTCTTCTAATCACCTATTATGATTTCTGAGGTAATGTATTCTGCTCCTGGTATCACTGAAACTACTGGAAAACATCAACACAGAATTCCAATTGAATCTGGAATTAATATCTCATCTACACTTTATTGGGTTTTAGTTTAGGTATTTGAAACTCTTCTATGGTTTAGTAAGTAGTCAGTAAATTAGAATTAAAGCTACTTCCTTTGGTTTGGAAAAAACACCCCAATAAACAGGAACCAGTTCAAAGAGCCATAAAAACTGTATTTGTCATGTTAGGGACGATCCAGCCTTTCAATAGAGGCAACTGCACGCTAACCTCTCTGTTCTCTTAAGTAATGAGGTTCTCATCCATCCTATTTAGATTTGGTGGTGGAGGAGGAGGAATTGTGAAGTCTACATGCAATGAAAATCATGGTGGAATCAGGTACATTAGGGATAGTCACTATGGGACATGCATGATCTCCTGCAAAGAACAGGGATGAAGTTGTTTTTGCTTCATACTCTTACCAGGTGTCTAAATTGCAAGGCAGTTACCTGTTCCTACTCAAGGCATTTTCCTTTTCCTCTATTACAGTCTAAATAATCATACTATCCCATTGCTTCTTTTTCAGGCCTCAAAGTTGCCATGAGCTAGAGGTACTAAAAAGGTGAGACTACAAATGGAACTACAGATGGATCCTAGCCTCCAAAGTTAAATGTATCAGCAGCATGTTTATCTTTTCCTGTCTGGGGATCAAACCTATAGCTAGCACTGCCTCAATTATACAAACTTGTCTCACAACTGCTAGTATCATGTGTTGACAGTCCAATAAATATAGCTGATCTGTACCATGAAAATGAAGAACAAGATTTCTCCCCTTTTCTGGTATAAAGCAATTAAAATATGACAATTGCTTACAAGTAAGGGGTAATTCTTCAGTATGGATTTATAAGCAGCTGGTATGCACTCTGAAATTGGCAATTTTACAATTCTACTACACATAGAAAAGTCAAAAATATTTATTGTGAGATCATATAAAAACCTACATAATAAATTTTTAAAAACCTGTGTTCGAGAAAACAACTAAAAATGAGTAATACGCTTATTATTAAAAACAAACAAACAAACAAACTTCCTAAATCTCAGCTAGAGATGCAAATGAATCATTTAAAATTCTGTAATAGGTTGAGTGATGCCTTTTAGCAACATAAACACTTCTGGAAGTTTGCAAAGACCGTGTGTGGAAAAGGTCAGCAGGCTGAAACACAGAATACATGACAAAATATGAACATACCTTTTGTGGCTACCCTGACGCAGTCAATTTTGGTTTCCTGTGTCAAATAAAGAGGAAAAAGGTCACATCTTGTGTTTCTAAGCAAAGAAAGTCATCCATGACTCTATTCTTAAAAGTACTGATAAAATGCCAGAGAATTGTTCCTTTAATGTGCCTCATTACATATTTAACTGCTTATTAAGCACCTCCAGTGTGTTTTCATAATATGAACAAACACTGCTTGCTTATGGTACATAAATATTTCACTTAAGATTTCTCTAAAAGTAGAAAATATGTGAAAAATATTCACAAGAGTACAGGCAAGCATTCAGCTTTTTTACTTTGGCAACATAACGACCTTGGGAGATTTTTCTTTTTCTTATAGATAGTATAGTTAGAGGTATCACGCTAGACAATTTTAGGAAGAAAAAATAATCAATGGTGTTTCACATTTCTGCACTGTCAGTGCACTGTGAAAGAGGGACCATTATGGTTTCTGGCAGAAAACATTTCCAGGCTGTCAGTGCAGACAGCCAAAGCTTATCAAGAATTGAAGGGCTCTGGGTAGGTCTGTCCAGGAAATGAAAAACAATTCCAGGAAGAATTAGCCCGATGAAACATGATCTGCTAAGACCTTCTTACACACTTTTCATTTCAGTTGCATCTACCTATTTTTCTTTTACTGTTTGCAGAAAGGAAAAAAAAAAAAAAAAGTGGTTTCTAATTCAGTCAGGGCAACCAAATAAGAAAATGGGAGTTCAAGACATTACAAACCAAGGTAATTGGACTGGACAGGCCAAGACAGATGTGTTAAAATCCACAATCAAGTTTGGCTTAAATTTAACAAAAGAAATCAAAACACTCCTCTTCAAAGCAAGAAAATAAAAAATAGAAAAGAAAAAAAAGCCAGTCAAACACATGCATTGGACAGCTTTTAGATAAGAAGACAGAATGGTAACGTGCTACTTTGCCTACTCACTATTGACAAAATGTGCTTTTTTCCCGTCCTCTTTCCCGTAAGCTTTAATCATTAAGCAATATTGTGTAAGGAAAACTGATATTTTTTTAAACTCTGCATGTTAAATTTCATAGTTACTTAATTTTCACATTAGCAACTGAACTGGGCATCTTGCTAGTGGGTGCCAATCATCTATTCACACACAAATACTGTATAAAACCACACCTATCCTAGGACTTACCCCATTGGCCCTGCTAGCAGCCTGGAAGTAAATGCTGTAGCTCTTATGAGGAAGAAGAGGAGTGTTCCAGAAACCACTGTAAGTTTTGTTATCACCAATAGTAAAAGGCTGAGCAGCTTGTAAACCATTGGCTGGAAACTCTGCAGCAAAGTAGTACTGGGAATTCAAAAGTGAGGCATTCTGGAAATGAATGGGCACTGGGTAGCACTTCAGGATTTCAGTTGTCTTTTTGGTTCTCCGTGGGCGTTCTTCTTCAACAACTATTTGATAGACACTAAGAGTGTAGAAAGGAAAAAACAAAAGAAACACATGGGTTATTTTAAGACTTGGGGAGTCAACTCATTCTGAAACCATAATAGCATACCAGTATTTATGGAAAAAAACCCAAAACTGTTAAAAGCAAAGGACACAGGAAGAATGTGTCATTATGAAAGTCAGGTGTAAGAATTTGTGGAATACATTTATGCTTTCAAAGAAATTCATTTTGTTTTGGAAAAACAAAATTAGCCACAGCTTTTCATATAGCAAATGCACAGAACAGTTCCTTGTTTGAACTCTTCTACAAAAAAAGCTTGCTAGATTAGTGCTAAAATGTAGAATTAAGTATTATTTTGTTCACAGAAGGAAGTATAAAGCTACAGATTCCATCCTCTAACCTTTCTAAATGAAATGAAATGAGTAGTAAGATAAAAATGAAGAAATAAACTACAAAGAGATGGGGAATAGTATTTTCTTAACTGTTGAAATTATAACTATTTAAAAAAGCACACAGAGGTACTCTACAGCCTTCAAAAATTGTGGTGGAATATTGGCTGCTACTGAGCAAGAATAAAACACTTTTAAATGGAAGTTATTCTCACTCAGCAATGCACTTCTACACATCTTAGAGATAACCATATTTTAAATGTTTCTGCATTCTGCAAAGCAATTCAGTTTGTTTTTGCATTCTTTGCTGTACAAATCCCCTGCAGGGAACAGTCCATTCCTCTCCACCATAAAGGTGTTATGGACCTTCAAGCGGGAACAAAGACACTGCGATTTCTGCTGTATATGCAAATAGTATAATCATTATACCCTTGCAGTTACTCTAAAAGCCTGAGTCAGTGCTTTCAAATTTGTGAAGTGGGAAGGCCACGTCTCTAAAGAGGACTGGCTTGCAAGTTTATTGCTTCACTGGAGGCCAGTGATTCTTAATCATTCCTTGTCTCCTGGAATCCTGAATCCCGGTAAGCAAGTCAGGGCAGGTAACTGATGTTAAAGCTGCAATGTGTCCATATTTTTGCACATCATCTACATCTAATAACAATTTATGATCTTTCAAGTTGATAATTCACAAAAAAACAGCAATCTCTTGGTAGGCTATGTTCCTTAAACATGAAATATCCACACAGTTTGACATGTTATTCCCACTCCATCATCTGTAGGTATAGGATTATGTTTACAGAGGAGTCTGCTTAAAGTACAGGTACACATGGGCTGGACTCTGCAGGTCTCAGTCTGGATCCAACAAGGCATACTGTCTTAGTCACATCACTGTACAGCTACAGCTACTCCCCTTATGAAGGCAAATCTGGTTTAGAAATAACAGAGAGGACTCTGTGCAGTCACCAAGCCAGCTCATAGCCAGTGAGCTCCTGCATCTGCTGGGGCTCTGCTAGACTCAAGCTGCCTTGAGTGCTAGTATAGAGCTCTCCAGTTCTTGCGCTCTCTGCAGCCCTACTGACTCACTGCACCACCAGACTAACATATTTTTTCTGCACTCAAGCTGCTTTTGCATGTTTAGATAATGCTGTGTGCTTGAATGATGCCCCATCAATGAAACTGTTCAAGGTCAGGTCAGATGGGGCTTTAAGCTACCTGATCTAGTGAAAGATGCCTCTGCCCATGGCAGGAGCAGATGATCTTTAAAGGCTCCTTCCAACCCAAACCATTCTATGACTTCATGATTACATGACAGCACGATACTAGGTCTACAGAGCCTTCAAAGCTGAGCATCACCAAGAGGCATACAAACACAAATTCTCTTAGCCATCTCACTGTTTTTTTTACCAGATCTACCAATTGTGTGCAGCAGATACCATTCACTATGTTTTCAAGATCTAAACTTCTTACGCTCACAAAAAATACCCAGAAAGTTAACACTGATAACACTTAATATCTCTTCTTAGACTCTTACCACAGTGGAGGTTTAGTTTCATGTTAAGACACTTTACGTGTCTTAAGATATCTATATATCTGTAAACTTCTATTACAGTCACTGGAGAGCTACTCAGTATAGACCTGACCAGCGAGAAGGTGTCTACTTTTGGGTCAACTTAATTGCCTTCTAGGCACCACTGAATATAATAACTGAATACTCAGGTCACATGTAGACATCTACAAATGAACACCTAAGTTTAGATATTTTAATCAGGTGCTGAAACCCACATAGAAATCAAACCATGTATAAGTAAAATTTGGTACAGCCAGGAAGACAAAAAAATGTCTTGAGGATACACTTGAAGGCCACTGTCTGTTCATTTTGCAGTTCTGTACAACAAAGTCTAGACAACTAGCAGAAAGATTTTCATTAGTTGATTAATTCCATGCTGAGTAGTAAATGAAGGTCAATACATGGCAACCTTTCTTTGATCCTATGAGAATTGATCTGTAAAAAACTAGCCATGAAACATCTAAGCTTAAAATTAATCACTGTCATATAACCGTCTCTTCCAAATCAATGTTTGACATGATTTTTAGCAGTTATTTTTCTAGAACAAAACACAGTTGCTTGGAATTGGGATTCCAAGCTACTTTGAAGACAGTGTGTTGCCTCCTTTAACTATTAATTTACAGTGAATCTACAATGACTACTATTT
Source organism: Gallinago jamesoni (assembly GCA_025769975.1). Classification (NCBI taxonomy): domain Eukaryota; kingdom Metazoa; phylum Chordata; class Aves; order Charadriiformes; family Scolopacidae; genus Gallinago; species Gallinago jamesoni. Next base: position 101,634,765 of record JAOQGH010000012.1, read on the forward strand.
GCAAATTCAAAGAGAGTATTGGAAAAAAGTAGAAGGTGATGTAAAAATCTATTCTAGCAAGGTAGTGAAGCTGGATACACTTGCCTAATACCACAGTAAAAATAAGAATCCCCCAGTTTCACTAAAACTTGATGGATAATAAACTAAGTTATTTGGCTGTTGCTGTCAGGAAAGTATTGTTTTTATTGCAGCAGGACTGAATATAAGAGGGACCTCAGACCAGACAAGTTAATATGACCTGTCTCACTACTGGCTGAAATGAGGATTCTTTCATTTTTCACTCAGTGATTAAAGGTTAAGTTTGTAGATATTTTAGAAACAAATCTGTCATTAAAATGCCCCTCTTCCTCTGGCAAATTCATGTTAGTTATACTATATGCACTATTCCTTGTATATTACATCTTAAATGCCTGCCATCTATTCATCTTCAGATACATTAGAGGAAGAACTAAGTTGACTGGAGCAATTTCAAACTCAAAATGTCTTTTCATCCTTTCTCCATGAGACAGATTAGATTTGCAAGCATCTAAACCTCAAATCTATTTGCTCTTTAATAATTTAAGCACTGAAAGGTCAAGCAGCTCTTTTCTGTTCCCCTTTATCAAAGTCCAAGTGCTAATGAAAAATAACTAAATCCTATCTGCTGCCCAATTTCCACACTGCTGTTTCTCTGATGAAATTAACACATTATAAGCACCTGGGTCAATGGAAACATGATGGAACTTTATGAGTGATACGTTTTACATTTGTACAAATGAGATAATTTTGCTAATGAATTTTACAAAATTATCCCAATTACAATTATAATCCAAAAGCTTCCTCTAATTCTTACTGTTCAAATTACTTTCTTTAATATATAACATCTGAATTGCCAACGCTGAAGAGGATTCAAGCTCAGTGAACTGAACCAGGGCTCCATTACTCCTCTGACGTATAAGTCAGATTTCCTGCTTGTTTGAAGCTGCATTATTCCTTTCCCACACCTCTATATTTCAGAGAATAAAGTCTCCCTACCTGTAATCCAAAAAATAAAATCTACACAAAAGCGACAGGTGCCAAAAGCATATCAGCTATTGGTAGAACTTCAATTTTTCTTTCTGAAGGAAAAGAAGTTTAATTGACACAAAGCAGTTCTACTATCAAATTCCAGTTCCTTGGAAATTGAACACAAAATCTGCTTTTATATAGATTGAAACATACTGTTGCATCAAGAATGAACACATGGGAATTATTTTTAACTTAGGATTCAAATATTTCAAATATGCTGATTAACAAAGGTGTCTTAAAAAAGGTGTCCTTAGAAAAGGAAAATAAAAAATTGATGGAATTTTAAAGATATTTTTAATTTTAACAATTCCAAAGCAGTTCCAAATTCAAATAATTATGCACAGATACCAATCTGAACATAATAAGGACTGTAATTTGGGGTAGAAATTAGCCATACTAGGTTTCTCAGATATTTACTGAAATTGGGCTGTTTAAATTAAAATGGTCTGTCAGTGTCTGCTAAATATACTGATTTTCTTTCAGAGTTGAAAAGACATGAAAAAAGAAAGAAAACATGTTAACACAGTAATCAAAGATGCTAAGAATATTTAGACAAATGAACCAAACAATTCAGAAGAAGATTTAAGCATGTATCTATCTATTCTTAAATCCATGAAATGATGGGTTTTAGTAACTTGCTGAATCAGGACATTATTCCATATTACTGGAATGCAGTAAATAAAATTTTAATTAATCAAAGTCTCTTTGGTTGAGACAAAATAATTTTCCAAGAAGGGCATTTTAGATATAAGTATGAAATTCAGGATTCTTAATACTGCAGTCCTTAACATGTACAATCTAGATATTTATCAGGTGAAATTTATGAATTTATAATTACATCTCCACCAAAAGTAATTCCAAATAAAAAAACAAAGGGAAAACAAGCTTGATTACTTCATTATTGAAATGTCAGCTCTATTTTTTCTCTCTTAAATAGTCTTGATGCTTTGCTTACCTGAAAGCAGTTAAGTGAAGCCATAAAGAATTTTTATCAATTTATTTTACAGAAGAAATATGGTCTAAGGACCTGAATCTAGACTAAGAGTATCTGAATTTATTTAGTACTCTTAATAAAACTGTTGTGTGTGATCCTAGGCAAGTCAATTAAATATTTTGGGTGTCAGTTCTCCAGCTGTAAAATGAGAATGGGGAAGTTTCTTATTCCCTTTAACCTGCTTCAACTGTTCAAAACTAAAACCTTTTCAAGACCACCTTTTCTATTATCTATGAAAAAACCCCCTGTGTTGTTTTGGGTTTTTTTTCCTGGGAAATGTACAAAGCCTGCAAAGCTGTTCAGCTGATCAGCTCTGTAAACTGATGGGCTACTTTTGCAGACTGCTTATGGTGACACTGTAGAGCCTAATTAGAAGATATCTGCTCATTGTAGTAAGTCTCTTCTTAGTCTCATGCTTTATTATAATCATATATGACTGGTACTTTCTATAGATCTATTTCTGTATCTTGATTTGCATGCTTGCTTTGTTTTAATGCCAAACATTCAAACGATGGATATTGACCATTATTTAGTTACTTATTCCCATAGCCTTACTTTACCTATATGCTAGAATCACTTTACTGCATTCTTCTGCTAAAATACCAAAGTTCCAATAGATGGCAAAATTAAGAAACCCAAACCCACCTTGTTATCTCAGTTACATATCCATGAAGAACTCAATTGCTTAAATCGTACCAGTGTACAGCGTCTCCACAATTTCACCAATAATTTTGTAGACACTGAACATTCTTCTATTGCATTGCCATTAAAGTCATAAGCACTTTTTAAAAATATTGGTTGTTTTGTTCATGTTTTGCAGCCAAAGCTTCATATATCTTTGCTCACCATATATTAAGTAACAAGTTTATTATTTAACACTCTTTCTTTAAAAGGCACTCTCTTTGGACAATTTTCTTATATTATCTGCGACATAACTTCTCCTTCACCCCTGTCATCAGCTGTTTCTGACATCTGCTAATATATCTATATGGATTAACATTGAGAGTTTCATCTCTTTCTTTCTGCCATATATTGCAGTAGATTCTTGTGATCCATCCTGTAACTTAAAATTTTACAGTACTAGAAATTATATGTAAACCATATCTTGAAATGGAAAAGGGAAATTACTCTTTAAAGGACAGGAATGAATAATTTACAGTTAGCAGGTGAATAGAAGAAGGCTACAATAAATTGCCACTAACTCTGCTATTACTGAGCGAGAGTCTGTATATTTATTATAGGATTATAGGTGGCATTAAAAAAAGGTGATAATGACAATCTCCAATTTATCTGGTGTCTCACCATCATAGCTACCTATGCTTCACCAGTGGGTCAGGAGTTCTACTAACACATAACATACACTGAAAAGAATGTACTTCATGTGCAGTCATTTTCAGTATAGATGAGAAGCCAAATAACCAGCTGAACAGTGGTGCTGTTACTCTGACCACTTCAGAATTTGGCACATTTTGTCAAAGGGGGAAGCAGACACTATTCAACTATGTATTGTCTGCATATCACAGAGAGACCACTGCTACCTTCAAGATCAGCATTTATAAGCTGAAAGAACTGGGTGCAGTAATAATTGTTCTTAGGGAGGGTATGGTCTCTGGACAAGGGCAGTCTGAAAGAGCATAAAATGGGTAGTTTATTTGGGAGGGGTGACTTTTCTGGCCCAGGCATTAGAAATTTTTTTTGATGAGTGAATTAGCATTGTTACAGGTGGGATAGAGATTAGGTCAATGACTCCATAAATTTAGACTTTATGAAGTAGGACTAGGGAGTTTTTGATTAGCAAAAGGACAAATGAGTATGCCTACTAATGATAAAGAAGCCTGTTCAAGGTAGCCCCATCTATTTCAGGAATGTTTTGTTTGGGAGACCAGAGATTTTCTGGGCTTTAAGCAAAACACAGCCTTGCCTGCTATAGCTTCTAAAATGTGAAAAAAAAAGAAGCATCTTAAAAAAAAAACCCAAACCTTGCATGAACATAAGGTTCAGAAATGAAAATATAGAACTTAGAGTAAAAAAAAACAAAAAAAAACCACAAAAAAACCCCAACAAAAAACAGACCAAACAAAACCTCCAAATCAAGGCTGCTGTACCAATGCCAACAACCACGCATGTATTGTAAAAGTAATATACTAAGATATAACCTATAATGGGGAAAAAAGGTGATGAATTAGGCAATGTTGCAAATCATACTGGCAACATGGAAACAATTAAAATTCTTGCAACTGTTCATACTTAAGTGCTTGACAGTGTTAAAGGTGTATTGCCTTTTCTTTTTGTGAGTGAAGGGAGTCTTCAATACTTATAACATTTTGTTTGCATCTTTACTTGAAGTCAGAAGGTTTTATGCAAACAGAAGTTCCACAACCTTTGGCAGGTCTCTAAGTCTGCAGGACAGCTGGTGCTTCCAAAGTGTAGGAAAGGGACTAGGAAAAGAAAATACTTGTGCTAGCAGCTTGTTGCAACTTGAATGGAATGATTCTATTTCCACACCTGGGTTTATTTACTGGCTTTGCAAGTCAAGAGATAAGTCTGGTTAGATTCTCTAAGGCAAGGTCTGTCTTCATTCTCAGGAAACAGTATTACTGGCACCTGAAATTTCCAGCCCATGGGAAAAGTCAAACTGGAGAAAGCAACAAATCTTTAGGAAATCAGACCTGGAGTGAACACAAGAGGGACTAATATTATACAGCACCTCCATTGTCATGCAAGGAGCCCTATTTCTCAGATCAATCAAAGCAGAAATACCTAAACAGCTGTAAAGGAGGAGATAAGACAGCTTAGGTTAGCCCCTAGAGATACTGCCAAATGTAAACTCTCAGGTGTCGTAATAAGCTTTATCTTTGCAGACCAAAGTCCATCGGGGAACAGTATCTGGTTTTTAATGTAAAATTCCTAAGCCTCTTTATGACTGTCCAACTCTTTCGTATGCATAGTCTCAAAGACTTAAAAGTATTTACAAAGGGGATTTTCTGGGAAAAATATATTTAAGTAAACCTATGGATTCATACAGGAAATCCCAACAGTTCTCATATGGGGAGCATTACGTCACTGGAAGTCAAAGATACTTTGCTTGTTCTTTCCTCCAAGGACAGTCACCAGGGGAGGATATGACAATGCATTCAATTCCTTCAAGAAGGAAAACAGTTGCTACATAATGTCTTAATTGCAGAAGGGTCAGATGAGCTCTGAAAGGGGTAAAATAATGGCCACCATAAATCCATCATGGATTTTAATGGTTTTTTTTTTCCACACAGAAGAAATGATACATTTCTCTTGTGAGTTTAGACTCTAGGATTTAAGGGAAACATCAGAGCCTGGGCTCCAAAAATTCTTAGAAGAAAATCTGCAAGAAAAGAAAGAGAGACAATGACACATGATCCTTCCACTGGCCAGACGGGTGCCACCTAGTCCGGATGACACAGTGTATTTAATTTTTTGCCTTATTTCCTAGTATATGGATTCATTGTTTTAGAGAATCTAGGCACACTACATCAGGGGCAGAGTATGTCCAGTAGATCTTCAGCCTTGCAATTGCAGACAATCGTCTACCATTCACGAAATGTCTGTGAAATGTTTCTGCCTTTAGATTCAATTACAGTAAGTGATGACTCAAAATATAACCTTGTTTTGTTAGTAACTAAATCAGAGAGAAAAAGAAAAAAATACCTTTTAAGGATTTCAGTTTGTAATACTTTCATTTTAGAAAGATAATGAAGAATGACAAAACGTAAGTGGTAGTAGATAACCTGTATTCCATTTTACAGCATACAGCATGCTGATGGACTGCAGCTTTAACTTTGTAAAGTCCCTCCTTTGCAAAAATCAATAAATTCAATACATATGCTAACCTACCCTTATTCAAAGCAAGTATTAGTTTACTACTGAAGCAGCATATTAAAATTGGTAAGAACCATCTGATCAAGACATAGGTAAGTGGTGTTTAGACATAATGCAAACAACTGTGGCACAAGAGCCTGCTCTGCTGTTAACTGAGATTCGCTGACTGGTAAGGGAATCAGCACCGTTCTCTTAATCCTCCTAAACACCCAAATCTTTGGTAAATATTGAAGATGTTATTATTTTATTTTTCCCTGGGTACACAGCCTCATGGTTAATTATTTCTCTAAATACTGGTGCCCAACTAGGACTTGGGAGTGACACTACCATACTGGTACACAAGAGTGAGAGACTCAAAACTGCGACAGACAGGATGACAAGGATGCAACTATGTCTCCACAACTGTTACATACATTTCCACAGCTGGAATTCCCTAATCCGGAAATAAAGTTTCCCCATCCCCACTCTCCAAAAGACTGACTACTACTATATACCAATACAATCATGTTGATGACGGACAACGTATTGGTAATTCTCCATACTTAGAAATAACCACATAATTCTACCTTTTTTATTTTTATTTTTTAAATAAAGATAAGCATATATATCCCTTTGTCATTTTGAAGGTAAAGTTTTTCATTATTACTTCTTTTGTTGAAAAAAACCAAAATGTTCTAAAACATTGTAGGCCACAAAAAACCCAACGATCAGAAACATACTTTTCCTGAATTACTTAAAACCTTTCCATGGCTTGTGCTCTCCATACTTAATACGGATTCATATATTTGGCTGCTTTTTCTTCAAACTCACAAATGTCAAGAAAATATATAGATTTTGTACCCATTCTGTAGTCCTGCACGGAATAAAGTCACTGCAAAATGAAAATAAAATTAAACCTAATTATAATGGTATTGTTTCACACTGACTTCAAAGTAATTTTCTACAGGTGTAAGTAATAAAAAGCAAGAGAGCATTTGGCTCTATTTCACTAATTCTCCCAGCTATTAACTATGTATTTGCTGTACAAGGAAAAGACATCTTTGATTATAGACCTCCCCTAATGTGGGCTATACTGTATCAATAAGATCTAGTTAACTGCACATAGACTGCAAGGGACAAGCTAATGGGAGCACCAGAGATTTGGCAGGATTTATTTTTTTTTTGGTAGGAAAATAAATGTTTAAATTTAAGAGACTGCAAGAACATGTTTAAATAGCTTTAGCTTGCAGATAAGTAACTGTGCATGTGAAAAGGGAAACAAAAGCTGAGCAAACAAAATCAGAGAAAGAATGAAAAATTTAAGAATACCAAAGATTACACAGGGTAGGAATGTAGAGAATGAGAAAAGAAAATAAAAGGAAAATAAAAGAAGAGATAATATAATGAGAACAGAATAAGATGCACCACCACCTTTGATTGATAAACAAGTGAAAGAAAAAGTAGTAAGAGGAAAGAAAACATAAAAATGAAGTCTAATACATACTTTAAACAAAGCTTTTTCTAACAACTTATAGTCAGCTACTTTTTATAAATTACATGCAATGTTTCTAAAAGGTGTTTGATTTCCAAACTATATTATTCAATCTAACACCTTTTACAAGCATATTGCATGTAATTTATAACAGTACTATATTTCATAATATAGTTATGAAATCACATCATATACTTTAATAAGATGGGGACGGGGGGGAAATTTTTTATCTAAGAATGACTGTTATAAAATCTCTTCATGCTCATGATGATTTACTGAGTACTTTTTTAACTGCTCTACCAACTGATACTTGGCTTCTTCCATAAGTAACTCTGTTATGCATAACTGATACTCTTTCTAATAGGCATGCCACCATTATATTTTTGGCAAACATAAGACTTCTCTGCTGATATCTCTTTCATATATATGGGACAAAACCATCCCATTTACATTGATCCAGTACTGGGTTCTTTATATGCTGTTTGAGACAGAAGATGAGTTTTACAGTAAGAATCCTGTATATTTATTCCACATTGTCTGTGATACCCAGCTCCCACCCTCAATACGCTCAGCTCATTTTAGCATCTCCCAAATATTGGCTGGAAAACAGGCAACACACACTGTGGCTGTGGCTGCTTCTGGGCTTCATATGGGCTTGCTGGTACATGAACTCTAGCTCCCTACTGATGGACCAAATGAAACAAACTAACCAGTTCATGCAGTAACATAACCTATCTTCAGCACGGATGCTAATCTTAGTCTCTTCTGTGTACCCAAAGATTCCAAAACGTCAGAGAAACTTACTATTTATGAAACATTTAAACTATTTCACATGTGCCTGAAGATCTCCAAGAGGTTTGATATTAATGAGGAAAGGAAGGAACATACAGTCAGGTGAACGCTATGATGCATAAGCCTTGTTTTCTTAGGAAACTAGAATAAAAACAGGTGTAAACTTTAACTTAGTTATGTTCTCGAAAGTTTCATTCTCATCTTGAATATAACACACACGCGCGTCAAGGGGTACTTCCTTTCTTCATTTTACCAGTGTACAAGTTTTATTCCTACTGCGTAGAAGGGCTCAGTCCCTCTAGACATCAGATACTATTGATCTCACTCCGCAAGGCTTTATGCTCTTAATTTAAAGCCCAAGTAGCAGGATCACTAACGTAAATGATGCTGGTCTAAACAGAACTAACCTAAGGCTTCAGATTCTCCAGGGCTTTGAGACTGACTTCACTACAGAGCAGAATAAAATAGGGATAACTCCTACTTCCTTTGTAGTCTGCTCACAACATGGCTTTAAAATGAATAAAAACCAGCATGAATAAAAACCAGGTAAGGACAATAATTCCACAAAATATTTCACAAAATATTCCACAAAGCCACTATTCTGACATCTTCTGGTTGGCATCGTGGAACAGGTGAGTAAAAAAAATTAATTATCTCTGGAAGGTTAGCCATACATGCAGCTGCTTGTTATGACACTCCTCACCATTGCCAAGTTGTTCACAACCACAGCTATCTCTTCCTCTTCTCCTTTAGAGAGGAAAATGCTATTTCCATTTATTTTAATTTCAGAAATAGGAATGTAGAGAGCATGATATATTGATTTGCATAAAGGTACACAGATTGTCTCTACCCGAACCAGAAATAAAACCGTATTCTCATCTGCACTGAGCCTCGGTGCTGTATCTTCTAGGCCATCCTTCCTACCACAGCAAGTCTATGGTATGCCATAACTAGAAACACACCGCAGATCCTCTCCTGGCCATCTGAAGAGGCTTAGCTCCTCTTCATCTCTAAGAAAGAGCTCTCCCTTGGGGAGGATGGACCTAGTCATTATCTGGGTGACTTTGTTTACAAACAAATAAAAATAATTTTTAAAAAAATATTTTAAAAAGAGATAGGTTTCAGGAGGCTATTTCTGACGATATCAAAGAATTAACAAACCATTTCAAGTACTGAGCTTCTCTACCCTGTTCTGCTGGTGGCGTCTGTCTTAACTGGAGTATTTTTTTCCAGCAATCAGCTATTCAAGGCAGGAAGGAAAGAAGGGAAGGAAGAAGAGGGTGAGAAGGAGGTGGGGAGAGAGAGGGATGCAGAAGAAAAGAGGAAGATGAGAGGCACAGAGGAAGGAAGATGTCTGTAAAATCCTGCCAGGAACCGGAATGCCAGTTAGACCCGAATTATGTGGGAAGCTTTTATAATGAAAACCACTGATCATCAAAGTTATCTAGGTTTAGGAAAAATTTCTCTCTGATCTTGTTTACAGTTATTTATATGATAAGACTGCCTCTATCTTTCAAAATTTGTATTAAAAACACCTTCTTTCCATCAGAATGCTTTACAGTAAGAAAAAACCCCACAGTATTCAGTGAAGGAAGGCATTTTGGTTTATTCGAATTTAAAGAACAAACTGTGTAGCAACTTAAATGCTCCAATTTTTACATCTGTCATGCTGTGGAGGTGTTCGTGCTTAGCAAAGCTCAGAGAGCAGTGTGTAACTCTTAGTAGAAAAAGCCTATGACCTCAACTGTTCTTGTTCATAAAATACAATAATGAAAACAGATAATAGCTGGTCTTGCACAGACAATTTTTGTTAGATGCCACATGTTTGATATAATAACATAGTGTTGAATATTTCATTCTTGTAAGTTTAATTTCGCTTTGTCCTGGTTTGATCAAGATAAGATCAGTCCTAAATTGCTTTCGAATATTAGCTGAGTACCATGAATGCATTTTGTATTCTCTCAGCCATAACTCATTACATGGAACTTGCTTGGCATCTCTAAGTCACTATCGCTTTTGTGTGTGTACGCATGTGTGGGAGCGTGTGTGTGGCTCAATACCCTGCTGGTAGGCTATTTAGTGATAAAATCTGATATAATAAAATATTAATTACAGCTGAAAGGTTGGGTGAGAAATATGAACTCAATTACAGTCCCATATTGTGAACAAAGGGCAGGGTGAAGAAATCCTTTAGTTATAGAGGTTTGGGATAATAAAAGAACAACTAGAACATTAGACTCAAGCTGAGTGCTCCCTAAAAGGCCACCTGTTATTAATCTTCACATCAGGCACAGAATTTCAAGTAAATTAGGTCAAGATGAAAGATTTTTGCTGCTGATTTTCTTGACTTAACTAATTTAAAGATTTCTTTATCTGAGCATTTTTTTCTTTGATGCCATTGCAATTTCGTAATTAGAAATTTGTAACAAGCACAAGGACACAGCGATCATAATTAAAGGTTAGATATCATACATGCCATGCAAAATGATCACTTTATATAGTATAAAAATAGATAAGAACTACTAGTTGATTCTAAAAGTCTTTGTGTCGGTCAGATTGGCAGTTTCTTAGTGCCAGACTGTAGCAGATGTAGAAAGCTAAGGGTTTTTTTTAAAAAATACCAGAACTGGAATATAAACTATTTTAAGATTTCTTAATAAATAAATTTCTGTTCATCTGTTCAATTTACCTGAGTGTAGAGTCAGATGAATTACCAAAGACTTAATGAATGTGACCAGATTGCAAACAATCACAACTGTGAGCAGAAGTTAGTTCAAATCAAATAACATGACCTTGAAATCCTACGCATAGTAGTGAATCATAGGAACTGAGCAATCTTATCTATTATTGCAGGCTAAAATGTGCCATTACATCATAAAATAAGATTTTAATTGTCTGAAAAACTGTGTTTTCTATTAACAGTGATTCCTATTTCAAGGAATTGTGCTGAAACTATGGCAATATATTTTGGTACCAAGCCAGAAAACATACTTTCAATAAATTTACATTTATGATACTTGGAACAATCCAAAGACCATTTCAAAGCTTCTTAATCAGCTTTATGTTCTTTACTTAATTTCTTTTTAAAAAGAACACAGAAAAAGGGTAAGTTCATAAATACAAGATAAAAACATCTTGGTGCGGCAGTAAGCCAATATTACACCATTTAACTCACCAGTTTTCAGGTTGCCAAGGCCCACTTATAAAGCAACTGGAAAGCATGCAAAATGGAGTAAAGTCTTGTCACAGATTAAAGAAATTAAAGAAAGCACAACTGTCTAAAATAATTTAGTCTAAAAAAGAACGAAGCTAGAGGGGATCTGAAGGAAATACGCAGAACTAAAAGCTACGGCAGAGCTGACTAATCCTTTCTTTTCAATCAGTTGCAGAGAAAGAAAATATTGATGCACAATGGTACTGAGGAACAGATCAACGAGGAGGAAACAAAAGGAAATTCCAGGAGTCTGAACCAATATGCAACAACCTGTGAGATCACACAGCCTACCTTATCAGAGTCAACAAATCAACAGTAGCATTTCTGAAACCCTATGCCTGACTCTGATATTCAAAGAAAGCTTACTACGGCTTCCAAATTTTATGTCTGCTTCTGACTAGTATGGAAAGATTCATGACAACACACTTTTGGCTCCAGCAAAGTCAGCAATGGCACCTGAACCATCAGGTTCCATTTGGTTCCTTCCTGCTACGTAAGCCAGGGAGCAAAGAAGGAACAAATTTGTTGTTTTTCTTATTACAGAATATGACACAATCCTATTACTCAGTCTTCACAAACTAGGTAGAGAATAGATCTAGCAAGGTCTAAATGACCAGTTTACTTGGATTCCCAAGAAAACAGGAAGGCAGACTCCCACCTAGCAGGGACTTTACTAGTTCTTTAAATCTACACAGTATGAATGTCTTACATCATTCCCACGATATAATTTTGAGATGCAAGTATTTTTTCAAGAAATACTATACTATGTTATCATACTACAATGTTCAGAGTTGCTGGATGTAATATGATAAAATACTGTACTGGAATTAAAAGGAATGGAGTAACAGAAAAAGAGGCAGTGCAAGAACCTGCCTCAGTCATTTCTACTTCCAGTGAAATCCAAGCCCACTTGCAAACCATAGATTTCTTCCCCAATCGCCCTGAGGAAGATCAGTAGCTACACGAAGTATAAGAATAATGAAAAAAATACTTTGAGAAATAATGTGATGTTCTTAAAGAATAGGAAGATTTTCTCAATCTAAATCCGTACATAAATAGTAAGATATACTGTTGCTCATTCTCCTGTATTCAACTCCCAATTTATGTTTACTATATAAGATGCTGCATCCTAGAGCAGTGGTTTTCATTCTCTGCTCTGCAAATTCCTAGGAATGCACAGTTTACAGAAGTCAAGAAAAACAAACATACAGCTTATGGATTTAAAATTGCAACATAAAGATCTGCACATACACTGCAGTATCTTCAAGGGTTTACAAATTAAAAAAAAAATCACTTCTACTAAGAAAAACTGATTACAAATTATTCTTTAATTTGTTTGAATTTTGTTATTTTATTTGAAAATATTTCAGTATTTTCTAGTAAACCATAAACTACTGCAACGCTGTGAATATGCCCTGGAGAGTGTTCATGAGGTGTGGACATTCCTCAAATATAACAATGTTCACGTGTATAACTATGGCAAGTTGCACAGATCATTTTTGAATGGAAAATAACATGCACAGGCAAATTGACGAAGGAGCCTGGATACTACATACAAATAAAGAAGTAGTATTTAGAGCAGGAGATCAGCTAATGGATTAATGACGAAATGTTAACACTAAAAGAATGAGATCTTTCTATATTCTACAAAGCTGTGCACTGGAAACTCGCTACTGAATTGTGAGGGGAAATTAAGCAAATAGATATACTAAGATGAGTGGCTTATAAGAAGAAGTAGCATGCTTATTTTCTTCTTTTTTCAAGGATGCTCTGCAACCTGCTGGTTTGTGTGCAGCACTGAAAGAAAAATATTTGCTGAGGCAGCTGAACGAATACACAAGCCAATTTCAACAAGTTTTTTGATTCAAACCTTGAAAATTGTTTAACTGCTCATTAAAGCACTCTCAGAGGATATGAAGTTTTTAATCTATTAAATCAGGGGATACAGCACGGAGCATGAAGAGACCAGCTCAAACAGATCTGCTGTGGTGGTTTAAGATGTTGTCTCATTTGTCCATTTTCTCCTTCTGGCAGATGCTAAGCTTTCATGTGAGACTTGGTGGAAAGCAGCACATGCCAGTGCTTCAGCTGCAACTGAACAGCCCAGCATCATTACTTAAGAATCCCAAGGCAGACACATTTTCTCCTGCTGACTCTACTGTGGGAGAGCAGGACCACAGCAAAAACAACCACAACAAAATTCTCGCCTCTCAATGCTATCGCCTCTTTCCGCAACTTAAATGCAGTGGGTCCTGGTCCAGCAATTTGGAAGTGGAGATTATTGTCTGTGTTCATTTTCACCCTTCTTTCTATACACAAAGGCTCTGCAGTGCACTCTCATCATGAGTGCAGAATGATACAGGCAGATACAGAAAAAACAGTCAGGTTTTGTGGCATTGTCCCCAGTTTCTCAGGAGTCCTGTGGATAAACACAAGGCTGACCTTCTATTCTGTCAGAGAAGGTGTAACTCTTCCTCCTCCCTGCTCTGGGAATGACTCTGGTAGGATTAGGTGGCATAGAAACCTTGGCAGCATGGCATTGTACAGCTCTTCCCACAGGAAATCTGGCCGCAGATAAAAGATTTTGCACAGTTCAGGATTAGCACAACTGTTAAATACAGATGAGATTTTGGCCTTGTGCTTCTACAACCCTATGAGACTAGTCTTCAAAACAGCTACAGCTGTAGATGTGAGAACACAGTTAATTCATTCGCCCTCGTCCAATTTCCCCATGGTAATTTCTCCCTAAATTCAACATTTTTATGCCTTGTACATCTATCCTACCGCTCTCTGAGACAGTTTTAGGCTGAGGCATTTATACTGCTCCTGAATAAAGAGTTGCTCCTTTCAGTTGTAGAGCCCAGTAAGTGACTCTAATGTTTCTTTATGTCATTTAATGTAATCCAGTTGAGCAGATTAGCTTTTACTTAGCAATGCTTTAGAGTCATGATGCTTGTTGTAAATGCCAGTGATTTCCTTTCCTACTTAAATGAACAGTGTAACAGAAAGAAAAGTTTTCAATGTTAATGTTCAGCAAAATTAATGCTCTTTCAGCACCCAGTATAGGAAATGACAGTGTTTCACTCGGGGCACATCTATAGCTTTTCTTCCTTTTTCCATGTAGCATTCTTCTTTATTCTTTTGTCTCCTTAAATACTATTTAATATCAAATAAAAGCATTCACTTGTTTTCTGGCAATGCATGATCAAAGTGCTTTACTACACACAGAATGGGTCAATCAAATATTATTTATACTGAGAGTTAGGGATTTGCCCAAATTACATTGTCCTGGAACGCACAGTCCTCCTGCCATACATTTGTTTATTAGTAACAGAATCTTTTTTAATGAAGCCATTTAGTGTTTGCTAGTGAGTAAAAGGCTTGTATAAACTTGCTCAAAAAACACAATACCAAAAGAAAAAATCCTAAGGTCAATGGCAGTATGGAAATGCACCATTGTCAAAAAATCTATGGAAAAGGTATTAAAATGGTACAGGTTACTTCTGTGCTATAACCTAAATTACGAAAAAAAAAATGCTGACTTTTGGCTCCCTGATGAAGACAACCCTAGTCTGTGTGAGCATCTTGACAGAAACTTGTGCTTTTTTGGGGGTTGTCATGTACGGAAAACTGAAAAAGGACCTTTGGGACCACAGTGCCATGTGACTGACTCTCACACAACACCGCATCACATAATCATTTCTATGAATTTATCTAGCACCATCTTCCTGACTTTTGTACCTGTACCTGTTTCAGAGCCTTAGTTCACCACTGGGTAGAGACTTCATAGTTGAGCTGTTTATTTACATGCTCTCTGAACTGAAATTATTCTTTTCTCTCTCTGAAGTTTATTCCTCCGATGAATTTTTGAAAACAACCATGTCTTCTCTTGGCCTTAACTGGCTAGCTGAAACAAGTCTAGTTCTCTTGGTTCCTCCATGTGTAACAGGTTTGCCAATTCTCCGATCATTTATGCCATAACTCTCTGCTGCTGTGCTGGCAGTAAATCAGGATTTCTTGGTAGACCAGAACTAGGCACAGGAGTTCACATGAGGTCTTGTACGATGGCATTTTTAGATTTTCACCTTTGCCTCTGTATCCAGTCTATTTGCCTGTTTCATAATCATGCCATGCTTTGATGATTAGTCATACCACAAGCCATCAATACACACTTTCTTCCCCTCTGTGTTTTTCCCAAACTGAGCCCGTCTTACAACATGCATCCTTGTTATTAGCTCATAAAATGCAAACTTTGCACCTCATCCTATCTGCAGGAGGTTACAATATTTTCTGTGCAGCATTCCAATCCAATGCTGCGGGCAGGATCTACTTTTACTGCCAAATGGATTATAATGTGTTATATTTATATTTGATGTCTAAAACCAAAATATGTAGAATGTTATTGGATCACTTCTCAGTTGATCATAGAATCACAGAATCACAGAATAGTTTGGGTTGGAAGGGACCTTGAAGATCATCTAGTTCCACCTCTCCTGTCATGGGCAGGAACATCTCCCACTAGTCCAGGTTACTCAATGATGATTTGATAATTAAGTACTTCACAATACAGCACAATAAACCTGTACTTACATCACACCACTAGTTTAGAGCTCTTGTGAGCCATTTAAAAATATATAGTTAATTTAAATACTTATGAAAGAAAAACAACTGAATCTCAAGAACCACAAAACATATAAAGTACATGACATGGTTAAAGCATAGAAGACTGACATGCAACATTGCCAAGGTTTCAGTACTAACAGCGCTCAAGCAGCTATGGCTTCCAGTACGACCTGCAACAATGACTTGAGTACTTATTTAGTCAAATATGTGAGCAATCACCAAAAGCGACTCCCTAATTTTCACTTGAGACAACTCACTTCATGATCCAGCACTCCAGAGCAAAAATACCAGTAATATTCACAAAACAAAACAAAACAAAACAAAACCTGTGGTGAGATGATAAGCCACAGTAGAAAATCTGATTTCACATTGACGTTATGGATATGGGAAGCATACATGCATAATACACAGTAAGATCAACAGTGAAAGCTCCCAAAGACAGCAATGGGTTAATATGTGCCTGGCAATTCCTAACCACAGTTTTACAAGAATTCAGAATGGGTCACTCAGCACTGTGGCTACAAACTAGCCACAGTTACTGTGATACACGTTGTCACGAAATGACTTGAAAATGTCTCCAGAAAGTACATCCTCACATAATCCCGTTCAACAACTACTCGGGGAAATGTAGCTGACTCACATGCTCCCCCCTCGATCCTTCCACAGCACACAGTAAAATGAAAACAAATCCCTGGTATACTTCAGTAAACACAGGGCAACAGCATCTCTTTCTTACATTTTCAAGAAGAGCTCTGGTTGTTCTGCATTTGAACCAGGTATGTATAAACTGAGTACACTTTCAGAAATCATGCAATGCAGTAATTTCTAGCAATGTTCATAACTATTTCATTATGGTTCTTAAACTAAACACTTCTCTCTCTGCAAGTGCCTAGAAATACACTTGAGCCCCCCGTGGGTCATAGAAAGACATCTCGTTACAACTGCAGAGGGCTACTCTGAGGTGAAGGTGGAATTGTACCTCTCATATTATCTCTATGGGATGATCAATGAGCCCATAACCAAGGAGCTACCTACACTCAGCCAAAAGTAAATGCTTATATTTAAAGACCTGAAAGGCACTTTAATTAGAGCTTTACTGTATAGGTCTACCTTTCATTAGGATACAAATGTTTGAGCTGTCTCATGAGAGATGTGACAGTCATGCCAGCTCTTTCCACAATAACCTAATGACTTGAGCATGTTCTTAGAAACTGAAGGCCAGAGTTCAATACTGTTTTCAACCAAAGAGGCTTTCACCACAATGCTCCCACCTCCCAGCTATCTGAACAGCATTACTGTGGTTTCTTGATGAGGTTTCTGCAAACAGAAATACAAGAAGAATCAGAGAACCAGGAGAGCATTCCTGAAGGAACCTGTCTAATCAAATGTAGACTCTCCCAATTCTATCGATTATTTCTGTTTTTATTCAATGACAGTCTAAAATATAACACATTAAAAGTCCTGTGAGAAGGGAAAAAGGACTTCAGGCCCCTTGCTTGCCTAGGAGGAGCTTTAGGAACTTCATGCTCCTAATTAGAGGTTTATACTGGTTTAATGAGAACATAGAGATACTTCAGAACATGCTGGTGGCTCAGACTTAATAATGCCAAGCTGCCTAAAATCCACCTAAGCTATATGCATTAACAGGAGACTGAACAGAGAAAAGCAACACCATCCTCCCTGTTTGAAAGGTCCCCAACAGGGCTTTGGCACCAGCCAGTTACCACTCTCCTCAAAATTTCTAGACATGAATGAGGGCCCATTCCCAACTGGGAATCGATAGTTGGTTAATTGTGCCTGGGAGCTCTGCAGTATGAGCATAGACTGTTTTTAACCAGTTGGCCTCAGTACCAGAGAAAGGTACAAGGTAGACAAAATTCACTAGTAAATATGCGTGCCTGAAGTCTGAACTCAAGTAGGCTAAGCTGAGCACTGAGCAGCCATTCCTTGGAAAGGGATCATGGGAAAACAACACTGGTCTGTTCCTTGAATACTCAGAGACCAAGCTGTTCATTTTCCTAAGTAGACTAAAGAAAAACATGTTTTATCAATTCTGACTGAAATTGGTGGTCCAGAACAAGCAAAACAGGGTATGAGTGCCAAGAGTTTATGATTCACCAGTCGACTTGCTGCTGGACTTCAGCCTTCACCAGGGAGCCAGTGGTCCAAAGGATGTCAGCAGAGAATTAGCTAGCCTAGCTGAACTGGACTAACATGGTATCACAATGAGAGGTAAGCAATACAGAAAAACTACCATTAGGAGTTATGCAAAGATATGGTCTCCACTGCATCCTACTTAAGGCCAGCATGTAGAAGGAAAATTTAAAAAAGAAAAAGAAAAAAGAAAAAGAAAAAGTCTCGTAACAGTGCAGAACATTTTTCCATGAAGAAAGTATTAGTGAGTTATGAAACGGAAAAATAATCTCTTCAGAGATATGGAATAATCTGTTCCCTTTTTTATTCTGAAATTTCTCTACTGTGCTTTATTTATCATAGATTTTTATTAATCACATTGCTAAATGACAGATAGCATTACATGCTGAGTTCTCAGTGACACAAATTACTCCTTAAAGAAATAAAAAAATCAATGTTCCTTTTACCCAGGGACTATGTGAGAAGTCACAGTAAAAAGACTATGGAAATTTCTGAACAAGCCAACAGGACATGCGAAGCGGCACCACGCATGCCCAGGCAACATGTACCATAAATTCTAACTCAAGTCACAGTAAAAATCCAAGGACAAGTTCTACTGCACAACAAAAAAGAATTACAGCATTTTTACAGCATAAGCAATTATTGTACTGTTCCCTCAATGAAACTGAAATTGACCCTTCTGCTGTAAATAATTATACTTGTTGCTATAAAGAAGCGACAATTACGGGCATTAATAAAACCCTGTCTCTTCTGAATCACAGGCATCCTCAAACAAGTTTACTGGCTGCCTTACAGGTTGTAAAACTATGATTTGGAAATACAGTTTGCAGACAAGAGATGACCCTACAGCATACAGTTCAAGCCTTTATATTTACAGACCCTTAAACAACAGATCGGATGCTTGTGGCAAGCAAATTAAAGAAGGCACAGTAAGGTCCCTTCATGCTCTTTAGACCTTGCAATCTCACAGTATTTCAAAAGGCTGCATTTTGAAAAGGACATTTCAAAATACCAGGGAGTTAGTAATGCTGCTTGAACATGTACAGTAACATTATTTCTACATAACCATTTCTTTATCATAAATCCACCAAATATCTAGACCGTTTTATCAGTGAGCTCTTGAAAGGCCAAAGTTCACTTTTCATTTTATTGGGAGGCTTTCCAAATCTCTCCTGGTTAATGCACAGTTTTGATATTTCTCTCCTCAGCTGTGTCTACACGAGATTTTCTTTTTTCTCATTACTGCATTACCATGTAATGTCACTGGGAATAGAAGGAAATTACAGTAACATGCTAGCATTACATAACGCGCTAGGTAGGGATTGTGAGAGCACAGAGCTAAAAATACAGATATCGCAATGCTTTTATTTGCACGTCCACACAGAACGCTAACTTCTCTTATTGTGCAAATCAGCACTCTCCCATTTCAAAACTCATTTGTTTACTTATCCTGAATTTATAATCGTACTCATGCTGTCTGCTTCCATAATTCATGCATGGTAATTAATGCTGCACTCTTAACACACAACACAGAAACTCAGAAATACCACCACCTCCTCTTCTCTGAGAAGTGGACTGCAACATTGTGGCCCAGCCCTGTGGCTGCCATATACTCACAACAGCAATGCAAGTACCCCATGCTATCCTCAAGGTCTTTCAAGCCCTGAAACTTTTGTATTCAGAGTGCTTGAAGCCCTGCTGGCTTTTGAGTCCCAGAGATATATGCCCATGGGTTTCTGAACAGCCTGGCTAGCTTGCTAGCTTTTGCTTGGATTTCTTGATGGCCAGTGAAACAATTGAATCTGCCGATCTGCCGACAAGGTGAGTGCTTTTGTGAATACGGTAAGTTTCAAGAATAAAGGTAGGTAGCAGCTTCTCTAGAGGGCTCTCTGTCAGGAGGGTCCTGCAAAAAAGCTCTTTCAGGCTTCAGATGATCCCATTTCACATCACTAGATGTGAAAGGGGAGGGGGGTGATTGCCTCAAGGACAGGTCTGATATTAAGGGAATACGGGAATCACAGACAAAACACCACAAAGGAAGGCCACCTGAAGAGCAACACGAAGGAAGGGGAGCCATTCCAGCAGTAAGTCAGCCCCATTAGGTGCCCAGCTGAAGTGCCTTTACACAAATGCACGCAGCATGGGCAACAAGCAAGAGGAGCTGGAGATGTGCGCACGCCTCCAGGGCTACGATCTTACTGGTGTTACTGAGACGTGGTGGGATGGCTCTTATGACTGGAGTGATGGAATGGAGGGTTACAGACTCTTCAGGAAGGACGGGATGGGAAGACAGGGAGGGGGTGTTACCCTCTATGTCAAAGACCAGCTGGAGTGTGTGCAGCTCCATCTGGGGATGGATGAAGACCTGATGGAGAGCTTATGGGTCAGGATTAAAGGAACCACAGGGGCTTCATGTGCAGCACACTGTGGTTCCAGTGGGGAACTGTGGCATTACATACGAGTCTTTGCGCTTCAGAGGTGACCACCTCAGTTTAATTTACTCCTTCCTACAGCCAGTAAGTGGGTAGGTATTAGGTGTCCTCCGTCATTTACTTAAGAATCATTATAGTACGAGTTGCTGAAATGGCTAAGCCACATACAGAATGAAGCACTCCCTGGACTTAGGCTGACAAAGGTTTCTTTACACCATGCATCTTTCTTTGATTCATGCTGTTCCTATCCCAAGGGACCATGTGCAGATGGCCCTAATTCCACTTGTGACAATGAAGCCAGTAATTACAGGGTGCTTTTAAAGGTCTGGGTTAGGCCAATAAGAAATGTAAATCCCTGTGGAATTTAGACAATCTGAACACATCATCAAGTGTTTACCTTATCAAGTAGTAGAAAGGAGTGCTTATCACTTTAGATAACATATAGTTTGAAATGTCTATGGTATCTTGCAGCTCTACTTCAAAATACTTAACAGCTTAACATGGCCTTTTGGGTTGAAATATAATATACAGTACTTCTTCAGGGAAGAGAGATTAAAAGTATGTTTTAAAATTAGGCACTTCAAGTAAAGAGATGCTTCCTTTATTTTCCCAGCAGACTTGCTATTTAGGGCACCCAACTGGCGTGTTGAAGAAGCTGGGTATGCTAATGATAAAGGGGATGCACTGAAAGTACACAGACTACCTTCACTTTAGCACATCCCCAGCTTTCAACTTACATAATTCAAAGTTTCTTTGCTTCCTTCTGCATGTTTAAGTACTTTTAAATTATAGTACTTGGCAGTTGCTGCTACTGTCTCTCTTCCTCTCATCCTGTCTGGGCTTTACAGCCCCAGGTGCTGCAGGACTGATCCTACACACTTAGCGTGGAAGGTACTTTGGCATCCTAAATGCCAGGCACTGCATCCACAGGGCGCTGCTAGCTGGCACGCTTGGCCCTCCTGTTCTCTCACTTTAGGCTGGAAAACTGAGCAGGAAGGGTGGCTGAATGGGCCATTAACTGTTTAGAAATGTTTAATGGAGCAAATCCAACTGAGCCAAACTCTATAATGTAGTATGAGAAAAAGACCAGGAGGCAGAGTAGAGCCTGGATGGTCTCATCTTATTTCTTATCCTGCTTGCTCCTTTCCCCAGGCTGCTGCTCCCAGAGCGCTTGCTATTGCCAGGTGGATCTGGTGTTATCTGGGTGAAAATCTTTGGGAAGTGGCACAGAATAGCAGGAGGAGGGTGGTATGGTGACAGCATTTCACTGATTATGTAAGCACGATAAAAGAAGTAGAAACATTCAACCTTTCTCGTGGCAAGACTGAATGGAAATCTCTGTGACAAAGAAAACTCGCTTCTCCCTGCTTAAGCTAAAAGCTTGCAGGAAAACTTTTCCAGAGAAGGTCATAAAAACCTTTTATAATGGAATGCAGCAAACAATCTAAAGCTCTTTCTAACAAAGATGAATATATAAATAACACTAAATATATGCAGTCACCGATCATTACATTTTTCATTCCTGTGTATGAGCCAGACCTTTGCAATAAAATAGCATTCCTTAGTTGAAGAAAATGGCACTGACCAATCTATGTACATGCAGACAATTTGGCCTCAGGGTCTTTTAAACTTTAGGCTAACTTGCCCTGAAGAATTAAAAGGCACGATGATACTGCCTTAGAGGAGTGATGACATGAATAGAAGTGGAAGAGCCCTGACAGAAAAAAATATTTGCATTTGTGTGCTTTTATGCAAATTCTTTAAAACTTTACTGACTATTACACACACATATCTTTGGAAAAAAGAGAATATCCACAATAAGACATATATTACACAATTTCCACAGAGCCATCACCTTAAATTAAAAAAAAAAAAATAAAAGCCTTGCAAATTACAGTAATTCTAAAAATCAAAATAGCTTAGCCAGCTGTTAAAGAAGTGCATACATGCATCATTACTGAATGCATTACTGCTCTAAACATATATAATTCCAAAATAATCTCCTTGAAATAAATACACCCACAGCCATAAAACATGCTGGACCTGAAATTGAAGACAAAGCAAGCAGTATTTATTGTATTAAAACTCTGACAAAATCTATTTTAATCATGTCCAGTCTTATGAATTCTAGAACAACCTGGGATGCCATTTGGCCTTCACGATTAATGTGTACTTTATCATTGTAAACAGAGCTTCCTGAACATTTCTATAAAGTCTGCTTTTTGAATCAACATTTAAACAATCAGCACTGCCCTTTCTCTCCTTTTATGTTGTGGTGGTTGTATATGGATTCTAAATAAGGTATAAGATATTAGGGTTTTTCATATTTAAGCAGAGAAAAAGAATTTAAACACAGAAAAAAAAGCTGGAATTCTGAATGACCACAGGTATTACCTTTGTTGACTTGAACAGTAGAATTTCTGTTCTCCTTATCCATCTCAGGAATTAAAGAATTTTATGTGACATGGCTGATGTGTTGATCAATAAAACAACAACAATCATTTACACTGCAAGTTTAGCGCAGTTTCAAAAATCTGCATTAACCAAGCTGGTAGTTGTAGCAGAATCAATAGACAAGGCATCTTGCTTAGTGGTGTGAATAAATGAAGCATGACTAAACTTTTAGCACCCAATGAATACAGATTCAGATGATAAAATACATGTGCGGAGTGTGTTCTGCAAGCTATGCAATGACAGTGTGCTTGAGAGTGTAATGCACAATAATGTCAAAAGTATTGAGAAATTCTTACTTTAATTTTCACTCTGCTTCACTCAATATTTGCATTGTGAGTTTGCAGTCAGCATTCACTTGATTTTGAGACCTGTTGCAAAGGACCTTCGTAAATTTGCTCCTGTGTGTTTATGTCAGTTCTATAGCTTCATGTTACTTTAAATTTCTCCTCCTGTTTTCCTAACCACTCATCCCCTTATTTGGCACACTTTAATCTCTAACTACCTCCCTTCTACTGTCAGTGACGTTTCTGATGTGTCACTACTGCTATAGGAGTCAATCATCTTTAGTTCAGGATGCAGATAAAAGGAAAGATAAAAGGAATGAAACTGGTTTTTTATTAATGATCTAATATGTTTGTGTTTAAACAACAATGACTCCAACTGGTACTATTTTAATACAGATGCTTGAATTCAGAAGGACTATACTATAGCTTTGTGAGATAAATTAAAACAAACATCAAATCATTCTGTTTCTAATCTAATCTGCTAAATCAAACAGTTTAATTGAATCTGCTTTAATTGCTTTCTGTTTTTTTCTCAGTTGGTTCAGACTTCCCCAAAGTGTTAAATTTTCTTTTTAAAAAGGTGCCCTATTGACCAACAAGATGACATTTCCTAAATGCAGATCTACATACATATAATACATAATGCAACAATGAATATGTTGCACAGTAAAAAACCCCAATGATACGAAGCATTGAATATTCTGAAGAAACCCAAAGAATGCTTATTTTCATTCACACATACATGAGTATACCAGATCTGTATTTTCCAAACAAACAGAAATGAAAAAAACCCTGAGCATCACAATGAAAATAATTGATAGTCATTCGCTACAGGTGGATGCTCTTCTTACAGTAACAAAAGAATTAACCATTTTTGATTAGGCAAAGGAAAAACATCCTAAACCTCTGAAAATCTATATTTCTCCCATCTGTATTTTTATTTATTCAGAGCATTGAGCTCATTACTGGTTCTCATTCAAAATATCTAAGCATTCCTCTGTTTTCTTCACTGAAAAGCAGGTATCTTTCATTCTAATCAATGAAGGACTTGCACAGTTATCATGTGTCTGGAGGTGAAATAAACCTCTCCAAATTGGACATTCATTAACAGGTACTATATAACACTAAAGAATCTGAGCTACTGGTTTTCCCAGTTGATTTTTTTTTTTCTATTTTTACTATCATGGTCAATTAAATGTAAATACTTTATGAATGTTACAGTACATATTGTTTAAATTGGCTAACTTACTAAGAGTTTATTATCTTAAATCTGTGAAGTAAACAAGAAGAGTGAATACTAAAGACAGTAGCTCAGCATAAAAATGTGATATGCCCTTGAACTTATAACACTGCAGTAAGCAATTACCTTAAAGAAGCCACCCACACAACAGAACTATGGCTTTGTTCCTTATCTTCAAAGAACAAGCCACTTGCATCTGGATCAAATCCTTTAAACAATACACGAACACTCAACATCAAAGCACTTTAATTTTCTTCAGTTATTTAATTTAATTAGAGCTAATACAGAAATGAATTTAGACACTGATTGCTGTGTAGAAAATCCCCAGAAAACATGTTCAAGAAATTAATCAATTTGGTTTTAATTTTATAAAGAATTTCCCCCCTAGTACCTGACAGGAGCGCCTCTGCTCTGTGCAGGTTTCAGCAAGACTGTCACAGTGCTGTCAGTTTGATTCAAAGGTGTTTCAAGTTCATATGGTGGCATAGAGGGTGCTAGAATAAGAAAAGAGGCAAAAATAATCATTATTCCTGCATTTCTTCTCTCAAGAGCTGTATCTTTATTTGAATACATTGAAAGGCTTTTTCAAATATAAAGATCGTATTATAGTCTAAGATGCTTTCTGTTACAACACAAGTATGAAACAACTGTTAAATAACTTCAGCAAGAAAAAAAAAACAACAAAGAAATCCCAGCTCACTGCCAATTTCAAGACAGGAAACAGATACTAGTAAGAGTAAGTTTGCAGAAAGTATTGAGAATCCATGACTTGGAAATAAAAAGTTATCTCAAGAAAAGCATCTGCAAATATGCAAGCTGAAGTGACTACAGTTTCTGAAACTGAGCCCAGCTTTTTCACTGTGTCAGGGGTATTAGGACGTGCTCTCAGAAATTGTCATTCCTGGTATTTTCACTAGTGCTGTAACTGTCCTATGTCTATTGTCCACCACAGATATAATTTACAGTAATGAAGCAGGATTATCATGAGAGCTTATCTTAGGCTTGAAGCCACACTCAATAGCACTTTTGCAAACTGTGTCTTCATTTGGGAATTACAGTTGTGATTAAAACAAACTGCCCCAG
Source organism: Gallinago jamesoni (assembly GCA_025769975.1). NCBI lineage: Eukaryota > Metazoa > Chordata > Aves > Charadriiformes > Scolopacidae > Gallinago > Gallinago jamesoni. The sequence continues at coordinate 101,660,405 of JAOQGH010000012.1, forward strand.
TGATTGTCTTTACTGTTGCTACTTTTTTCAGTGCTATCATCTAGTCCTATTTTTATCATATTGGATGGAAGGCTGCTCAGTAAATTGGTTGTTTAGCAGTCTGTTGTATCCTTATTCTGCAGTAGTTAATGAGGAAACACAGCTAACAGATTTAAAGGTTATAGAAGCAAAAAGTGGTCATTGCAATGATCTCTTCTGACCACAGGAATAATGCAAGGCAGTGAACCCCCCTCAACTAATTCCTTCCTGAAAAGGAAGGAATATACATTTGGTGGGGAAGAAGATTTTTCCTTTAGCAGGTTCTTCTAATGGCTAACTATACTTCATGTTGAACAAGGAGATCTATTTGGCATCTCAATTTGTTTAGCTCCATCTTCCAGCCACTAGATACTTTGCGTACCATACTGACCAAGTTACCCAGACTATATTATGCTCCACGTACAGATGGTATAAATCTCTAGGCTCCTCTAGCAAACTAAATAGCTCCAACAACGTTAGTCTTCAAGTGTATTTTCTGATCCTTTTCACCTTCCCAGTACCAGCTGCATCTACTTGAAAGGTACATGAACATCTTTCTCCTTTATCCATATTGCCCTACATATGCAAGTAAGGACTGCATTAACACTTTTGTCCATAACTCTTCAGTCTCCTATTAAAACATTAACATCATCTTCGCCACTTTTCACTGATATTCACCAGTTTTGAAATGCTTCACCAATTAAAAAAAATATTCTTCAGAAACTTCCTTGTAAGTTGAGAGGATTTTATTCTGTTTACAATTCTGGATAAAAGGCACAAACATTTAGACTAATCAAGTAATTTGGGTACCCGCTTTGAGAAGCCTAAAGGCATAATGTTCCATAGTACTTTAAAGATTCATACAGAATTTTCACATATTTCAATTTTGAATATCCAGATCTTGGATTGTTCACATAATGCCCCATTCTTAAGTTGACCATCCTGAACATAAGGAATGCACAGAGTAAGTGCATTTCCAAAGAGCTCTATTAACTCTGAACAGTTTTAGAAAACTGTGTCATTTCTTGCCCTTGGTCTCCTGCCCAGATCTTAACAAGTCTTGTAATCTTCCTAACTGATGACTCCTAGGTCCCTACTTGCACTCTTTACTAATTTTAGTCTCCCTCCGTAAAAACTGTCTTCCTGTCCAGCATATGAGTTTTGGTTCTCCCAGTCCCATCTGTTAGTCCTAGCTCCTTTTTTTCTTCTCCACAGATCCTTGAACATTATTTATTCTTACACCTTTTTCCGATCTAGGTTAGGACTCTTTCTCCTGCATCCTGCCCACATATAAAGAAGGAGCATATCATTACACAGAGAAAACAGGAGATATTCTTCCTGTTCAAAGTTTTCGCAACTGCACAGCAGTCTTCAGCAGCAGAAAGCTCAGATGGACTAAAAGGTAAGCCCTTTACAGACTCTATCTGTGTTGGGCCACACTGAGTTGATGAACATCAAGGCAAGGCTCTAAAACCTTGGAGAACTTATATCTATTTAGTGAGGATGTTGTCTGGAGTGACATATGCTGCTCAACTCTGTCAAGCTTCCAAGCTTTGTGTGCAAACTGCAACATTTACAAATCACCCAAATCTGGGCTTATTTTCAGAGTGATGGCTCAGAGTAATGTCTCTCTTGCTAAATATCTAAATCCCTGTTTGAAATCACTTCACTAATGTTCAGTCACCAGAATTTTTCATCATGTCAGCAATATTCCTGAAATTGATTAAATTCCTCTTAGTATGAAAGGCAGCATATAAAATTTCAGCCCGCACAGCTGACTGTTCGTTGTTACATACAACAGAAAACAGTCTTCTAATACAGTGCCCATCAATTTTGATAGCAGGCCTTGTTATGAGCTCTGCTTTTGGTAGTATGTATTTAAATATAGATCACTTCATCCATCAATGCCAATCACATAAGTGTAGAATAAAATATGGCAACTATTTACAGTACAGAATAGTACTACTCAAACACTTAAGACAGGAAATTAAGAGTATTTTATTCAAATGAAAATGCAGTCTAGACTCAGACAAATTACAATGCAATGACTCAATTCAGAATCTGGTCTGTATGCACTGTTGCCACCTCATCTGTTCTAAAAGACAGTGAAACCTCTCATCCATAAATGTTTGGCATTTTCATTTCACATCTCTCCAAAATGGAGAGCAGTGGCCACATCAAGAGCCTTAAAGCCTTACAGTGAGACAGTGAGATCACAAGCCAATAGCACTTGCAAAGAGGGTACCATATTCAAAAGTTAAAATTTCAGTTGTGATTTTTCAATGATACTAAGAAATGTATTCTTCTGATTCACGGTAGCCTATAAGTCAGTCTGATTCCCAAGCATGTCTGCAGTATCTGTTCAATGAGGTTTAGTTGGTGCCATATCAACTTCAGAAAAAAACAATTTAAGATCCAGCCCTATTGCTAAACGCCCAGATTCTCCTCTGCTCTCAATAGTCTCCTTCCTTCCTCATTCTAACAAGGGCTGATTCTGCCATCCTAACTCATATCGAGTCTTGCTATGTCAGAAGTTGATTTCTGACAGAGAAAGTTTCTGCTCAATATGGGAAAGGGGATGGAAAATGAACCTCGTCATTACTGATCAGTGTTAATTACATTTAGACTTTCTATAAAGAATAATTTTATAACTTGAAAATTAACAACTTTTTTTTTTGTCTCTACCTACACCTGTATTGGCAATAATTTCCAACTTGCATTAACTGCCTTTTCCTATAAAAATAAAAAAGAAATTGCTCTACTTCTGATTAACACTTGTTGGGATTTTTTTCATTCCAGTGGGGACAGAAAATGAGTGATGGGGAAAAGTACAAAGAATTAGAGTAAAAGAGAACACAAATAGATAAGGTAATTTTCCGTAAATATTGTCAAGGCGTCATAGTTCAACTGTCAGTTTAATCCCCAAGAAGACTGTAGAAAAGTGAAAAGGGATTCCAACTGTAACTTTGCAAAACATTTTGTCATCAATTAAATAAGCATTTTAGAGTACAATAGTATTGCATCCCATCAGCTAGAGAAATGAAGTGTTCCTCCGCCTCTGGCAGAACTTTAAAATACTGTTCATGGATCTGCAGATGTGACAGAGTCATGCTGCTGTTATCTTGAAAACCACTAGTCCTGATGTTCTTGTCTAATACAGTTTCATATCCACTTCAGTCCACATGCCTGCTAGGAACATATGCAGGCTGGCAGTTAGTTACACTTTCTAAGTGAGTGCTAGACATATAGTATTTCTGCTCTACTCTCAATTGTTCATGGCTCATTAAAGAGATTTTCCAGCACCGTTACTGTACTAATTTAGAATCATGTCAAGGCTGACTAAGCTCTGAATGGAACCCTCATCCTCATGTCCAAAAAAACCTATGCTAAATGTTGCAATAACAGCTGGCACTGACTGCAAGCACATAATTCATAGGGTTTCTTGGGTGATAAGTTATAGTTGTGAATAGGAATTTCAAAGTATGAGCTGATATTTAAGCTCTTGGAAGTTTTTCAGATATGTTAATGTATGTCACTTTGACATCTTCAGCGATAAACATGTACTTTGCTTTTTCAATTTATTGCTTGTTCAATCCTAAAGAAGAAGCAAACAACAAAAGAATTACCCATGGCATTAACATAAGCAAACAACACTATTCTTTAATCAAGTACCTGATATTTTGGTGGTGAACTGATTTGTGATTGGAGGTCCAAAGCCTTTAGCTGTGCTGGCTCTTATGGTAAAAGAGTAGGTAGTGCCAGGATACAGTCCAAAAAAGAGATAGTGCGTTTCATTTCCCAGCTTTGAGACTCGTCCACTTTGATTGGATAAATCTATTTCTGGGTCAAAGGAACTGACTGCTTTGTAGGTGATCTGCAAAAGAGTAAGAGAGTTATAAACTGCCTTGAGCAGATGGACAGAGATTGCATCTTTATCCAGTAAACCCTTCTGATGTATGCACTGTCAGACATTTTATGATAAGCTATCTTACTCTCGTATACTCTTCAAATCCTGAATCCCACAAAGGGACACAGAAACTCAGCCATAACTGGTATGAGTTATTACTTTTATAGATACAGAGACTTAGAGGCAGCTAGATTACAACTCTAAAGGACGGGTTCAGGCTTACATTAATTCTTTCAAGATGCTGGCTTTACCAGTGTCATTTTTTGAATTCATCTTACTGTTGCTTTTGATCAGCAACAATAATAAAACCAAAACAATCAGACAAAAACAGATAAAGAACAGAAGACACACGCCCCAGTTCCAGCTGACTTGACTAAAATTACACTTTGCTCTGAATAAGATTATCCGTAAATGATTAAGGGCAGCTTAAGGCAAATTTTTCAGAAAGTGGGTAAAGCTTGTATTTTAGTCTAAAGCCTAGCTATTGTAATTGCTAATTTGGAATTTTTCAGGTTATTATATTGTACCTAGGTCAGACTCTCATTTGGAGGAAAGGAGAGATAAAATGGTAAGTAATATATGCAGACTGTGTATTGTATCCTCAGTCCCTTCTTTAATTCAAACAGTATTTTTAGTTTTCATTAGAAATGTTAATATAAGTTCACAGTAAAACTTGATCCAGATTTCTTCTATTAAGTACTAATTTCCATGCACTGTAATGAGAATTTAAAAATAAGAAATCCATTAAAAAATTAAAAAGTAAGGATGATTCATCCCTCCTTTTTACTTTTAAAGTTTCATTTGTATGCAAATAATTCCAACACTTATTATATAAAGTAATAAATGACATTCTTTTTGCTGTATTTACTCCATATCATTATAATTAAGAAGGCATGTAAAACAATACATAGAAACATCTAAGTGTTTGCATTATACATTACCTTAAACACTTGCAGTTTCCTAAAACCTTAGTGAAAATTGATTTTTATATGACCCATCTAATATAACATCAATAAAGTGCTCAAAATTAGTAATAAAAACTTTGATACCGCCTAGATAAACCCCGACATTATTGCAGTAGATATACGCAGATCCTCTACAACTCCTCATCCATAAATTGAACTGAAAGGGCCTTAAAAACTGCTCAACTAACTTTCCTAATTCTAACAGAAGACATAAGAAGATTACACTAGCAAATATCTGAACTTTTATCAGTAAAGATAGTAAAGTTACATATTGCGCAAAAGATTCTTCCTTTCTGATGCCAAGTGTTGTTATGCCTGTTTGTGGGAGGGTCATAACTTCTTGGGAAATTTTAAAAGACAGGTTAGACAACTGCATTGTAACTACGTTTTATATACAGCTGATCCTCTTTTGCCACAGATATGTGAACTAAATGACTTCTTGCAGCGCCCTTTAACTGTGTTCTCTATACTGGATTTTCTGAAATCTCACTTAAATTTTACTCAAAATAATACCAGGCTATTGGAGACTCTGCAGGCTCTGTTAGAGTCTTAGATTTGTTTTGCAGTATTATTAGAAGCTAAGTAGTTGAGATTCTATCATGAAATAAGTTCTTCCATGGATCATGCAGAACATATGAAAAAAAGAAGCATTTTGCCTGATCAAAATGAACTTGCACTGTTTCTGTATTTCAGTCCTACTTGTAAGACTCTTAATATTTTTTCTTTTTTTAAAAAATTAATTTCTTATGTCCACCATTGCTAATACCAGCTCAGCTTTGCATTGATAACAAAATAAAAGAAACGGTATGAGGATCATTTTGTCATGGGATGTTGACTATTTTTATCAAATTTAGATGAAACCTTGCCCAAAGGACTAAGCCCTTTATTTCTGCAACTGTGAACCTGTACTGGTGATAGAGGGGCAAAATGGTATAATTTGTCATTATATCATTTTTTCATCTAAAGGCTTTTTTCTTTAAATATTGGTAAAATAATTGGATTTGCACTTAATTTCACAATAGCAACGAATACTTTAAGACTTAAACACACAGTTTTTCCCAGCACATATATTAAAAGACCATTTCCTTTAGGCATTAAAAATAAGTGCCTGGCCCCAGAAAACAGACTAAATGATGAGATTTTTAACAACATAGAAAGTTAGGTACTCAGAGTAAGAAATGTTAGACACAGAGGTGAGACTGAGCTTTCTCTCTGGGTGCAGGCATGCAGACTCAGGACTACAGATTAAGTTCATCTATCTGCTGGAATTCAAGACTCTGGAACATCCTGCTGAAAGGCGTCTGCGGCTGTAGTCTTCACGCTGCCCCCAAGAAAAACAGCTCTCAGTTGAAGAAACTGCTCTGGAAAGAGAAACCCTCCTCCAAAGTCTGATTCAGGCTTATATACTTGCAGTTCTGCCTCACTCAAGCTGCTTATCTTCAACTCTAGACTGAAGTAACTGGCACTCTTGTACTAGTTTTCCTTCTAGCACTACAATTCTTTCACCCCTGGTTGTGTAGAGCCCAGTGGTGGGCAACAAGTGAATGGAAGGAATCTCCACCCCTTGCTGCAGCTCTGCACCCGAGTCACTGCCCTGCAGATTATCATGAACTGGGGAATCCCTCAGGCTGAAACGTCCCCTTGTCCAGGCCTCCCCATTATTAGTGCTCATCTGCTAGGCCATCCTCTGAAAGGTGAATGCCATGAGCACCATAGTTTTCATGAACATACCAAATGTGGCATACGTTTGTGTAAGAGCAGCTTTAACGGCTATGCTTTTTAGATCACAATTGTTGATGTGCACACAGCCAAGGCTCAGATGACTCTTTGTCTTAGCTTCGGCTTGCACCAAGGCATAGGCAGGCGCTCGACACCTCGCTTCTCAAGCCGTGGTGATTTGGAGCTGTGCTGGATGCATTACCTTGACAGCATAACAATCAGCCAGAAAGGTGCCTACTGAGACATTATGGACAGTCTAAATCAACCTATAAAATGCAGGTACCTAAATTTCATCTAACGTGTCTGGATCTTATCCTGTGAGCTACTTTAGTTTGCTAAAATGTACCTGAAGTATACTTTTATGTTTCACTTGAAGTGTACATTTAAAGCAGGTAAAATGTCCTTGGGATTTACTATGTATATTTGTTGGCCTCCAGGTAGTTTACCAGTCAAATTTATTAAAACTTAGTGATACATTTTAGGCTTATCAGCAAATATCAGGGCATAAAAAATATCGACAAACACACTTTCAGCAACTAGGTGTCTATTCACATTCAGACACCTGACTGGACTGAGTTGGCATCTTAAAAAAAGGGATGGTTTGATTGCATCAGTCTGCTGGTATCTTAAAAAATAATTAAATCAAGCTTCTGATTTAACTGTTTGCCTTGCTCCCTCCATCTCTGCTTTGAGGTGTATTACACAAACAGTATGAAGAGATAGCAGTATTTTATTTTCACCTCAATATTCTCTTCACTGTTGAAATGCTAGGTTCTTTTGATGTTCAGAGACTTGCACAGTCCTGAATACCTTAGAAAGTCTGGCCAAGCTATTCTGTTTCATCTCTGAGTACACCTGCACAATTCCCATTCAGACAATGGAGTTATGCATGCATATACATTTAAGAATGAACTGCATGTAAACAGTTGCTATGGCTTCAGCAGGGACAGAGTTGACTTTCTTACTAGCAGATGATATAGTGCTATGTTTTGGATTTGGGATGAAAATAGCATTGGTAAAACACTGATGTTTGTGGTTGTTACTTAGCAGTCAAGGCCTTTTCTGCTCCTCATACCGCCCCACCAGTGGTTAGGCCGGGAATGCACAAAAACCTGGGAGGAGACACAGCCAGGACAACTGATCCCAGCTGACTAAAGGGATATTCCACACCATGTGATGTCATGCTCAGTATATAAACATGGAGTAAGAAGAACATGAAGGAACGGGAGACTTTCGAAGTGACGGCATTTTGTCTTCCCAAGTTATCATTATGTGTAATGGAGCTCTGTTTTCCTGGAGATGGCTGAACACCTGCCCGCCCATTGGAAGCGGTGAATGAATTCCTTGTTCTGTTTTGCGTGTATGCGTGGCTTTTTCTTTCTTATTAAACTGTCTTTATCTCAACCCACAAGTTTTTCTTCACTTTTACTCTTCCAATTATCTCCCTCATCCCAACTTGGGGGTGTGAGCTAGCAGCTGCGTGGTCCTCGTCGCTGGCTGGGGTTAAAACATGACAGCAGTGTATATACTCCTCAGCAATGCAATTAGACACACATGCATGTTCCCAAGTATAAAGATGATTTGCCAATGTGTGTTACCACATACATAAAGCCTAACATTAATATATTAACTAAAGTATTCTGATCCCTGAACACAGGCAACTATTGAACTAGTTGGAAAGTAGTTAGCTTTATAAAAAATCAATTCGTGCTTTTTCATAACATTTTCTCCTCTTACAATAACATAGTTTTCAAAACAGTATCAGTAGGTTACCATTCAATTTAACTTTTCTTGTACACTGTATCTCATTTAGGTGTTTTTTTTTTAAACAAAGCATTTCAATAGCAATTTTGTAGTAAGGTCAGGCAAGAAGTTTAACAGTGATTACTGTCTGACAGCTTAATCTGTGCAGCCTTTTGTCAATTTTTCTAAAAGGTATTCAGGCAGAGGTTCCACATGACGAAAAGCAGTGATTTTTAGACATCTAACAACATACAATTTTGTTGAATTTGCATTTTAAAAATGTTAGGTTTTTTTTTAATTATACCTGCTTGTTTCTATTACAATAGACTTCCTGTAATGAGTCTTATCTAAATGTGATGTTGACTGTCACCACTGTGTTATGTCTCCTCTTTTTTCAAAAATTCGCTAAGAGCTGTCTCTCAATCTTTTAAATATTTGATCCACGTTACTAGATAGAATGCTGTATCACATGGTTCTAAAAATAGCAGTTTTCTTAAAGCTGATAACCCAGGAACATTTTGGGTCCTGCACAATTCACTCCTACTTTATACATTTGATTTTATTACTTTCTAAATGCTACTATCTTCAAAAAGAAGATTCATTTTACATAAACTGGAAGAAAATTAATTTTCTTACTAATTATGCACTTTTGAAAATCAAAACTATACATAAAACCCAAAACATAGCAAAATGCTAGGTACCTCATACAAAGTAATCACACCATATGTTTGCGCTGGCTCTCTCCACTGAAGAAAAATCTTCTCTTCAAAGGTGCTTCCTTGAATGGATTCAAGTGGCACAGCACTCGGGACTAACGGATAAAAAAAGGAAAAAAAGCTGTTTTGAGAAAAATTTCAGGAGACACTCTGTTTAATATTTGCACTGTTGAGGCATAACAACCATCCCACTATTACTTCCCCAAGACTGAAGCAAAGACCAGGGTAGCTCAGGAGGAGAATGACTAATTTAACAAGACAGTGCCATTAAGGAAACATGTATGTCACCTTCAGTGCAAAAAGGAATTAGTGAGCATCGCAATTTTCCCATAAACCACTATGATGAAAATAAAGAACAAATCAGCTCTTTATAAGGAATTAGGCAATATCTCAAATATAAATTCTTGTAAATAATACCTACTTGTGACACCTTCTTATCAATAGTGTTACTGTCTCATAGTGTAAAACACATTAAACTTTCATATATGAAAATGGACAAGCATTGAAATAACAAGGTATACTTTCAACACACAGAACTAGAATAGTTAGTTTGCAAAGACAAGTCACATGTTGCATAGAAAATCTTATCTGAAGGCCATGAACTGAGCAGTTATGCCATGAGGGAGGTCAAACACTGGCAGAAGTTACCTGGAGAGTCTGTAGGACACCCCTCTTTGGAGATACTCAAAACTCAAGTGTACAAAACCTTGAGCAATCTGCTCTCACTCTATCTGTTCTGAGCAAAATGTCAGACTAAATGAGCTCTCGAGGTCCCTTGCAACCTACATTATTGTGTGATTTGAAAAATCATGATGAATATTCGGGTCAGTATACCCTGTCATGTTACATCCAGATTTATGTACCTTACTGAAAGTGCATGGTATACTACAAAGTTATAATTTTTGACCACGGTATTCTCTCAACCACTGATGCTGTTTTTTAATATAAAATTATTAATTTTATTCTTGGAATAATATAAAGTTCCAGAGGGTCAGGAGTAAGAAAATATTACATCAAATTTTAGAGAAAATACATAAACAGACCAGATAACAGACTGTAGCTTTGTCATCCTATAATTGAAATGAATCAAAATTGGAGGATGACAGCAGAATTAATTCTAATTAAAAAAATTTTTGTTAGCTATGCTTTGTCAATCTGTTGCATTAGTGACTACACATTCCTAAATTGTTTAATTTATTCCCTCATATATTTTTATTAGAAATTAGAACTACACAAAACCAATACAGCATATATTCAATGATTTAATAGGTTTAAATGACATATTTTAAGTATTTATTGTAAGCGGAACTCATCATTGCTGAAGTTCCTTCTAGATATCTTTTCAGCATGTTTGCAGTAAATCTATCATTGATCTGGAAGAAAACATAAAGCTATTCCTCCTCAGCTTGCATATGATAAAAAAAGACAGATCTGTTATATGAGGCAATGCTAGTCATTTGGTAAGGTTTCTGTGAACAGTATGCATTTTAAAATGGCTAAAGGCAAGGTCAAAGAAACTAAAGTACACTTGCAGAGGGCACTAAGGGGATACACCTCAGAAGAGAGTCTTCTGGAAGGGTGAAACTTATTCCTGGTGCATGACAAATTCAACAAGGAAGTCCCATTTTGGTACTGTAGCTAAGAGAGCTCCAGTAAACTCTCTACGTGTATAATCTCAATAATATCATCAAGGACTTAGGAGGATAGTATAACCTCTTCATGCAACATTTCTAGAGCATTACAGAGACGCAGTAGCCAATTCTGCTGTCCGTGCTTCAAAAAGGACACTCACAAGTTACATTATTGCTCAAAATTAAAAAAAAATGAGATCTGAAACCCCCATGTTAGCTGAAAATTACTAAAAGGTAGGGAATATCTATATATTTCAGTGTCTCTACATGTAATATATTGCCTGAATAAGGAACCAACAGTGTCCAGTGGCTGGAAAGTCAAAACTAGAGAAATTGAAACCACAAATGAAGAACAAGTATTTAATGTTGAGCATATCACTCAACAGAAAAGCTTACATGAGGATACTGTGGACCGTCATGTAAAATTTCTTCAAAATGATACTGGAACTTTTAAGAGGCAAAACACAGTTCAAGCACAAGTTACGAGTTTAATGAAGAAATGATTATATGATGTGTGATGTTATGGGCTACGTAAAAGATCATTGTAACGCTTTCAACAGACCCTTTACTGCCTTAAAATTGGTGAAGTTAGTGGAAAATCTGTTACGGACTTTAGTGAAAGTAGAACATGCACTTACATAGAAAAGAGTATTTACTGTCAGTTAGTATGCATGTACAATGTATAAGTACATGTAAATACAAAAACTCACCATCTTCATCAGTTTGTACTACAAGTTCCTGGCTTTCTTTTCGTCCTTCGGGATTCATTAATACTAACTTGATGCTGACATTTGTGTATGGTGATAGATTAGTAATTGTGTGCTGGGGATGTGAACTTTCGGTATCCCAGCTTACTTCTTCTCTCACTTGCTCTTGTCCTCCAGCCTGGTAACGGTAATGGACCGTGAGGTTGTATCGATGGCAACGTGTGACATTATATCCAAAAGGCTCCCAGCAAATAGTGATTTGTCTAGATTTGATCTCCACAACCTCTAGTTTTCGTGGCCCACGCATTGGATCTGCAAAATTACCAACATAATTCTAGTATGATCATTTACTCATATAATAATATAGTAATAGTAATATGAGTAATAAGAAGTTTTACAGTTCTGTAAATATGACATATAAGCAGAAACAGAAATTCATTGCTTTATCTTTCATAGTGCAAATGACAACAAAAGTACAGGTCTCTGAAAAATCGGGAAAAAAAAAGTGTGAAGAAGAGAGAAGAGTCTTTTAAAATGAAGAGCAAAGTACCAGAAAGTTTTTATGCTTAAATTCAAAGTGCATGATACAGTTTAAATAGCGCTTACTTTTTACCTATTGATTGCAAAAAATAAATATTATTTTTTTTTACGAATTAATTTTTGTTAATACTTTTAGAACAAAAAACTTCACAAAACAAGTATCTAAAAAGAAAAGTTAATTTTAGAGAAAACTTCCAAATACATGGTGATTTTCCCCCAGAACCATTTATACCAAAAAAAAAAAAAAAGTGTCAGGTGGTTCTTCAGCTATTTCTTATTCATTTGTTTTTAAGTTAGACTGAATGCAATTATTCAATCTCCATTTGGCCAGGACATAAAGTTAATATTCCAATTCCTTTAAAATAGTCCATAGGGTTCTTTTCCCATAAACATTAGCTGTTAATAGCTTTTTTTTTTAACCACATCTGAAATAAACAGTGAAAATACCTCATTTTTTTTGTAGTGGTTTAGCAAAAAAAAAAATCAAAAGAAAATGACAGGAGGTACATCAGCCCATATCTTACTGCATCTGTGCTTTCCTAGGGATCTTCGATTGACAACCAGTCATAAATCACATATAATAAAATCATACCCAAGAACTTATGTCTATATACAAGAACCAAAGACTGTGGTTGACTAAGTTAAATTTTCTTCAGTCCTACTGGTCCCAGCAATTAAGATAGAAAAGTGAACTCAAATTTCCACCGCATTACAGCAAACCACTGAGTTGACACACACCCCACATTTTCAAAACACTGTCATTAATAGAGCTATTAAATATATTTAGCAATAATCTGTGTTTTTTTTCATATAGGAGCCCTCAACAAGATTAAAGACAATGTCTGGTTTTATCCACTGCTTCACTAGTTAAATGCTTAGAAGACTTTTAATGAGCTAGAGGCCTCTTATACGTAAACAAATTAATATGCATCTTCTCTCTTTTATGTTTATTAATCAACATGTCTTCACTAGGAATGTTCTAAACAATTTACACAGGATTTCATCTTTTTACTTTTTAATAAAATCCCTGCATGCTTGAAATATTTGTTCAAAGATGTTATTCATCTTAACTCCTTGAAGAAAAGGTGTTAAGAAATTGCTTGGTCTCTCTAACATCTACAAAGCACGGTATTTTTTTCCCTTTCTAATCCTCCAGCTTTTTTCTTTTTTTTTTTTTTTAATTAATTGCCACTACCCAGCAGTGTTGATCAGCAATACAGAATACTTGCCAATTGGCAACAAAATGGCAAAGCAAAACAAATTTATTAACAGATCTAATCCTGGTCTCCTTTCTAGTGACTAGACTGACTGACAAAATTGTTCTCACCAAGGGTAAATCACAATAGACCCATTTACCTGCTACCACACTCAAATACCCCAGCTAAGAATCCTAGTGTTTGGGATACTTTCTATTGCAACAACTATTATGACTAATGATGAACAAACCTCAAAGACTGGCAAGTCCTAAGAGTTTAATGTCTTTCTTAAGCATTTATTTCTGCATAATTCAGACATAAATTTCATGAAAAAGGAGTTGTTGCTTTTTTGGTTTCATACCAGCTTCTAAGTACTTCTTCATTTAGGTGAGACTATGAATAGCAAAGGACATTTGATGGGTATTGTGTACCTGTAATGCTATCTGAATGGGCTAAATAGGACTAGAAAATCAACAAAATTGAGGTGACCCTGATATACAACATTAAGCAGTTGAACAATGTTCCTAGCTGCAAGAATATGGAACAGCCTGTGTAGTTCCATAGTAGGCACATCAGAAAATTCACAGGGGAGCTGAGAAATCATTTTGTTAGAGACATAATACTAATTTGTAGCAATTTAAAACTGAAATTGAGTGGCTGTAAAAAAAAGAAAGAAAAAAGATCAAAACCTATCCACCTATCCAAGATTTCTGGATTTCTGCCCAGGAGTGAGATTTTCTTATGTCATGTTACCTTAATAAAAAGTACAAGTTACCCCTCTAGTTAAATCTTGAAGTCATTGCTATAAGAATGACAGGTACATTTTCACTTCTAACAAAACAGACAAGGGAAAAAAGAGATTAAATTGTAGAAGATGGAGACAATATAGCTTTTGTTGACATTCACAGGATAAAGCTCATCAGACAAGGAAAATATCCTGGTTGCTTTGGTTCCTGACTGATTCTGTAATATACAGTATCACATAACTATGCAGCTCATATCTGTTTTTTCCTTGCCATTCATTCATAGTTTATGCAACTGATGGGGCCCTAATGACCCCTTTGTGGGGTAAGCATAGTGTGTCAACTAGTCAAGGTGTCAGACAGTCAATGACAGCACTTAGTGAAAAGAAAGGGAAAGGAAGGATATAAAAAATCTTGTGACACAGCAGATCAAGACATACGAGGAAAGATAAAGCAAGACCTTACAGGATACACCAGATGGGATAACCAATGGTTTATGGGGGATGTCCACTGAGAAAGTGAGGTTGAGTATTCCAGAGAATGTGCATGAAAAAGACTCTGAAGATACAGGCCTGTATGCCAAAGGATTTACCCACTTTGTGTCCTCAACCTCACTTCAAAATTCTCTACATAGACATGTTTAGGGCAATAGATGATTCTTTATTATTTCTTTCATCAAAAATTCCTGAAGTACTACTTTATTTGCTTGATTTTTTTCCCCCAATAATGCACTTGTTTCATTTATCAGACATGACTTCATTGCAGACCTGGGGATATCAGTTCTCATCTGCTCTATACAGTTGAGTTCTCAGTTATAACAGATTTATACACTTCAAGTGCATGCCAATTTTTTGGTTAAATTCAGTTAATTCATACCGTAAGTAGGAAAGAGATTAAGGGAAACATGTCTACTTTTAACCAGAAAAAAAGGATAAGGTAGCAATGGAATTTTTGGATTAAAAAAACATGTGGCTCAAAACAGCCATGAAAAATAGCTGTTACTGCAACAAAAGACAGGAAAAGAAGTTTCCATTTGATCAAGTTAGTACTGAGCTTCTCTGGAGGTATTGTTCTGTACCCCAGAGGAAATATTTAATGTGATATGGTTCTGAGAGCACAGTACATCACTTCCAATACACTGGAAAGTATATGCTCTTCATGACGAAGAATGCAGAATACTTGGGGAAGAAAACTGTTAAGGAACAGAAAAAGAATGATGGCTAATGACTACGGCTTAAAAGGGAAAGATGAATTAATTACCACAGCATGAGGACTTCACTTAGTCAATTGTGTTTTCTACAGGATCTTTTTATCACCTTCCAATGGTAAGCTCCCAACATAAGTAAAGACACTTGCACTAACTGTTCATGCACTACTTTAAGCTTGTTACCCTAGCAATGGTCTGCTGTTGCTACGTTGCAGCAGGTACGGGATAGTTACATAGAGAAGTGCTAATCACAACTGAAATTATGTTTTTTAGAGGAGAAGATGAATAAGGAGATTAATAGATTAATGTGCCATAACTATTATATTATATTATATGGAACATATACACCTCGTTCCACAACAGCTATCTGCTGAACCATTGGTTTTTTCCCTACTTCGCATAGGCCCACCTGCAGAGAGGTTACACAGCCAGACCTCTCCACTCACTCTGCACTTCTCTGGATGAACTGAGCCTGTGTTGTTCCTCAGTATTACAGCTATTGTCTTACACCTCACTGGTACAAATCATAAGGCGAATGGGGAAAACAAGGCCTACCAACTCATAAGAGAAGACGTTTTCCTCCCAAAGGTCCGCACTGCCTGTCATGCCTGAAGCTTAGCCACGTAGTTCTTACCAGTTCCCCTGCTGGTGCCTGCAGCATTTCTCATACTGGTCTCCTTCTGCCAGCTTCAGCAGGGTATCAAGCAGTGAAGTCTGACAGTTGCAGCTCTGACCTGAGGGACCAGCAACCCCAGTTCTAGCCCCTGGCACTTTAGCATCCCATTTAAGCAGTGGATCCTTCTCTGCTCCGCTCTGTTTTCCTGAGAATATGGAGTAGAGACTGACAGACAGGATCAATTTCCATTGCAGCTGCAATTCACAGCTCATTTCTCTGGAACTTCACACTTTACCTCTTACCACAAGTACAATGCTTTTTCAGAAACTCAATTTCAGAATCACAGAGACATTTAAGAGTATTTTTAGCATCCTATCATTGATCATCAAAACTTGGGCTTGGGAGGAAAATTCATACTGGAAGTTTTGTCTTTTTGCCACAGACCTACTGAAATAAGAGATAAAGAAAGGAACAGCACAGCGATTTTCTACCACTCCATGGTACTCCACTAGCTGCAGACATCTGGTCTGTGTTAGGTACTATTTGAAAGACATCTGAACAATAGGCAGAAGAATTTACTCCTTGTCTAGGCAAACTATTTGTGTGGTTTGGCTCTGTAATCACAACTCTTGATTTAAATTCAGGATTGGACTCTGTTGTCCTTCTAAAGGAAGTAAAGGATGAACAGAACAAGAAAACGTGGAAATTTAGGATGAAACCAAAATCATCTGAGATTGAAGATATTATCTACTACAGCTCTTTTAAACACAAAATTTAACTAGTGATATTTAAGTGTACAGGCTTTGTCACAGATTGCCTAAGTAGTCTTGTTCAAATTACTAAACTAAAGTGACTAAAGTCAATTCCCTCTGACTAAAGCAGGAGTCACAGTGCTCTAGCATCAGTATCAGAGAGCGTTGCATATAATTTTATGAGCACCTGGAAAGGAACTTGCATACTACAGTGACAGAGACCATAAGCACATACAAACTGTAGCCTTGATTCCAACATACTAGATCAGGGCCATATCTGATTCAGCAGACAATTAAAAACATGTGCTTAGTTTCAAACAAGTCTACTTGTGTTTTAAGTCAAACACATGCTTTAAGAGTTCATCAGCACTGGTAAAATTGATCAGGCTGTCAGTGAACTTTACTGAATCACAACATTCCAGGGAAGAACAAAACAGAACAGCTGAGGAGGAGACATAGGGAGTAGTTCGCTTTTCCCTGCAGAGAAATTACAATGTTAAACACTTAAATATTTTTAACAATGGATATTACAACTCTAAGTTTATACATATTTACACTTACCATATTTCATCTATGTTTCTCCTCACTTGGTAAAACCCCACCTTTAGAGGTTATAAAGCCAGATTTCCCTACTCACTCTACAGTTCTCCAGATGAAGAGATACTCTGATGCTCCTTGGCAATCTAGATATGATGTTATGCCTGAGGGGCACAGATCACAAGGTAATGAAATACCATTTCATCTACAGGGGTGAAATATCATTTCATCTATTGGGGAACAGACTATATGCCCCATGAGCCAGTTGCTATCAAAGTAATGATGGTTGGTTTGCTTTTAGGAAATAAATCTCAAGATTTGTACATCTATAGTCAACACCAAACAAGAAAGTAGGTTAAATGTTTTACTTATTTGGGTTGTGCTTATTTGAACTTATTTGATATCCAATACATGACTGCAAACAATTTGAGGTTGTTTGCAGACTTGGTCAGACAGTTTTGTGAAAGATCATATTCAACTGTGATGGAGTGATTTTTATACTGTAATTATTCTTTGTCTGAGCTCTTCAACAACAGACTGAAGTTCAAAAAGAGCTTCTCTTTGCTCAAAATACCACATGATTTATCAAATCTGGTAACAGATCAGGGTTTTTTGAATTCCAATTTACCAGAAACTGCAGAGTGTAGTGAGGAAAGAAACAATGGGCAAGATTTTGGGTGGTATAATTTCACAGCTTTTTAACACATTTTTATTTTGGTCAATAGAAACACATTGGTTTTACACAGCTGCATCTCAAATCCAAAGGAGCAGTCAAATTTGTTAATATACAGAACTGCTTTGTAGTTAGGACTAGAGGAAGAAAAGGGGCACTTTATTGTCCATTATTTGGGTTATGAAAGAAGGGAATCAAACAAAGAGAAGGTAAAGAAACAAGGGACAAATGATTAATAAAATAAGAAAAATCAAAATTCTAATATGATGATGCTGATGTCACAGTCATGTTAAAGTGAAACCAAAGACCAAGCTACTGGTCTGCACAAAGCTGTTAAAGATTCAGAAACAACCCTTGGTGAAAAGAGGCGCACATTAGAAGTTGGTCATGTTACATATCTAAGAACACAGCATGTTGTGGAAGCAAGCAAAAACGTTAAAAGCAGCAAAGAAAATTGAAAATTTGTAAAAAAACTTGAAACACTGGTTTCATTTGGGATATCATTACTTCCATTCATGAAGCAGCCATGGAAATTGATAGCAACAGTTACTAAGATTATTTAGGTAAAAGCAAATGACCACAGAAGATACTGAGCATCTCCTGGAAAGATTTCAAGTGACGATATTTAACATTCTTACCAGTCTTTCCATGTTACTTGCTAATAGCATTTCCAAAAGAACATATCCCTCCTTCTGCAAAAATAGATTCCTCCCACAGAAAAGCAGCAGTCTTCTATCAGTCTTCTAAACGTACTCCCTGACACTCTAAAAAATGTTGGTATGCAAACCCTGCAGAGCTTCAGCACTAATGAGAGAAAGAACTACGAGACAGCAAAACTGAAATGATAGTCAGTCCAAAAGAGTAAGGAATAATCAGTTATATATATGTTGAAAACTAGACAATGCCTGTTTTTCCTTGAGCAAATTCTGGAAGAAATGGCTTCTTTTTAATGATATTATTTTTAATTATATTAATATGCCTTCCGCAGTCAAAATGCCAGTGATGGAAGATGAACACAAGGATGTATGCACCCTGATGTTATCAGGATACTAACTTTGACCAGTAATCTGTGGGTATCCCCTCTGCACCCTTCTAAGTTATTGCAGCCTTAAGAGCACTGAGAGGTGCAAATAAGCTTCCTGCATATGTTTCCCCCGGCACCTTTACTAAAATGAGCATCCACAGTGTCACAATGGAGGGAAGGTGTCAACAGGACAAGACTTAAGTATAAAAAAACACATCTCAGGGCAACATCACCACCATAGACAGTTTTCTATGTCTAGACTAAACCATGTCCCAGCATCTGAGAACTGGAAGATTCTTGCTTACAGCATGGGCTTTGGACTCAGCTGCTTTTTCCTGCAAGAGACTCCAGCAGTCCACTGGGCAAACGACAAAAGCTAGCATCTCTCAAACTATGCTGTTGTTAGTAAAATTATAGCTAACACCATTCTTCTTCACCTTGCAACCAGATGCAAGATCACGCTTCCACTGATTTTGTTTTACCATCTACTTCAGAAGTATTGTGTAGTTAAACCTTATGTATCTGTATGAAGGATGACAATAGCATTTGGTTTAGTTTATATACAAAGAAACTGAAGCTCAAAAGAAATTAATTATCTGCTGTAGGTTACAAAGCATCAGGGAAAGCTCTGGAATCCTAATTCTCAGTCTCATTTCTAATCCAGCAGAACATAGCACTCAACAGGTTTTTCTGTACTTTGTGGCCAGAACTGGTTAGTTCCAAAATGTGGGAGCTCAGAAAACAATAAAATACATACTAATAGCTCACATCAGTAAAATGAGCAGGCCAAGTTCTCAAAATGAGCCAGTTTCTATCCTTACTCACCTCCCCTCACATTCAAATGTGAAATATAGTAGAGGCCTACTTTTTCCAGGAAGGATCATAAGTACCAGTATCAGTTTATCACTAGAAGAATCCTTTTTGTGATATTTCTAGCTGAAACGCAAACTAAAAATATAGGAATTCTTGGGAAGGAGCCATGATGTTAGCCAATTACAGAAGATTCACTGAAAGCACGTTCTAATAAGTATCCAAGGCACCAGCTCACCTCTTAAAAAAATAAGCGTAGCTGATGCATGAAACCAGTTGAGGCATTGGATTTAAGCTTTTATAATGTATTGTTACAAGCACTGGATACAGAAACATGAATGAGTGATATAATCCTGCATGTGACAGTTCCCTTCACTTTTTCACCTCCTATTCTCCAATTCATCCCATGGGGCGTATGTCTTCAGGCTGACATTCACAGTTGCAAAATAAATTTGTCTAATCATCAATAACACCCTTTTAATCATCAATAACACCCTGTAAAGTTACTATTATTTTTAATATATTAGTTGCTATACAATGTTTTCTTTCATGAGATAGCTGATGAGAACTTTTAACTTTATAGTAAAATTTAAATCTGAACCTACAAAATTGAATCTAATATTTATGTTGTTGTCATTTTATAGGCATACTCTGAATGGTGAGTCATTTAAATTCTAATACATTTAAATAAGGAATGAAAGAAAAACATCGTTCGATATATTTTTGTCAAATTACCTACATTACATGATTACTCCTCCACAATCAAAATCAGATTTTAAGTATGAATGATACAAACAAGATTACGTTCTGAATCTGCAACATAGATTTTAGTTGCTTGTTTGAAATGACATACCTAGCTATTCAGTAATCACTTTATAATAACCCCTTTCACTTCTAAATCTACTTAGCCATCAGCCACTAGTGAGGAAAATGCTGGCAATGGTTTTTACAACTGCACATTAGTTTTACATTTCATGACAAGCTAATTCTAGAGACTTCGAAAGACAGACAAGCATGTGTTCTTAACGCTTTCTTTCTTTTGCAGGAAGGAAGCACACATTTGAGAAATAAAAAATAAAGAC
The DNA here is from genome assembly GCA_025769975.1 of Gallinago jamesoni. Lineage (NCBI taxonomy): Eukaryota > Metazoa > Chordata > Aves > Charadriiformes > Scolopacidae > Gallinago > Gallinago jamesoni. Next base: position 101,680,991 of record JAOQGH010000012.1, read on the forward strand.
TGCAGACATATACTTTTCATTTCACACATATGGCAGTGACAATTTATCCCAACTTCACCCCAGGAACCTCCATGAATATGTAAATCAACAAGAAATAAAAGCTTGTAACAAATACCTCTCAGAAGAATTACTATGGTGAGATGGCAAATAAAGTAGCTATTGCTCACAGATGCTTCCTTTGGTAGATCTACCTTTGGTAGATACTTGGATCAGAAGGATCTTTGAGGAAAAGACATATATCACAAATATTGTCCCTCTCAGCTGACTCACAGGTGTTTAACCCTTTTCTCTGAGTTGATCATATGGCTGGTTTACAGTGTCATTACTGTCCCTTCCTATCACATGTCCATCCTATGTTAACAAAGCAGATGTCATAATCCCCTGATCCGATACACAGATGCATTTAACCGGACACCTCCACACCTGTAGCATCCATCAGAAGTTGGCACAGGCACCAAGCAGACTTACAGACCTGCAGCCCAGATGCTGCTCATATTTGAAAACCATCAGCCAACACAAAGGAAGCTGAAGGTTTGAGGAACTGCTCTTGTGGCCATTGAAATACTTCCTTCACACAGTTACCACGCAACAGTATTGTCTTCACTGAACCTAAAACCATCTGGTAATACAGAGTCAGTACAGAAACTTTCAGATATACTAAGAGATAGTGCAGGTGGCTGGCTCATAATTAAGTATATTCAAGAGAACAACTGACACAATGTCGTGGTTTAGAGGAGGCCTAACTAAAATGTAAAATTACAGAACACAAAACTGGTTCGGTTTTACTTCAAACCAGGACGTACAATTTGACCATGCAACAGGTGAAACTCCATTAACATAACATACACTCTTCTACTCAGTGATCAAAAAACAGGAACCCAGAAGAACATTATAAACATTTAGAAGTTCTGGTTTGAGGGAAAAATCTTTTCTCAAGCCCATTTTCCTGGAAATGGCTGTAATACATCTATGATATTGTACTATGACAAACAGTTCTCTTTATACACTAATACAGTACATGTATTTTTGTACAGCAAGTGCCCCAATCACCTTCTAATTGTGACTAACATTAATGGCAAAGTATGCACTGCTTGCTCTGTTGTGTGACACCTTAGTACATTTGAACTCATTAATTTTTATGGTACAGCTTCCTGAGTTGCCCCTGAAGTCAACTGGAGAAAAGATAAACCATTGTGTAAATTAGTGAAGGCTGCAGCTGCTCAATGTCTGCCATGAAAGTAGAAGCCCAGAGACTGTTTATTATGTTGTGCAAAAGAATAAATGGGCAATGCTGTTTCATACATCAGTCAGAATAAGATGTAGCAGCATGTTCTGGTTATCACTGTGGACTATTGCTGCTGACAAATCCCATTAATTCAGAGCTACTAGGTACACTGGTGTTAGCTAAACTGGGGATTGAGAACAGCCCTTTACTGAACCTAGATGACAAGACATGTTCTTATAAATCTACGTAAAAGAGAAAAAGCCACCAATCAATGTTACTAGTCTAAAAAGAATATTTACCATTCTTTCTAATCTGACATGTGCAATCAACCTTAACCAAATGATGTAGAGTGCGATCAGTTTTGACAAATAACTCTCAAATGCATAAACCTGATAAATGAACGAGATTCTCTGTAACAAGTGGTAAACGAAACTTTGAACTTACACACATGTCAAAAAGGAATAGAACATTCTTCCTTCTAACTACTCTATCATGTGCTAATATTAACACATTAGTACAGTATTAAATGAGAGGCAAGTATTGTAAATTTGATAAGATCATCTGTTTAATTTTTCACAAGACTCCCCAAGAGGATTTCCTACATAATGCCCAGTCAGTCTGAATATAGCCTTTAACTTTCCTCAGCTTTCCTCAGGACTTTTTCAGGAGCTTCACACAAGCCTGAGAAGTTACTGAATAAATGAGGGTGCTTTTTCACCCTCCAATTTAAACCACCATCTTTGTCTTTATATACTGTCAGTAACTAATAAATTGGGCCTCAATATCAGTTGCAACATTGAACTCTGATTCCTTTCTCAAGCTAGCTCAAACAAGAACCGTACTTTACTCAGACTTTCTTATAAGAAGAAAATTCAAACTTCTCCTATGCTATCTGTGTAAGTTTTGGATGTTTTAATTTAGAATGATATTAGAATTTACATAAATGATACAGGTAAGGTAATTTTTGTTCTTCGATGTAGCTTGTAGGAAAGGAATTTCTTGCTGATTATCTTTCCCATTCAATAACTATAGATAATGTCTTTATATATTAAAGCATTTGAAAAGTACCTACATTAACATTATAGTGTTGACTTTATTTGTTGAATATATTCAGCCTTTTTTTTTACTGCTATATCACAGTATCTAGGAAATTTCTTGAAGAACCCCCCAAATTCCTCTCTCTCTCTGGCAGATTTCTTTGAATTTTCCTGTGACAGATGCAGAATCTATTTGCCACCAGCTTTCTCTGCTGTAGCATTCCCTGTAAAAAGCAAACATATGGAAATATGCTTACTGATGAAGTGAATTTATACTGTCATACTGTACTGCGAAATAGAGGGGAAACCAGCCCTTCATTGCATTCTGACACAATTGTAACGAAAACAGAAACTTCCATTGGAGAAGGAAGGAGAAGAGTTGGGAAAAAGGGGTGGAGTGGATGATAACTGCTTCAAAGTTAATCCCCTTTTTCCTTCTAAGACTTAACAGAATCCTAAGATTCCCACAAAATGCACATACCTGGGACTTTGATGTCTGCCTTAGATACAGAAATATATGATACTACTGACAAAAAGAGTAGACAAAGTAATACAAGCACAGAATAAAAAAGAAAATGTGAAAAAAACCCATGCTTTTGTACAACATGTATCACAAATTAGTTAAGCCTGTGTTACTTCCTTTAAGTCATGATTTACTTCCACACATGTTCTTAAGACTATGCTGTTTATTTCATTTCTCTAGTCATAAAGATTAATCATTTATGAGGACTACATTTCCCTATGTTGCCTGCAGCATCCCCTGCTTTAATCGCTACCGGTCACTTTGCATTTGGTTACGTCCCTCTGCTTCCTTCCCCTCTTCTAAATTTGGTCCTGTCAAATGGATTAAAGAATGTGTGCATTTATGCCAGAACCATAACTGACATGGAAAAATACAAAGCAGCCATCAAATATTCAGGAAAGTGGAGGTTACGGCAGGTTGCTAAAGTACCTGTGATCCTGAGCGAAGGAGAGGGACCAGCACCAGCCCACAGTTTCACTGGTCAAAGACAGGCAGTTGCTTTCCTGTCAAGCCCTAAACCAGCTCTGCAGGTCACCCCAGAGCCCTGGATCACAGTTTTACCACACAGCTCAAGGAAAACACAGAAGAGGTGACTGGTAAAAGTCCACCAGAAATAAGCTGGTGTGACAAATTACGGAGCTGCATATGACAGCAATTACATAAATCTGAAAACTATCTAATTCTATCACCAGTGACCCAGGACTCAAAGTCCATTAAGCATTGTTTTTTCCAATTGAACTGAACTAATGGAAAATAATTGCTACTCTGAAAAAGGTCATACACAAAGTAATAAAAACGCAAGTGCTATACAGTCACTATTTATATGTTACTCTAATTCACATTTATAAATTGCTGACATCTGCTATAAATCATGCAGTTTTCTTCCAAGCACAGAAGTTTCCTGTTGCAGGTTTCCCCCATCTCGATTCCAATTACGAAAGTAAAACGTTCAGGATAATGATTCACATGGAGTTTGGGGACTGTAAGTTTTCATCTTTAAGGATGCTTTTCACTAACAAAACTCGGAACAAAGTAAAAAGGAAGCAATTCCCCCCCAAAACCCCATACAAAGCCTAAAAAGCACAAGAGTCTACAAGAGCTCAAAATCAGCAGCTTCCAGAGCTTCCAGTCATAAAATAACCACAGAGGTATCCTTATTTAAAAATTAAAATAAAGTTTAAAATAGTTTAATTATAGAAAATAGATTTTGATTTAGAAAATCAGAAAGATATAAACCACACACTATAAGTATCAAAATTTGCATTTGCTTGATAGGAAATTTAAGTTCATATTTGTAACTCAGAATTGAACCAAAGAAGAAGGCAACAGTAGAAGAGATGCTGCTGTTTGATTTCCAGAATGGTTTAGGGGTCACCTGTTATAATCTTGAATTATGATGATACTTATTTTTTGTCAGTAATCTGCACGCACATAAAAATGGTTTGCTGGATTTACTATGTGTATGCACACAACATCCAGAAATATTCATACAATGTATAAGCAACTTAAGCTAGAAGTTTCTTGATAACTGAGCATCTGCTCTGTGCTTATGTAAGCCTTGCAGTTGCACAACTGCATTTTAAACTACATTATATTTGTAGGAACAAATAATTTCATGGAGTTGTAAATGGGACTGTGATATTTGAACTCCACTTCCAACAGTTAATCTGAAAAAACAGGACACAGCCACTAATAAGATGTTATAAACATTAATTGCTCTTGTTGTACTAAACGGTGAAAAGACTCCTGTGAGCTCTTCCTGGCTGGATCTCAAAGGTCAACTATAGACACAAATTGGAAAAAAAAACAGACAAAAAGACAATATGACAGAGATATGAAGTCAACAAAAGCTAATTTGCTCTCTTACCCCATCCAACCCACCAGCTGAAGACTGTGCAGATGGGTATTATTCACACAGGTGATAGGGCTTAGTGGAAAGATCCCCGTACTGGGGAATTTGAAACCTCAGCTCAATTTCTGGCTTAGGCACTTGTCACTGGAAGATCGTAAAAATCCCGCTCAATACCTCAGATTTAAATAACTAAATCCTCTGTTTGTAAAGCGCTTTGATATTTGTGGCTCAGAGGTGTTACATCCAAAGATATTATTATTTTTTCAGTATGCTCTGAAAGTTGAAAGGAAAGCAACATGAAAGTCATGGCATCTCTAGCTATTCCACTGCTGAGGGGCACTCACCGATTCATTCAACCGCGTTGCAGCTGAATGTAAGTAGTGGTCTGCTTCACTAACACCTGACTTCAGAAACAGAAGCGATGTCCGGGAAGGCAAGTGCTTAATTCGAGATGAAGAGGTGAGTGAGGATGGCGTACTGTGTGCAGCTGCCCCAGCTCTCTGTGAGGAGACATGGCCACCTCCAACCAACTCACCACAGGCCAGGGCCGTGGGGAGGGGGGAATTTTCTTGTTTTGTCTTTCTTTCTCACTACCCAAACCTATTTCAACTGGCAATAAATTAAATTAAGTTTCCATAAGTTGAGTCTGTTTGGACTGTGATGGTAATTGGTAAGTTATCTCCCTCTCTTTGATATCAAAACCTCTTTGATCGTAACGCTGTAAATTATTTGGGTAAAGGATTCTTCACAAGGCAATGGGATAGAAGGAAAAACTGGACCTAAAACCAGGTAGCAGAAACTTCAGGGGGCTGACTGCCCAAGAAACTTGGCTATACTGCATGAAATGTGTCCTTAAGGTGAATTTGACTAATTATGATAAGAAAACCCACTCCTCTAGAAGTCAGAGTACCCACCTCCGCTTGCAGAACCCCACCCACTGAGCCTGCACAGTAAAATAAGAGACTTTTAATTGAAGATGAGGACATTTTACACCAATCAGCTTCAAGATAAGGAATTATGGGAAAAAGTTGATAAACAATAAATATGTTAATTATGCTACTTTACAGTGTATAAATGGATGACTGTTTCAGTGCTGGGTGTGCTAGCTTTGCAGAGATACTCCCTAGCACCCATTTCTGCACAGAACCACTAATAAATATCTAATGCTTCAATTCTTATATGTTATTGGCTCGCATACCAAGTAAAGGATCCCATGAGTTTTGGGACATCATCTTTACCTTGACCCACGAGCTTTTCCATCTTATTGTGTCCCCTGCCCCATTGAGCCGGGGAAGTGAGAGAGTGTCTGGGTGGGTGCCTGGCAGCCAGAGCCAGCCAAGGTCAACCCACCACAGATGAGTTTGGTGTTTTGAATATTTACGTTCCATCCAGGTGCAAGTGAGTGTTTCCCAAATGAAGAATACAGTACCAAGACTTCAGTAAATAGGAGACTAAAATAGACAAGAAATTTTGCACTACACAATTTTTTTTTTGGTTTAATTTTTGATGAATTCACAGTGTACTAAGTACTGGAGCAGAAAGCAATCTTTTTAAATTGTATCAGCACTAGCAGTGTGTAACCATGGTAATTAAAACAATATTATTTTTAAAAATTACAAAAGACTACTCAAGACATATAAAAAGGAAGTATCCAAGAAAGAACATCTTTCTTCTGATAACTACATTTCTGTAAGTCTGCAAAATTATTAAAGACACAGACATTTTTTACTCTTGCTAGTTAGATATGCTACCAGAATAATGATTTTAATTAAGAATCAAATTAAACAGGGACAGAACTTTCAAGAAGCCTTAAAGCACATTACTGTTCTACCTCTGAGAGAATATTTTATCCAGAATTTTCCTGCTCCTTAGTTGTTTGGAGATTTCACTACTGTAGGTGAATTAGGTAAGACAGACAAGTCTTACACACTCTCAACTTTCCCATCAAATATGAATTGTCACCAAAAGTCAAAATATGACACCACTTCTAACACCAGGAGATTACGGCATATAGGGTAAACCTCCTATCATCCTCAGGGAACTTCTCATCCATCCCACTTAGGGTTGTGTGTTGCACATTCAATGTGCAAATCCCCCAGAAGAGATGGTCAGCACAGGACTATCCTGCGCCCCTGGGCATGTGTCCAATATCATGAGTGACATGAAGTTCTCTGCTCTGGAGGCATCCCAAGAATTTCCATCCTTGCTCTCTTGTTTCCTGTGTGACAGGTGTAGTAAAAGTTGCCGGCTCACACAAACAGAAAAACACACTTTTTGGGTTTCTTCACTTCTCTCCATTGCCCTTGGCAAAATGCAGCAAGAAGTGGAGAGAGGAACAAGACTCCAGCTATTCTCAGATGTCTCTGGAAAGCGTGGGGGACCCACCAGAGAGTGGCGTGTAATGGGATAATGGGGGAGCTCAAGGATGCTGGAAACCTACAGCCATGTAGAAATGCTAAGTGAAAGCTTCAAGTTAACCAGACTGTCTGATATGCCAAATGTCTCATCAGAAAGCCTCTTCTTGGTACTAGCTGATAGTTTAATACAGCAGATTCAGGGCATGTGAAGAAACAGCTGAATAAAGACAAAGGCTGTTTATTTAAATTAGGCTTTGCCTCAGAATATCACCTGTCACTAGAGAGAAGCACTATGTCAATTGACTATGTCAATACTATAGATGAAAGAGACTGGGGCATATAGGGTTAAACTCCTACAACAGGAGGTGTTTATGTGTGCTGTGGAATGCCACCTTACATATTTTTAAGAGGGGTTAAAAAAGACAAAACTAAAAGCTTAATAAGCTGAACTTATTACCATGGAGTTTCTGCCTTTGAGCAGAGGGAAGTCTAAAGCATAGTGATGGCATGTATTTTTACAAGTTTATGCCAAATCGCCTATCCAAATTTTCTCCAGATTAATTTTCAGTAACAACTTTAAAAACATAGAAGAAGTTACTACAAATGGCAGAACAAAGCCTAGGAGGCTTCTGGCAGCTTCATTGGCATTCATCATGATCCATATATAAAAGTACTCCCCAGGAATTCACAAAAAATAAGGCAATAATTCCATCTGTGGTTTCCAACAACATGAATCACAGGGACCCGGGGACACCCCCTGTGTGCGTTGTGAGCAGATAAATTACCTGCTCAGACAGGTGGTAGAACTGAGAGAAGAGGTGGAAAGGTTAAGAAGTATTAGAGAATGCGAAAGTGAAATTGACTGGTGGAGCCATACTCTGGGGCAAAATCAGCAAGAAGAGCGTCTAATAAAAGTTGATGATCCCCTCCCACCCCGTCAACAGAAGGAGAGATG
>JAOQGH010000012.1:101696998-101794897 GCA_025769975.1 Gallinago jamesoni
CTTGCAGAAAAACTCTACTTGGACTGTGCATATTAAACAAGTCCCAAGAGTCCACAGAATAATACAGATACTTAAGCAATAAGGTCCAAATCTACTAGGAAATTTTCTATACAGTGATTGGAAGGGGTTTTGCATTTCTTTCTTTTATAACCTATGAAATTCTCATAGGCTTCTAAATCTTGGAAAGGAGATTTTATATTCTTTGGAGCAAAGAGGATGATCATTAAGGAGTTATCAAAGTTGTTGCCTGAACCTTAATTTTGTCCATCAGAAAATGTGAGACACCGAAGTGGAAGATTCTCTGTACTTTCAAACCTTACATACAAGAAGGAAGCATATGACAAAGTTGGTCAAATCACTAAGTATAGATGCCTGGCCACAAAGACACAATGGTAAGGTGCAGCAGAACTGTGTAACCAGCACAGAAACTATGCTAAAAAGAATACCAAAGAGAAAGGTAGTTTGTTATTGAACAAAAAGGAGAAGTATTCTGTAGACATACCAATGCAACTGAAGTATGTAATGCCCTTTTTGTATTAGTCCTCGTTAAAAAAACCCAAACAACTTTGACCTACTGGTTATCAAAAATACAAATTCAAGGAGTAAAGATCTTAGCCTACAGTAGGGAACAGGCATGCTGAAGGGTACTCGGATAAGTTAGAGATTTTCAGACCTCCTAGGCCTGTTGCTCATCCTGTTTACTTGAAAATTGACTGGTGGTATATGAGCAGTATATGAGCATTTGTTCTGGGAAAATTGCGTGTAAGACCTCAAAAAAGGCAAAAGTAATGCTGTTTTTTTGAAAGGCTATTTCTAAAAATTCTGAAGGAAGATACATGACAAATTACAGGCCTATACAACAACTAACCAGACTATATGGAGGCCACAGACCTCCTCCTCACCCCTGCCAAATCAGTAGAAAACAACATGGACTTGCTAAGAACACATCAGATGATAGAAAGAAAACACATGTAACTAATTTTCTGTTACAAGGCAAACTACTTTGTTTCTTGAATTTGGAAATAAAGTAGTAGATACCTACAAACTCAATACATGAGCTTTGACAACAAACTGGAATGATGGCTCTGAGGGTGAATAAAGTGGGTGGAATGCAACAAATAATGGAGAGAAGCTCAGAGAACCGGGCTTGCTCAGTCAAAGAGGCATTTCTAATTGCTGTATTCTTGTACACAAAGGAGATTTGCAGAGAACAAAGCATCAGACTCTTGGATGTGCAAAAGAAAACACGAGGGACAACTCTCACCTGAAAATTCCAAGTCGCTATGGAGAAAAAAATTCTTTACAGTGGTCAAGCACTATAACAGGCTGCCCTGAGAGGTTGTGGAGTCTCTGTCTTTGGAAATACTCAAAATATGACTGAAAGAGCTCAGAGCAAGTTGACCCAGACTGCTTCGAGATGGAGATTGGACTGGGTGACCTCCCCAGACAAAACCCTGTGGATTCTTTGATTGTATGATCTAGCTATATCACATGTGAAAAAAACAACACTTCTGGGACTACTTAGGACCCAACCAGAATGCCATGTTCAGGAAGGGAATAACCTGTGTCTACAGATTTGTAATGCAGCCAAGACAGCTAAGCCTAGAAATTAGGGTAACAGCATGAACTGTTGGAATAGGTGGGATGAAGAAATTACAAAAGTTCATTCCTTTGAGACCTTTCAGACAGTTAGACAAAATAATGTCACAAACAACACAAATATAGCTGACCTGCTAAACAGCATATTTTGGGACAGGGAAGGAAGAGAAGGCCTCTAGAGAATCTTTCTTTTCTAGGACCCCATGAAAAGCAAATCATGGTGACACACAGAAGTGGAAAATAATATTAAACAATTTATTTAGGTGTTTCTTTTACTAGAAAATATTCAAATATTGGTATCACACCATTATCTTGAAACCTAGCTCTCTGTTACTAATGTTGTTTTCTTTGGGCAAGCCCCTAGGAAACTCTATCTGACGTTGTTTCCTTGCCAAAAGCTTCTTAGTAAAAAATAAGAGAAATTCAAAAGAGAGAGATAGCTGCTTTCTTTCTAAGCAGAAGCTTGCTGTTAATCGCTGCCTCCCATGCTTACCTTTTGAAATGCAGTGCTATGTATGGACTAAGAATCTAGAGCTTCCAAAAATCTAGGCAAAGGAAAATGTGGCTTGCCAACTGGCAATACCTGACATCAGCATTAGAAAGAAAATGTTATGGACTCCTTTGAGACTGCAGCATGTGATGAATAGAGAAAACTGAGAGCTCCGGGCTGACAGATAGAATGCACCAGTTTCTCGTATATTTCGCGACTGTAGCTTCAGAATTTTTCCTATAGTACTGTGCTCCAGCAATCAAGTATTCATTTTAGCCGGAAAAAAAAAACCAACAAAACAAACCCACAAAGAAACCCAAACCATCTTGTATTTGAAGGTTTGAAAACAATCACAATGATGACAACAGACTACACATTGTTATTTAATCTGCCAGTAATTTAAAACAATACACTCAGGATACTTAAAATCCAACTCTGATATCAATAGAGCCTTAATTCTAAAACCTGTCTACAAATCAACATCATTAATTCCTCTTCTTGCTGACTGGTTATTCTCCCTTCTTCCCCAGCTGCGTCTGGGGGCCACTCCGATGTCATAATGTGGAATCTAACCTTTCTGGGGGCTTGTGTGTGTGCAGGAGAACTTGTGCATGAACTTGAGTGATCATTTACAAATTAGCACTTCTCTCTGCTAAAAAGACGTAGTTCACCTAGGTATTAAATGGCATCCTAGATTCCTCAAGCTGGTATTTTCTTTATCTTCTAAAGAATCTTAAATGTAATGATGTCATGCCAATAAAAGTTTCATTTCTTTTGATAAGTAGGCCAAAGTAGCAGATGTCTAGTTTAGCCTAAAGGAAAAGAGGTTTAATGGTGTGTGACAAATAAGAAGAAATAAAAAACCAAGTAACATTTCTTCAATACCACCTACTTAAAAAATGTTGCTTTCCTCTATTATTTAGGTTGTACATCCCTACTTAGATTGCATTAGAACGACAGCAATAATTTCTCATATTCAAGACGGTATTAAAAATCACCACAACGACCTTTAATACACTTAACAGTTAGCTCTTGATTTTATTAAACTCTTGACCCACTACTCATCTCTTAAATAGCTATCTACCAAAAGCAAAGGATAATGGAGATAAATACAAGGAAGCAGTTGTATCATTCCTTTCAAGCTCTCCATATGTATACTTTGCCAAATCCAGTCAATTCACTTGACTGGTTTAAAATGCAACACTGGTTTCCCAGAGAGGATAATGGACTAGTGTATAAACAGAAATAAATAATAAAAAAAAAAAGGCAACCAGGCAACCCAAGTGATAGAAACATTTCGGGGGGGGTGGGGGTGGGGGTAATTGTCTTTTAAAAGAAAATAGACACTTTAGATACTATATGAATAGAGTTTTCAACAGCAGCCTACTAATAAAAATGTGATACTTTAAGTATATTAAAAATAATGGCATGTTATATTATTAAATGATCAACAAAGCAGCCAATACTCTCCAAGTATGCCTAATCAAACACCAATAATAATAATAACTTATATTACCATTGGGTCTAGAAGATATAATTATTCAATATTCCATTGACCTAGGAGATAAATACATACAAAAATAAACAACAGCACCTGTCCCCTGTTTACAACCTCAGTAAAACAGAAGATAAAATCAGAGATTGCAGAACAGATTCAGTTACAGGGATGGCAGAGAAATTGTTAAATACACAACATGTATTCTATGCCAGGGAGGAAAAAATCCTACAGTCTGTATTTTAAAACCCTGAAGAAATATATTTCTACGTATCTCTGACAAATCTCTTGGATAAATGTATCTTACCTGGAACTCATGTATTTTCACGTAGTGGATAAAGGACATACAGATTTAGATATGGAGAGATTCTGATCATTCTGTTTTTCATTCTGGGTAGTCCATTAATAATACTTAATACTATAAAGAATACAGTTAAAAAATACTTCTCACATATTATTGTTTTTCGAATAAAAATTTCCTAGTATGGCTGACTGGATTCTTTAATTTGCTTTAATGCAAAAAATTCACTGCACTACTAATGCAGGGCTCTTGCATACGATGTGATCTCAGATCACCACAAGGACAACAGCACAGGCCTGGAAGGGACAACTCTCAGCATCAAATCCTGCCCCCTGCAGTCTGTGTGAGGGCTACATTCCTACCTTTCCTCTCTCACAGGGCATAACATTTAACAAACCTAAATGTGTTTCTCCTATTTTTCACCAAAATTCATGGACACAGAAATAAAATTTGTCTTTTGCTGCTCAAATCTTGGCATGTTTTTACATTTCACAAAAATTCATGCTCTAAACTCCAAAAGGCCATCTGGAGAGCAAGACGGAAAAGTGGAGATCTTCATCTAGGATGCTCCAGAAGAAGCTTTAATAAATAAGTTTACTCTCTTTTTACTTAAGAATGAAAGAAAGAAAACAGTAGCAGGATTTGTGAATAACAGTACGTTATTTTGTCTAGTATGTCCTGTGAATATTGTGTAAGGCATTCTTTGAAAGCAGTGATTGGGGTCAGTGTAGAAAGAACTGCACACACTGTACTTGTTATTACATCCGCATTTTATGCCCTTTCATACTGTGATTTAGTCTGCAGTGGATGCTCTAAATAACATGTGTAATTGTAGATTTATTGAAAGGAGACAATTTCAGCAGTTCAGTGAGCTTATCAGAATGAGTGCTGCAGATGAAACTGCACAACATTCTTAGAAATGAAATGTGAAGGACAGACATGAGCAAAGCCCTTTTCTTCAAGGCTCTGGCTGGCTACCAGAGCATGCAAGTAGATATTTGTAAGTGACAATTTTTCTCTGGATTCATAGCAATACATTACTGGGATGCAACATAAATGCTGAACAGTCACAGGGAATGGTGTATATTTTCCACAGCAAAAGGGTTTTTCTGACAAGATCTACAGACTTGCCTGACTGTAGACTCACGCTCCTCATACATAAAGAGTTCTTCATCAGAACCTACAAGCAAGGAGTGGGTTCCCTTCTGTCAAGCTCTCGCCCACTTTTCACATTTCACTTAGCAGTAAACAACTGAGGCATAATGTACCTGTAAGAGCCAATTATCCTCACAGTTCTAATTGCTATGTAATACTTCTGCATTTTAGAGTAATAGAACACAAATGTTTGCCTTCTGCAGAACCAGCATGAAGATGAAGATGCTACTGCACTAATCTATCAAGATTTCACCCACACAAGTAAATAGCAAAATCTGAAAATATAAATGCATGAACAACAAATTCATCCACACAATTTATTTGAGCATGACTTAATACAGTGCTTTTGGTCACAGTTTAGTTGCCTAAACATTAGTTGCCTACTGCTACCTGAAATAGGATTTCAGATGAGATGGATGATATGGGATTGGCAGAGAGACCAGGAGGGGCACTACAAGGAATTTCCAAAGACACTCACTAGTTGCTTGTGTTCAGGGAACTGTACAGAGCCTTGTGACTTAAGGTAAACAAAGTAAACATTATTAGTTAGTACTTTTAAAATAGAGTTTTATCATACACAGGGCCCATACTATCAAAATAATGCACAAAACCCCATAAAACTAACAAGAAAAATATTCAATTAATTATACATTTGACTGCCCCAGACTGCTTTTCTATTACAAACCAATATATTCTCTTTTCTTCTTTAATATTACTTGTATAATGAGAATAAAAAATAAAAATAGGAAATTATTACACCAACTGCACACACCAAGCTAACACATTGTCATTTGAATAACATTAGTTTTACTTGAGCAAATATATCTGTGGTCTAGCTTGACTAAGTGACCTGAAAGGAGTAGAAAAAATGAAGCAATAGAAGCAGGGAAGCAACTTGGATGAAGCAAGAAAAGAATCTAGATTTATTCCTTCGTTAGTGACTTCCTTCCATAGCCACTACCGCTTTATTTCTTTCTTCCATTCTTCGTGAAGGTAAGATAACAAAGCTAACTATAAAATGATGGAAAATAATTCCTTTAGTGTTAGTTTTGTTTCAGCAAACTACAATGTTACATGTCTGTGGCTAGAAAAAAATTTAAGGTGCAAATGTAAAATAAATGCACATGAATGGAAGCACACATTAACAAAAGTTAGCTTTATATTTCCAAAGTGGCAGTGAATTAAGACAAATGAAAGACTTAGAAGTTAAAAAAAAATATTTTTGTGGCTCCTTCTCAGTCTTCTCTGCAATGAAAAACTGCATTTTACTGGTATTATCAATATTAAGCTTCATAAGCAAAGAAGAATTTTGATTCCAATCATAATATGCAATTCTACACTGCTGGAGGAAATGCATTAGGGAACATGCATATTGCCCTTTGCAGGTTATTAATGTGCTCGTCTGCTTGAAAAGCTGTGCTAGAATGAATTATCAAAATATACCTTGCTGCTCTAGCTGTGGGTTTTTTCATCATCAACCCTTTAGCCATTTCCAACAGCATTTAAAAGGAATCAATTGCCTCTTAATTTTGCTTTTTGGACGCTGATATAATAGAAGGCCATAAGACATAAGTCTGCTCTCAACTTTCCACGATGGAGCTTAGAAATGCTGCTCTAGTTGAACATGCAGGACTCAGAGATGTTCCTCCTTTGACCCCATGTAACACAAGCTCAGAGTCAAGCTCCACAAACTGAATCCCAGAGCTCTGCTGTCAGAGCCATATACCTTCATGCAGGCAAAACTAACGTCTACTTTCAAGTTTTTCAAGCTTCTGTGCAACAGAAAGCCATGGATAGGTAGGTGCATTTGCAACTTTGTACAGTGGAACAAGCAGAGGAAATTTTCTTTGTCTTAAGGATAACATGCATTTCCAAAGAAAGGAGTAAAGCTATGAAAAGAACCAGAAGCTATTTCTGTTACTATTACTTCATGGAAAAAACAGCCATCTACTTTGGAAAAGAAAATCATGTGGTTTCTTAAACAATTCATAGAAGGATACTTAAAACCCCATTTGTTTCTTAACACATTCCCAATGTAGCATGAAGAGGATTTTCTTTTTCTTTACTGCATCTGTTTGAAAAACAATATATACAGACAAAAAAAGAGGGTTTTTTCCCCTCAAAAATTTTATTTTAAGCTTAACAATGAAACATTTCATCACCTTTCACCCATTAATTTTCCAATAGTGTGTCAGCAGCTGTTTATTGATTTTTTTGACATCTATTTTGCATTGTACAGGACTTCACTGTCAACCTCCTACTGTACACATCTGATAGTCTGCAATTTCCATGATACATAGGAGGATGATCTGGTATAGGTAGTTAACATGGCAGCAGTATTAGCACCTCACTATGTTGGTGAAGACTCCTTACGTAATGGTCTGCTAATTTACCACATATTCAAATCAAAACAGGCTGAAATCTATTCACCTACATTTTACAGTTCATCTCCATACCAAAATACTTGCTGATCCTCTGAGGGGGCATGTCAGGCCATATGCCATCTAAAAGTTTTGCAATCTGCATAACCAGACATAGATGGTAGATAATTTTGCAAAAATATTCCAAAACAGTACTGAAATTCTGTCTCTTTTCTGAACATTACAAAGATGCTTGACAGCATTAAAAATTAAAATGCTTTCTTTTCTTACAAAATTTGCATCATACTTAAATTAGTACTATAGAGGTTCATCTGAATAAGGATTTTAGTTTGTTAATATGCCCCAGAGTCACAGCATGCCCCTATTAGTTCAGAAACTATAAAAATTAAAATCTTTTGGGAGTTATCTGACTTTGCCCTTCAACAACCACTGTGGCTTGCTTATGTGGGACATAATGATTACAGAAATCAGTTTTATTTTCATTTTTACCACACTTGGCTTCTTAACCGCTTGGTTTCTTAACCCAGTACCTCCAGACTGGAGGTAAACCTGACTACACAATGGAAGAGGTACTGAACAGACACACAGTTAAACGCTACATGCCTGGTTCTATGGTACGTCACTAAGCCTGGCAATCCAAAGGCTTCTGCTCAGACCCCTAGAGCAGAAGTTATAATCCTGGTATATCAGACTTCCTGCCACCATTTAGAGCCTACTGCTCAGGAAGAGAGAGATTTGCCAAAGCTCTTTTTTAACCAGAGAAGCCATTTTTGAGGACAGAAAATGTGTGAATATTGGTCTTCCTCAGGACAACTAGCTTTTAAGGACCTAAACATCCCTAGGGACTGCATCCCTTTGCAGGACTAAATTCAAACTGATGTGTAGGGTTTCACAGCTCACATGAAACCACATAAAACCTCTATTACATTATAACAGATTTAAGGGAATTATAATTTAGGTTAGACAGGCTATATTGATGTGTCCACAGATGTCATGTTCCACCAAACCACCTCAGTCTAAGGTTACAGAAACTACTCTGGGTTAGATTTTCTTCTCACCACGGCTGGCTGAGAAGGCAAGAAGTGTGCCCACCAGCAACTGGAAAAGACCGGAGCAGTTATACTTGTGACTACTGAGAAGGAAAAAAACTCACAATAAATAGAGGACTGGCAAGATGCAAATCTTGACGAGTTCAGATAAAACACTCTAGCTCTTTCTCCCAATCTACTTGAGAATGGCTTATTTAAGCTGAACTAGTTCCTAGTTACTATAACATTACCTAAATATTCTGAGAGTGCACACAGATTTTACTCAGTCTCCAGCAGGCTCATACATAGAACTGGAATAAGAGCATCTTCTAAGGCATTTATGTTAAATGCTATGCCAGGTTAACAAAGCTGCACAGCATCTAGACGCTGTCTGATTAGCATCTGGCCAACTTGTAGCTCATGCTTCAGAAACCAGTCTAAGGCCAGAACTCCAATTAAACCATTACAGCCTTACAGGCATATCATCAGCTACAGTGCAAGTCAAGTTTGCATGGCTGTGAGCAACTAAAATAAAGATACAAACAATGATCTACTATTCAGAGTAGTGGTAAGATAACTGAGACAGAACAAAAGATCTCCAGGTGATACAAAACATTTGTATAAATTAGGCCACCACAAAGTTGAAATGGGAACATAAAATATGGCTATAATGGAGAAAAGACAGGCTGTGGAGAACAGGCTCAGGAGGAACGCCAGTTCAGCCTGAGGGCTCCAATGCACAACCTCATGCAAACACAGCCATGTGCTTCCAGAGCCCAGCTAGATCACTGGCAGCCAGCTCAGGTCTCCACATTTGTGGCAAAAACTACAGTGAAGTTAAATAATCTACCAGCAGATATCCGTGAACTGAGCACAGCTCAGTTTCCTAGCAAAGTACTTCTGATGGCAGATCAT
The DNA here is from genome assembly GCA_025769975.1 of Gallinago jamesoni. NCBI lineage: Eukaryota > Metazoa > Chordata > Aves > Charadriiformes > Scolopacidae > Gallinago > Gallinago jamesoni. Next base: position 101,706,363 of record JAOQGH010000012.1, read on the forward strand.
TATATGTAATTGGAATTGCTGTTGCTATAAAAATACTAGCTGAGAAATAAGCAACTCAAGGCATGTCCTGGTTTGAGGAAATGCAAAATAAATAACTCAAGAGGGTGCTGCTTGCATAAAAGAATCTGAGTCCTTCCAGTACAGGCTTAATTTTTATCAAAAAACTAGAACAGAATAGAATACCATATCCCCAATTAGAAGAGATCTGTTAAACTATAAATCTTTCTATAGAAAGAACAAATTAACATGGTAAGACACTGCTGCACACAAGCATAAGCAAAGCTCTACCTGTGTTCATTATTCAGGACTACATGTATTTTAGAAAGCTGGCTATACAAGTTTGTAGGATGACTGTATTCCAAGAATCTGAATCTTCAAAAGTTATTGCCTGATGTCTACAAGTACTGTGAAAGCAGTGAGCATTTGCAGGATCCATTCATTCTACCACAGAAATATGACTCAGCTGCTAAACTTTACAAAGCACAAACACAGTAAAAGTGCATTTTCCAAATTCTCACCTGTTTTTCACAGGTAGTTTCCCTTTGATTAAGCTTTTTCAGATATATTTTTTTTCCTTTCTTGAAACCCTTCACAGTAAGTTATCTGATATTCCTTACTGATACCTAGAAACAAGATATACATTATATTTCATCTTTGAAAACATCTCTTTCTGCTTTCTCTACAAAAAAAAACCCAAACCTTAAATCTATAAATAAAGCACTGACAATAATAACATTTCCTTATTCTATGCACAATGTAACCTCTGGTTTGGAGTGGACCAAATTGTATGAAGAATAACCAAAACCATCACAACCAGATACACTCACTTCACTCCTTGCTTCCTGGGCATGATCAGGTTTCCCATTTCCAGGTGTGAGGCATCAGCAGGCCCATCTGAGCTTTGAGACCTCCAACACTTCACCTCAGGTGCTACAATGGGAGAGCAGTGCAGCCCTGTGATATAGCTTTTTCTGAAAAACACACCATGTTTTCTAACCTCAGAGACAGAAACAGGAGTTCTAGCCCAGCTGAGAGCTTACTGGCATTCATCTCTTAGGAACACCTTTACAGACCTAGTTTGGGTTAACAGAAAACCTATCCAGCCCCTCTCGTGCTAGAACAATGTAATTCCATTTTCTCTGTCTCCTGTTACTCTTCAGTCAGCACACGTCTATAACCCACGCCATTATGAAATGGTCAAATGAAAAAGTCTAAGAAGTCCTGCATTGTACTAAGAAGCTAAAAGCATGAAGATATATCAGTATTACTTCTTTTTTATGTAGAAGTTAGCCCAGGTCTGAAGCATCTATTAGAAAACACACCCTAAGCAACTGAGTAACAATCACATGGGTTTATAAAATTTGTAACACCCAAAATGTCACTATCCAATTTAGTCTGGATGACAGGGTTTACCATAAGCCCCTTCTATAAATCACCAGGTTCAGTGTTTCTCAGCTGAGATTTCTGAGGCTCCATCAATTACTTCTATGTGATCCTCAGCAGGTAACTGTGTAGGCAACCCTAGGCAATAGGCTTATATGCATCATACAGAGTGCTGTATACAGTAATGGTACAGCTGTACTGCTGTTAAAATTTTTATTGAGGTCTCCAAATCAAAGACATTGGGAAGGGGGTGGGGGGGAATCACTCAACTGTGCTTTACTCAAACAGATGACTGAATCATTAAACTTTCTCTGTTTTCCCATTCCTTAATCATTTTAAGGCTATCTGATTTAGCAACACAATCAAAGTACAAATTAAGAGCTCAAACCTCCACCTTGTCTCCAAGACTAATTTTGAAATTAAAGACTGCATGAGGTTGCTAGCCATTGCCGGGGGAAATACAAATTAAAAATAAAGCACTAGTGAAATTACCCCTCTGCCAGCAACATATGAGATGGTTGTTACCACTAACTGCACCCAAGACCAGTAAGTTTTGACGCCCACTAAAGATCAGTGCCTGAGTCTTCTCAAGTTCACAGTAATGCTAAGTACTCTGGTAACAGCAAAGCTCCTGCAGAGAAGGTAAGGCCCCAAAATCTGAACTTTCTGTCTGCAGTCTAGTAGAGACAGTTCAGCACGAACCCAGTAGAGTCATGACAAAGCCAGTGAAGGACCACACAACATGAAATTTTCAGGTATAATGGTTAAAAGGAAACCACGAACTTGTAACAGCATCAAGCACCCTAAAATAAAAGCATGAAAAATACAAGAATGAGATCCACAACCATGTCACAGATTTGATTTTACACAAGTTATTACAGTCATGTTGTGTAATTAGTTTCTAAATCATTAGCGCTATGTGTTTTGGAACCACACTTAACTACAGGTATCATTAAAGTTAAGGAATTGCTTCTTTTATGAGGAGAGAAACATTTGCAGCTCTACAAACCACAGGCTAGCCATCAGGGAAAACAGACTAACATCTGAATTTAATCATATGTTCCTTCCGTCTTAACAAATGGACTTCAGAAAAGCTTAGTACCAATGCAGTAATGTCAGCCCAAGATGTGGAAAATATTCTTGTGGTTAAAATATACTTGGATAAAATATTTCAGATATTTTTGTAGCTAGAATTGCCATTTTCATATGCCAAGCTTCCCTCAGATTAAAGTACATTTATAAGGAAAAGACTTTTTCCATCTACTTTTCTCTGTCCATTTTTTTTATTTGCTGTTTGTATGCATGTAAAAGAAAGTTGATTTTCCAATGTGAAATATTATGACTTGCAGATTGTTAAAAGGATCATGAAATATTTTCTTTTTTTTTTCCTTTGCTACTGACATTTTTCCAAGCAATATTCTGTATAACTGTATCTTGACAGTAGATCTCTACCACAAGTCACCATTTATGATATAACCCATGACATTTAAGATTTGCAAGTACTGTTCCTATCTGATGGTAGATCCTGTTACTTATTATAGCACAATCTGGTTCTATATAAAGACGCTGAATAAATTTGCTAACTTTTTCCAAGAAAGGATAAGGTATCACTTCTGTATTTTCAAAAGATCTTTCAATCCATGACATAAGAGAAATTTCACTATATATTCGCATGGTAATAGGATTTATATAGTCTGCAAATCTATCATCTCCTTTCAGAACTACCGATTTCATGATTCTTTCTTAAAAGACTAGGCACCAAAAATAACTCTCTGAATATCTAAGTTCTCTCAAAATCTGTCTTTCAAAAGCAAAGCAGTAACACTGAATGAAACTGGTCTGTGAAAAAGAGGCCTCCAAGCAAATAACTTGGCTTGTGTCTATCTAATAAAAAAATCTGTGGCTAAATCTACTTGGACGTTTGGTTATCCACATGATAGTTTTCAGCCCTACATTTCTATAGAAACCATGGAACTGGTGAAAAAATTATGGGAAAGCATATGTGCTGGGGCCGGAATCCAATCCTTTGGGAAGCCAATACGCCTCCTTATGTTTTTCTGCAAAAGTACTAGTTGAAACTAGTCCAGGAACTATTTCCTAAAAGACTTCTCATTACCAGGGACTTTCCTCACTGTAAATCAGTTCCAAGATGCCGAGGCTGTGCCGCCTTCTGGCTAATGTCCAAATTCCTAAGCTTACTCCTTTTCTGAATGTGCTCTGAATTCCAAAATGATGCTGTTTGCCAGCAGACCTTTCCTGCATATGGGGTCACATAAGGTTGTTGTCAACTAGAGTATTATTAACTGGATCTCAGCTATTCCTTTGCATCCGGGAACAGTTCCATGCTCAAGTTACCACTGTTTGAGCAGGTGCAATATCTCTGTGGGTAAAAAAAAAATCGTTAACTCTGAATAATCCAAAACAAGATGCATCTCTGGAAAACTGTGCAGAAATACAGCTTTCATTTTTCTAAATCTAATTTCTGAAAGAGCCGCTCTGTCTCTTTTGGTGTTTATCTGAATCCCTGGAGGAGTCAGCGCTCTACTGAAGATGAGATTGCTTTTGTCTAGATTTATTGCAAATCAATGTGTGCTCAGTTCACAGTTCACCCTGGTTATATTTTAAATGACTTCGCTCTTGGATGATGGTTTGATGAAAGTGTCATCCAACTAAAGAAAAAAGTTCACCACCACAAGTTTCTAAAATGCTTTACAAATTCTTGGGATCATAGAGAAGCCAAATGGCACATATGTTATTAACGATAGATGTCCTTTCAATGCTGAAACTATACAGTAAAAAAATCCTCCCTGGTTTGAAAAAACATCAAAGAAACTGTTGAGAGTTTTTGGATCAAATTCAGCTCTGAAGCAGCTCTTTATTTCACAAGGAAGATTAACCAGATGATGCAGGACATTCACATTTATTTGATTCCTTTGACAGGATTCCCTTTGGGGTTCTTCTGATCTGTTTCACAGGGCAATTCTGCCTGAAGCACCTGAGGAGGCCCTATGCCAAATATAATTCCTCCACAGGACAGGAAAGAGCTGCTTCTCCCCTGTTTATTTGCATTCCCTTTGGAGACTTCAGCAGACCTTAGCTGGCCAAGGACAATGGATCGCAACTGAAAGAGTCACTTAGCCGAAGCTTCAGACAAGTTTCTAGCCCCAAAAGTGGAACTAAGGAGAAATGGAAGTGCTCATAGCACTGTCTATAAAATCCCAGCCCAACTGTTAGGTGTCAAAGGCTGGGAACATTTTTGTGGTCATTGCTATGGCCAAACCTCTTCTATCATGTGACAATTCACATTGCTTTCTGAAACATTACAAAAAAGTTTCAGCATTCTACAAACTAAGCATTACAATGTTGTATTTCAAATAATGCCTTAATAGTCTGTATTTTTAAAGAATTCTTTTGAACATATCTGCTACTTTGAATTTTTTTTAAATCACGTAGGTATTAGCCCAGATTTTTTTGTTAAACCATTATCTATAGAAAGCTGGGAAAGCTAGAAAAGAGAAATAAAGATCTTGTCCTTTAGATCATCATCCCTTAGTTGCTTTGTTGCTATCTTTTCCATTTCTGGTGGACTGGATATTAAGAGCAAATCAAACATACAATCTGCATCTTAAAACAAGATGTATTTCAGTATTTTCACTCCACTCAGTCTTACCACAGCAAGCAGAGTAAAATTGACTAGTGTAAAATTGACCACATTCTTTCAGATGTGCATATTTACTTCAGTAGGACTTAAGTGTAATGTGATGCTAAATGTCATGTTATAGAAGGAAGGGTTGTCTAAAACAGAAACAAAATATGCAGCACAGGAAGTAGAGGGAAAAAGTCAATATTCTAGGCAAAATAAGCAGTCACAAGAAGAAATGAAGTGAAAAAGCATGCACTACAGGATGACATTCGCAGAATAATTTGATAAACATTTGCAACATTATTTTTTTTTAAAATAAGCATCTCAGATTTAAACCTACAGAATTTAGTATGTGTTTTGGAAGGAAAGGGGTGGTCTTGCATGCCTATGTTTTTTCTTCCATTGTGTCACCTTTTCTTCAGTCCTCTACAGGCTTGTTCTAGTGCCTTCTCCTGTCTCTCCCATCATATTTGGAGGGCAGGTGGCTAAAATCAGAGATTTGTTCTTCCAGCTGCCACTTAGGTATAAAGGAATTCTTGTTTTGAGCTACCAAAACATACAAGAACATAAAAAGTAAAGTCAGCTCAACGTACTGAGCTTTCTAGTGTCTTTTGGCTAGCAGCGGTATGTACCTGCAATGTATTTTCACCATTCAGCTGTACTGTGTACAAAACCCCTATAACTCAAAACATACATTGGTGTTATTTCAAAATAATGTATGTGGGCATACAGGTGAACTATTGGCGTAGTGTTATCTGGTAACTGATTTAGCTACAGCAATGCATTACATATATTTTTAGGAATATAATTTAGTGTTTTTTCACTAAATTTGACTGAAAAGACCACCCAAACAACCAACCCCTCACCTCCTCTCCAATAAGAATTGTTAAAAATATAAAAGAAACATATCTAATCTTTCTGACAAAACGGTAGAACTAATTTTCCTTTTTTCTACAACATGAAAACCTGTTGGTAATGCTACTGTTGTCAGCTTATTCTTCAGCAGCACAATTCCCTGCCATCTCTCACAGTACTGCAAATCAGTTGCATAAAATCCATAGCAACTAACTTCAGAAACTGGTCTTCTTTTCTGGTATGGAAATTTTCTTGTTTATATTACATGTCTGAACAACTTCTAATGCCACTAACATAATGAATCATCCTTGAAACAGTCCTTGAGAGTCAGCAGAGCCAAAGTGTTACCCTTTAACCTTGGCAATGGCCCATCTAAATAAAAATGAATGGATACATTCTGGAAGATGAAGGAGACGTTTCTCTTCTCTATTCAGAGTAAGAACATATTCTGTTCAGATTCAGAACATATTCTATTCAGATTCAGAAAGTCAAAGCACCATCTTATGTTAGAACACAGAACTTAACCAACAATGGCCGAAAAACGAGGCTTTAAACAAGGTGTTCCTGACCTGATTTTAGGAAAAGAACTGATTTTAGTCCCTAGACAATGGGACTGTCCAGGCAGGTCTTTACATATTTTAAAGGAGAAGCAAATCTTACTTTTATCCTAGAATATTTTATCTTTATCCCCAAAGAGACTTATGGATGCAGGAGGCTGGTCTTCCAAGAAGTGTTTTAACATCAGTGGGAAGTTGATAAAATTTAAAAGATTAATTTAAAATATTAATTTTAAAAAGATCAATTTAAAAGATGAATAAGAACACTTTGTTTGGATCCTGCTCCAAATAAGCCTCTTGCAAAGCTTTCTGTCTTTCCATGCTGACAACAGAAGTTACTGAAGATACATACTGTGCAGCACAAGAATGGTTCCTGTTAGCATATGTAAAAGCTGGAGGTAATTCTCAATTAGCAACCAATACATCTGCCAAATTTTACAAAATAAGTTTATGGGAGTCACATTTATTATAGTTTCCATAGGCACTAAGCTGTCTAAGGAACCACAGTACTTCCTCAAATAACTCACAGCAATTCTGGGCCAAAGTCAGCAGAAAGTTTATTACAAAAATATCAACAAAATCTTTCCAAGTTTGATCACAGAAGGCAAAATTAGTCTAGTCTTACTAGTTTATTTTTACTTTCCCCAAAATAAAATGACTTGAAATAACAGCATGAAGGCAGTACAATTACACAGCATAATCAGATGACTTATTAGTACCTTGAAAATAAACATTTCTTTGCTTCTCCGATTACTCCTGATAAATACCATAGACTTCCCTTGGAATTTCTGTTTCAGCACTAGATCATTAGTAGTTTAAAAAAAATTCTAATGTTATTTGAAATACTGCTTTATCAACTGTGCTCTTCAGGATTACGCCCACATAACCTATTGTGTAATGTGGTTTATACACAAAATGCTACCCAAAAGTGGTGTCAAACATCATGAATAAAATAGTGAACTTAATGAGAATGAGGAAAGAGGTTTTCTCCTTGGATATAAGCAAAAGAAAATGCTGTAAATCAGCAAAAAATGTGGGCCCAGGTTGGACTGGATTAATGAGCTTCAACCAAAGCAGAAGTTTAACTTTCCCCAAAGCAAAGGACCCAAGGGTCTCCTGATCCTCATCTAGAAAGCTTCTAACTGAAATTATCTTACTGCTTCCCCTCTTCCCTCCTCAATAGGAGGCCAATTCCACATTCATATTTTCTCATTCACCCACCTGATAAAGCTGTTCTGCTTTTTGCCCCTTCTGTTTCTCTGTGTGAAGAGTTAGGACATGGCTGTAAAGGGTGTCTTAAGCAAGTCTTAAGCTCTGAGCAGGTAAAGGCCACTGACCCATGACAGCTTCTGTATCTTCCTGCAGGCTCTCTTATTCTAAAGCAATCTTGAGCTGCAGCAAATTTCAGCTTTTTTTTCACTGGGAAGAGCGATTCCATTCATGATCTTCAACTTCTAATACCAATGCAACACTGTGGAAGCCTTTTTCTCCTCTCCCAAACAGCAAAAAATTATAATTTTTGCAATCCATAGAAACTTAAAACTGATAACAGGCAAAAATTATTTTTTTCTATATCATGTGCCCTATCTTTTTGCTATAGCATGACAAAATTCTTATTTTAATTCATAGACAATTTTGTACTATCCAAATACAAGACATAACTTAAGTTTCTTTAAAAAGAGTATCTGAACAGCATATATTCTTTAACATTGCATACCGAATAAAATCAAAGATATTCATACTACTTTAAAGGATATTCAATATATTTTATTTTAGCCAGGCACCAACCACTGTAAAGGAATTAAATATCTTCTGAATTCCTTTGGTTACCTGAAATTTGCCGTTTTGCATTAGAAAGAGCACAAGCTACACACCTGCGGATACCAATGCACATAGCTGTCAGATACATTCCATTATCAATCTCTTAACAGCTGTTTGCGTAACTTTGGCAAGTATTAGCAATTTAGACTGGAACAACTACTCTTCCTCTTTCTCATGCTGGAAAATTTTAGCAAACTCATTTCTGAGAATCAGTGTAAAATTAGTTTATTTGATGTTATCTGTCTTTCTGTCATCATTTAACAGCTCCACCATCCCTCTATGGCCAGAAATAATCTTGTGCAAAATAATTGAGAAGAAAAAAGCAATCAGTTACCTGAACTTATACAAATAAACCTAGATTTAGGACTTGTAAATCTGAGAAAGAAATGTCACTTTTTATGTAAAATTTAAAAATTTCATAAAGATTTGCTCCAATCAGATGCTCAGCTGTACTAGATGTGCCCTTGTACTAGGTATCCCCTATGAAGAAATAATTAAATGTCTCTGTGGATCTGTGATGTACTCACGTTCACAGAATTCTCTAAGGGCTACTTTTTTCTTCTTCATACATCTTTAAGACACTGCAAAGGCAGAATACTGTGTTGCCCTGCCATTCCAGCATTTCAACTTGTCAAATCAACTGATATCAGACTAGAATTGTTACAGAAGACATCTAGGACTATACCACTAAAAACTTCTCAATAACAGAGACAGCTCAAACCTTTTCATTTTAAGGAAAAAATTCTAGTCTGAGCCACGGGAGAACTGCGCATCTATAAAGCTCCAAATGCAAAATAAAACCTTAAGATCTTATCTAATTATAATTCGTATTTGTCTAACAATCAAGGCATAAATCAGCTTGCAGAGATTAAAACCTCTGTTCTGAAGAAAAAGAAGAGACATACTTTCTTTCAGCAACTTTCAGTAATATCCAGGAAGCAGCTAAAGCAGAGCATGAAAATTAATACAGAATGGTACTTTTCTGACAGATTTCAAGTTATTAACACTGACTGCTTTCATAAGCAATGCTCTGTAAGTCAAAAGACTAACAGTAGAGCGGTAGTACATGCAGAAGTAAATGATCACTTTGAATTTTAGTAGACAGTCTGAAAATTATTGTTATGAAAATAACCTATTTTCAAGTCAGTTGTTTTAGGAACTCAGTACAATATTGTACATTAACTGCTTAGCAGAGATTGTGTCACTGTAACACAGAATAAAATAAATTAGCTTTGGAAGTTTTGTGCCAAACTATTCTGTGTTGTTAATAGAGTAGAAATAGATTCATTGTTGTAACAGATTCATAGGTAAGATGACAGGCATTTTTATTTAGTTCAGAGTCCAACTTTTCTGTGTACATAGGAATCATATTTTGAGATTAATGGCATATACATTTTATTTAAATAATGAACAGATAGTATAGCAAGAGGAATCAGTGTACAATTTATCTAATTAACAGTGATAACAAAAGCATGCAAAATACTTCTGTAAATATGGAGCTCAAGTGAGTTTATGGAAGAAGCATCACCCATCTGTTAGTTAAATGAGAGTGATTCTGATCTTTGCAGCTGCCTTTTAAAATCTGGTGTCAAAACTTTAAAAAATATCTATCTTTGCTGGAGCTCCCTTTGAACAATTATGTAGAAATGAACAGAGTAGTCTCATAGTTGTTTTATTCATTTGCTTTGAAACCCTGGTATTGGAAAGCAAAGGGTCCATCTCAGTCAATAATTGGAAAGTTTGAAAATCAGAATGTGTAACCACTTTTTCTATTAGAAACAATTCTGTTCAGGATTAAACAGAACCTTGATAACACAGCCTTATAAAGATTCTACTTCTTAATGAACAGTCTTAGACATAGACAGAGACAAAGTTAATGTTAATAAAGAGAAAAAAAAAACAGATGGAGAAGCCCTACTTGCATAATATTACTCTAAATTACTGCAAGACTTGATTCAACCCCAAGAATTTTTCATCTCCTTTTACAGTAATTGAAATAAATAATAAAAGAACTTTTAGTTTCTTTTTAGAACAACTAACAATGCAACGCTGTTTGTCAGTGAAAGGTTTCTTGACAAAGGAAATGCTTTCATTGATTATCCTGAATTATAAATTATAGTTCTCTAATTCTTCCTCTTATAAATGAATACTCTTCACAATCTAGCCTTACATGTCAGACAAAAAAGATGAAACTTTTATAATGGAAATTTAATTATAGTACAGTTTTTGCCAGTTGTCATTCCAAAGTCATCTATAATTATGCTCAGGTCATTAAAAGTTATTTTTTTCATTTACTTGGCCAAACATGCCAGTTACACATCAGGTCATCCTCTCAAATTCATCTCTGTACAACAATAATTAAGTAAATTATTGAATATTTTTTGGTGTGGGGGTTTTTTTTTGCTATTTTTTTAAGCTAATTGCAAACAAAACATCTGCAGAAACAGTCAAAACAATGAACAACTGACAGATGGTTTGATTTTTATTTCCAAAGAACACAAATTTTTAGAAATAAAAAGGCACTTCTGTGTGTCAAGAGTAAACACTTATTATTGTCTTTTTGCTTTACATGCATTTTCCCATATGTATAACACTAAAATATAACAGTCCACTATAAACACCATTTTCTACTGCAAAATTTCTGGACTAAAACTCCCTCAGAGAGCTTTTTGAAAGTTACGAATCATGAATTAATGGATAAAATTGAACTCTCCCTTTCCCGAAAGAAAACCCTCTTTTCTCCTTGCCAGGAACTGGATCAAGCTTATCAGAATGAATAAACATGAAATAAATGCACAGATAGTTTTTAATATATTTAAACTAATTTAAAGGGTGCTCAAAGGATGGTATGTATTGAAAGAGAGCTAAATGCAGACATGAGAAGCATAAATTTGAGAACACAATTGTTAAAAGCATTTTAGATGGTTGGCCATATTTCTCATTCTAAAAAAGATCATCCTATGGATGAAAGAACACGAATACTAAGATGCAAAAGCCCTAAATCATTACCTTCATAGGTAGCCTTCTTTTAATCTTAATTTTATTCTTTTAATACAGTACTTCGTGATAATGCTATGCAAGGTGTTTCCCAATTTTATTTTTAATTTCTTTTAGATATTTAAGTATTTGCTTTCTCAATGTCCTCACAGTCAAATACTTTATTTCCTTTGGGACAGAATCCATCTAGCCATGTAGGTACAAAGTAGCAAAAAAGAATATCGAGCAGATTTCTTCCTTCAAACATTTACTGCCTATAAGAGTCTGGAAAAACCTCAGTTCCACAGGGATGCTCCTTGCTGTCTAACCAACACACTCAACAGTAACTAGATGGATTACCAAACAAAACTATTCTTTTCAATCTATAGAAATGAAGGTCTAACATTCTTTCAACTGTCTCAACTTTATTTTTCTGTAGTTGCAAACAGAAACATGACGCCCACTTGCTGACCAAAAGAGATCCTTGAACTGTAGGACAGCATTACCTATTTACAGCACTGCAGTGACCTAGCACCCTGAAGAGAAAGAGCGGGTTTTATTTTTCCTTCGAAGTCAGGATATTTCTTCATTGGGATCTGCTCGTATTTCAGGTCTCAAGCTAGACACCTAGTCTAGAGTGTAGGCTATAACGTTTTAATTGTACTTTATGGCAAAAGTAGTACCAGGAAAGCCAGAACACACAGCACCAACCCTTCTTGCTGGGAACCTTCAGGAGGCTGGACTGGACTCTGAGTACAACAATTCTAAGTTTGGAAAACAAACAGCTTTGCAGCAAAGCCAAAATGCCTTCCAAACACTGATTAAAAATGGAACCACCTGAGCAGTGTCATTGTTAGTTCTCCTTTGAAGTGAGGCAGAATTAATGCACCATTCATTCTGCAAACCTTTGATTTTACTTTTTCACAAGCAATTTTTTTAAAAAAAAAAGAAAACAAAAAGATTCAAAACTTAAGTATCTCATTGTTTCTTCATAATTCCTGGGTGTTTCATGCTTCACAGATGTGAATTGTGTGGTTATGTGTTTTTACAACTGGACAAAGCTGCTGAGCACACAGTCTAAAGGACTCAAACAAAAGGGTGAGCCTTAAAATAATAAAATAGAGGAGCATATGCCTGTCTGTTCATCCATTTCCATCTCTCGATATCCTTTAAAACCACGGGCAAATTTCATCCAAATTTAAATGACTTTGACACAATCCTGCCAGAATTTAATTCCAGAAGGTGAGTCCAAGCCAAACTAGTGCCCTCATTTAGGAGGCTCAGGGCAGACAAGGAGACTAACATCAAATACCCCTTTTGACAGCAGACTCCTGGTTAATTGAGTGCTGCCTCTTGCCTTGCAGGTCTGTCATAAGGGAAAATGGGATTAGCATCATAAGGTGGTAATATTTAGTGGACAAATTTTTCAGAAATTAGGCTTCCATTGTCTACGGGACATCTTATTTTCCTGGCTCCTAAAACAGATGCCTTAAAAGTTCACTCAAGCACTTTTTAAAATTATAAAATCTGTTCTTTAGAGCCTAAATTCCCTTTGGTCATAGGGGTGATTCATTCACATATATATATGAAGGAGAATAAGAACCGGATTAATGAAGATATATGTGTGTGTATGTATATACACACATACACACTCAGGATGCATAATTAGTTATTCTTTTTAGACATAAACTGAAGAAGTAAATATATTTTGGCCACCTCAAATGTATAAAAGATTTTGCTTTGGTTTTAGATTAAACCTTCTTAGTCAGAGGAAAAGCCATCATTTCCTGTCTCATTCACTAAAGTTTTTGCCAAAGGACCAGCGTTATTAAAAATGTTAGTTTGTCTGTAACTGGAAGACAGTATGGCATAACTAACTGGATGTGAAAACTGGAATGTGAAACTTACCTTCAGAAGAGGGGAGAAAGTGCTCAGCAGAAAGTTGTTAAGGATAAATTCAAGACACCTGTGGAACTTCACAGAAAAGTCATCTATACCCAAAGCATTCTCTGTTCGGTATTTCTAATTGCTTTCGGTAACAGAGTACCAATGCATTTATTTAAGTCTGCGGTGATAATACTTCTGAAAAGAGAGATCCAAAGCAACCATGGAACAGTTAATGTACGATTGTTCAGAACAGAATACTACTAAGGAATGCCCTATAAATGTTTTTCACAAGTATACCTAAATTTACCACCTATTAAAGCTGCCCACACGTAAGTCTTTTATTCATAACCAGTACATTCCCAACTTGCTGGGTTTTTTTAACTTCATACTAAGAAATTATTCCTGAATCGAAGTTGGATACAATAATTTTTTGAGTGTGGGGTTTTTGAGCTTTTCCTTATAATTAATAAGAGACTGCAAAAAAAATTGGAGATAGAGATAAGTCATAGGAGAAATCATATTACCTACTTTTTCTCAAGGGTCATTATGTTTTCTTCACATTCCCTTTACCTGGTAGACATGAAATTAATAATTTTGCCCCTCAGGTTTGCTGTAAGATGGTGAAGGTTCATTTGTCTCAAAGAGCAGGTTAATTTCTTCCTCTGCAAATGTTTTGAAATGGAAATCTAATAAAGTGAAGAGCTAATGCTCCATTTAAATAACTGCTTTTCACATGATACCTGGCAGTTCTTTTTACGAACATTTGGTTTCCACCCCTATATAAATCAGCTATAATTGTCAGGGAAGAATCCTAAATGTTTCTCCTTGTTATAATGAGGAGCTCCTCAAAACAAACTGATCTGACAGTCAGGTTTCACACTACATATCCTTATCATCACTAGAATACGTCTACATTCCTTATACACTCCCAGCACATGTGTCAGAGAGAAGGCCAACAGACCCAGATCTTTGCAGGCCTTTTTCTGTCCCGTTCCTGCTCTTCCCATCAGGTGTTGGGGAGGAAAAACGTTCTGCCTCTCCAAGGAGGCCTCTGGACACTGTAACTAAACCAAAAATATGTATTGAGGGACTTAAGAAGACATGAAAGTGCAGGGACTAGTAATTTCTACATAACAACAGCTTGCTTGGTGGCTGATGTTAAAAATGTTTGTGTGCAAAGGAAAGACACACCTGGGACAAAAGGGCAGATAGAAAATAAAATATACCCTTATCAGGGTAAGAGAAAATGTTTATTTTTCCCTATCATTGGCAACAATAAATCTGAAAAAAAGATGTGGTGGAACTCAAACTTTTGCTTATAGAATCATGGAATCGTTTGAGTTGGAAGAGACCTTAAAGATCATGTAGTTCCAACCTCCCTGCCATGGGCAGGGACACTTCCCACTAGAGCAGGCTGCTCAAATCCACAACCTGCTACACTGCAGAAAATCCAATAGCAGCTTTTACCCTTACGAGAAAGTGGACCTTATATGGGAACGGTTTGTGTATCAGAAAGGTGTTAGAAGAACGGATGATACAGTAGGTAATCCTCACTTCAAATTTCTATTAAAACTGTAACTTACTTTCACAATAAAACCATACATGAAATGTAAGTTCACCGTAGACTTCCTGCTCTGATAAATCAATGCAACTCCCTACTAAAGTTTATTACAGCTTCAGGTTTGGAGCGATGACTTTAGAAATACCATTGAACTTTTCCACGGAAAATAAAATGGTGCAATATCTGCAACGCTCCTCCTCAAGGTTCCGGTGTCTGCGATCAGAGGTCTAGCTCTGATACAATACAGCTGCACAACCTTGGTTCAAACTTCTGAGAAAATTGCCATGTTCTGAGAAAGAGCTATAGAAAAGAACCTGCAGTACAGCTTCAAGTTGACATTTCCGTATGATCACAAAACTCAGAGATATCAAGATACGATCACAAAACCAAAACCTGTTCCCAGGCAGTCCCTCAAGGTATAGAAACAAGAAGGAAAAACTTGGTTCACACTGACACAAAAATCCTTCCCTCTTTTCTTGAGACAAAAAGGTCAAAAGATACAAAGAATCCTTCAAGGATAGAGAAAGGCAGCTGCCATTTCAACCTTGAGAAGTTCTTAGGAAGGAACTCATCCTTCCTAGTAGTGATATAGAATGGGAAGGGCATGGAAATAAGCAGTAAGTACCACTGAGATTCAAGACAGGCTAAAGCATGAACATTGACAAAGGGAAAGACTAACTTGAGAATTAATGACAAAAGAAGATGGGAGGATGGAAAACGGTAAAGTTCAACTGCAAAGATGATTTGAGTATTCAGAATCTCATACATAAGGGGCTGCAGACTGTCCATCTTGTAGGACCTGGCAAGAGCTTCATGTCACGGGGCAGGAGGAAAGTTGTGGCATGGAGTACTGACTGGCATACCTCAGCATGATGACTTTGCATGCAGGGTTCAAGACAGCTGCTGGCCTGTACCATCTGCCTAAAGATACTTTTGTCTGTTCCAACCTGATGCAGTTAAGAGAGTGTATGACAGCAAAGTACTGTATGATTTGTAGGGACTATCTAAAATGGGTAGATGGGGAAGATTAAGAGTTCTGCACTTCGGCTTTGGATCAGGCCACAATTTTCAACAGAGTGATCATATATTGCCTATGTGAATACTGCATTTCCATAATATAGACATTATGGGCTCATAAATTATGCACTTCTTTTAGCAATTAAATGCAGAAAACAGGGAACTTAGCTAACATTCCCAACTGAAAATAGGGTTGTCACTCTGGTCATGTCTGATCATTTTTAGGATCTTGTAAAAGGTTTCTATAGCAGTGGTTGGCATTGCGAGCCTGATACAGAGTGAACAGTCTTGTTCCTCAGATAAGAGTGTCTGAAATGTGAAGGATTCTGATAATCCTGTCCCTAAATAAGGCTAATTGTGCGTGACTACTCTAGAATTCTTATTTTACAACTGTAAAAGAGTGAAAAGGTATCTCAGAATAATTTTAGATATACTGTATAATGGAAATATTCTGTATCTCCTGATGAATTTTCTGCCCATCTCCTTCCACCTCCCTTTTACTTTAAATGGCAGCATTATTCCAGATCCCTAACACCACGAGACAGTTGTAAGAAGAGGGAACTTTGAGAACAGAAACTGGTGATTCACATTCCAGACAACCTAAGGAGGCCTTGATTTCAGACCTTAAAACAAGGAAAACCATTTTTTCCAAGTCTGACTTAAATGTGGTCACAATGTCTGAAATCCATTAAAACCCTCTTTTTCAAACCTGAACTCCATGTTCTAGGTTAAATCTAATCCAGACCCAAATATAATTCCTCAGCCTTCCTGAACACTGTGCTGAAAGAGCACTTACATTTATATTACATTTCATCAAAAGGAAGCAAAGCACTTTAGACAATATGTAATGCTGCACTGAGGGTGATGCAGCCAAGTCTGGGAAGGCTTTTTTTTTTTTAATTATAATTATAGATGCTTTTATTTACTAAATTTGCAGATAGGACTTGTCTATTACAAGCCTCTGAAATCTCATTTTGCTAAAATGAAAACATATTTCAAATGCTTTGGAGAACTATTAAGATTATTGAATGTCTAGCACACTGCTTCAAGTCTCTGAGTGGTTCACTAGACCCCTAGGGAACAGGCAAGCAGTATACAATTATCACAGTAATTAAAAAGGTGCAATGACTCTTCTCTTAAAGACTCTTGGTTTATTAATTCTATGGTATGCTTTGGAGACTGGCATTATTTTACGCCTACCCAGCTTAATTATACCATCATTAGTTTATCAACATCTCCTTTTAAGCCCTTGGGCCAGTTATTAGCATGTCACTTGCTAACAGTTAACCAATAACCACTACACCTTCAAAAGAGGATCTTCTGCTATAAAAAAGCCAAATTGTAGAGACAGATTTAATATCATCATTCCATTTAAAATTTTCAGTCAGCTATCACTTTCTGCTTTAATTTAGGAGGGTTACTCTTTAGCTTAATGAAAACACAAATAATGCTGATGTATTACAAGATATTACCTGGTAATAAAATACTTCCAGTCCATAGTGGTTTATGAGACTGAATGCATGTTTTAACACTCCACAGTACGCAACACTGAAAAGACCAGAAAGTATACAATGTTCTTAAATATAACTAGAAATCTGGATTTCTCTCTCTACTGGGTCTGGCTGGGATGGCGTTAATTTCCTTCCTAGTTGCCTGTATGGTGCTCTGTTGTGGATCTGGGACTACAACAACATTGATAACACACCAGCGTTTTGAATGTTGCTGAGCAATGATGGCACCACCTCAAAGCTTTCTCATTTTCTCACTCTGCTCCCCCAGAAGTAGACTGGAGGTGGACAAAAGGCTGGGAGGAGACACAGCCAGGATAGATGACTCCCACTGACCAAAGGGATATCCCATACAGTCAGCCATCAAAGCTCTAGGAAAGGATGCCTTGCTTTCCAGGAAGTTGCTAAACATCTGCCTATTGATGTGAAATAGTGAATGAATTTCTTATTTTGCTTGGCTTGTGAATGCAGCTTTGGCTTAACCTGTTAAACCGTCTTAATCTGAGTCCATGAGTCTTCTTGACTTGCCTCTATTTTCTCCCTGTCCCATGGTAGAGGTGACCAAATTGGTGGCTGTGTGGGTACTTGGCTGCTGGCTGGTGTCAACCCACCACACTCTCTAATCCTTTAGTACAGACAGGCTCACTGATACAGCACCCAATGTCACATTATCTAATCATAAAAGTGGACGATCAAACTATGAGAAAAACCGTTTTAATTTTAAAATAACCGATATACTTGTGTATTAAATACATACTGACTTTGTCTAGACAGGTAAGTTTACATTATTATGAAAGGCACAGTGACCAAGGAAATGCTCCTGCAGGTAACTAGAATTTGTATGCCTCACTTTTGATTAAGCTGAAGTTATCTTAGTCTAATAAAGAAAATCCTACAAGTACTAACTACTTATCTATTACTATAACTTAAATGTATTTTGGTATTTTTCATTAAATACTTCTGTCCAGTAATGAGAGGAAGAAAAAAAACATAATATCAAGACTTGGTACTTGTATAAGCTTGCATCTTCAAAACATAACACTGGGATTCTGATAGCAACTATATGTCATTCTGTTTGACATCACACCAGACAGCTCAACTGAAATACAATTTAGCCACTGACAGATGGTCACAGAATCACAGAATCACCTAGGTTGGAAGGGATCTTTTAAGATCATCCAGTCCAACCAATGGAGAAAAACAAACAAACAAACAAAACAACCACAACCAAAAAAACCACCACAAACCACACATCTCACCCCACCCAAAAACACCACCAATCCACTACTAATCCATATGCCCAAGCACTATGTCAACTCACCTCTTGAATACCTCCAGGGATGGTGCCTCAACCACCTCCCTGGGCAGCCCATTCCAATGTCTGATAACCTTTTCAGTAAAGAAATATTTCCTAATATCTAACCTGAACCTCCCCTGGCGTAACTTGAAGCCATTGCCCCTTGTCCTATCATCTGTAACTTGGGAGAAGAGACCGACCCCCACCTCTCTACAGCCTCCTTTCAGGTAGTTGTAGAGAGCAATAAGGTCTCCCCTCAGCCGCCTCTTCCCCAGACTGAACAACCCCAGCTCCCTCAGCCTCTTCTCATAAGACTTGTGCTCCAGACCCCTCACCAGCTTCATTGCTCTTCTCTGGACCTGCTCCAGCACCTCAATGTCTTTCTTTTGGTAGGGGGTCCAAAACTGGACACAGTACTCGAGGTGGGGTCTCGCCAGTGCCCCAGTGTACAGGGGGACGATCACCTCTCAGGTCAGGTGACTTTACAAAAAGTAACTTTACTTCATATGCAATGGAAATACATCATTATTGCTGTTTAAATTTTTTTCTGTTTAAAAGACAAATAACACCAAGCCATTCTTTAAAAGATTAGGATCAATAAGCTGATACCGATTGCTTAATGCCATTTCCTCTAGGCACACTTCTCCATATTTTCCAGCAGCAGAAAGAAGATTTGAAATATTGGGGGAAAATACAAATGACAAAAAAAAAATAAAATTCTAGGTCACAGTATAATCTATTATTTCCTGAGCAGCTGAATCCCAGATTAATATCACTGCCGCTCTTCCTGAGAATTACTGTATAATTGTTTTTGTATAATAGGTTTACTTTGTATCTTTTTACAGTCAGAGGTCAGCACTATTAATTATAACACCCAAAACAGACTGCCACACAGCACCAGAAATCACACTACCTCATTTAATGAAAAGACAAGCTATCAGTCACTAAGAAAGCAGTCCTTTGCTAAATCTCATCTGCTAATGGAGACTTAACAGTGCATACTTTTGCTGTTACAAAGGATCTTTTTCCACTTTATCTACCAGTTTGATACTTGAGATTGAAAAAAACAAAAAAGAAACTTTATCCAAAACAAAGTTATTATCCAGCTTGGGATACTAGCCAAAAAAAAAAAAAAAAAGCCAGAAATAACAATAAGAAATAAAAAAAAGATGAACTAACCTAACACCCAAACATACACCAGCAGAGAGGGGTGTAATCAAATAGAGAGAGCTTAGTGCATACCTGAGAGTAAAAAATTTTTATTTATACAGCATTCTACACTAACCACTTCAAGGCATGCACAGGTATGATTTCATCTCACTGAAGGTTGGTTTCAAGATCATTGAAGCTGGCAAATGCTAGTATCTTATTCAGTCTTAATTCCTGTAGACTGCTGTCTTAAAGTAGACAGTCAAAACTGCTAGAGAAATATCTTATGTTTTCAACCCTAGAAAAATGCTTACAATTTTCCAATTACTTTTGAATACTCACCAGCACATTTTGTCCTTGTTTTGAGAGCTGGGCCAGGAGATCCGGTTCCTCCTTCACCTGGTCTTGTGAGTAATACACTAATTTCATATTCTGTGTCAGGATCCAGGTGCCCAATCTTATAGCTTGTGGAGTCCACAGGCTGTATGTCATACCAGCTTCCACTTGAAGTTCGATACTCAACTTCCCTTTGAATAATGGGTCCATCCCCGTTGATGGAATTGGCATTTAACTGTATCCACAGGTAAGTTGCACCAACTGAGGACAGCTGGGGTGGAGCAATGGGAACTGGTGGTTCTGCAGCACAGTAAGTTACAAAAGCAGCAATCATTATTGTGGCATTTCTTCTGCTTCTAAAACATTCAAATAAACAAAGGGGTTTGTACAGCATTAAAGTTGAAGATTGCCTAAAAATATGAATATAAGCAAATCACCACTACAGATTAACTTATTTCCAATAAATTGCAATATGCAAACTTTTGCTTATGCTCTTGGAGATTTTAATGTGAAGCTTTTGTTTTATACCGTGTAACTTCAATCTGGATGCAAGTGCAGTTCTATTCACTAGCCATTACATGGCAACTTTTAACTTCCAATTTAAAAAGATAACCTCAGTACAGTTGTTATTGGATGTAATATAAATCTTACTGAAAACTAATATTTTAAAGCTAAAATTGATATTGTAGTCTATTCTTAGACATATTTTTAGACATGCAGAACAGCGATTTCTGCAGGAAAACAACATGAAATTGTATTCATTATTTCTCATGGACTGTACTACTCAGCCTTCAGATTTTCAGACTTCTGTGTAAACAGAAAAAATATAGTATTTTTTTTCAAGTCCTATATCCTGGTTAAGGGAAAGAGCTTCTAACTGAGAGCTGGAGGAATTCCTGAATCTTTACTGTTACTCTATTTGACGTGATGGCTTATTTTCTCTAACTACCATTCAGAAGGAGTACTTTGTCTCACAGAGCAAGTATGCGTGTCATCTCTTCATAGTTTGCATTCTAAAGGTTTTTAAAATGAGCAGAATTTTTAAACAACTTTATTATGTGATGGACATCTCATTTTAAATTAGACTGCAAAAAAAAAATTGCAGACATCGTCCCTTTTTAAAGGTAAATAACGAATTTATTTTTTTCCTATTGATTAATCAGGAAATTACTCTGCTGTTTCCTGCACCACATCTCCACAAAATTCACCTTCTCACTGGTTAAATATATTCACATAGAATGAAACCAGGCCACTGTAATAAGGCACTGTTTGATCCAATATTCTTAACATATCTATCAGCAAACACTGCCACCTTCTTAAGGCTACACAGAATATGTAATGAACATCAAACATCTGTCTTCCCTAAATTGTAGATTCGGATTTATCCTCTTCTGCTAACCATTTTCCAACGTGTTGAGATATAGGTAGGCAAACAGAAAAGAAGCTGAATTTATATATTTCATCATTCTCTCAAGAACTTCAAAGTTAGAGTTAAAGCAAAGAACATAAAAGAATGAAGCACAAGGGAGAAAGGAACTCTGAAAATAAGTTTTAATGTTTCCTGAGAAATAGCAGAATTGCCATTTTAACAAACAGCTAATTATCCAACATTATGCTACCTTTTTCATTTAGAGAAAGAGTAGTGAACTTCCAGAGCACTAAGTACATTGAAGATTAGCTATGCCTCAGACAGTTTCTCATTAGTACTGTACACTTGTACATAACCTTCAAACTGTTAGTAATTGCTGAAATATGACATCACAACACAGCAAAGAGGCATCAGTGTTATGTATTTTCCTGTTAAAAAACCTGATCACTATCACAAAGAATGTGATACAGCGGGCAACAACCCAGAATGTCTCCAAAGATGTCTACTAATGATTACTAATTGCAATAGACATAAAAATAGCTTAACTATATTTTGGCAGATTCTGGTACATAAAGAAAAGAACATTGTTTACATTTTCAAATCACTAGAAAAAGCACTGTTACGTGTCAGTAACAATATATGGCAAACTGATGTCATCTTTCAGTTAGATACATACTGCAGTTTTATTGAAATTATTATTCCTGAAGTATATAAACTATGGCTTCATACAGCAGTAGCATGTCTGGAAACAGTTCTGACTTCACTCAAAATGATTTAGCATCAATTTAAATCATTAGGCTGGTTTGTGAACCAAGACATGAAATGGAACTTTTATAGAGCATCCTAAGGCATTTACTTAGCCATGCTGAAAGAACAGTTAATTACTTTCAAGTTTAAAATGCTACCAAAGGCTGTTGAAGTGCCATTCAAAATGCGAACTCAGGAGTTAGGTCACTAAGGTTAGCGGTTATACCAATTCATTCCAAGTATTACAAGTACTTGAAATAGACAGTATTTTATTGTCTTTTTATCCCTCGGGGCATATTTTTCATTCCTTTGTGACCAAAGTGCAAAAGGTTAATGCAAGCTGCATGATTTCAGCAAAGCCTGCATATACTACAGTTTAGTACTAGTAACGTAGTTTAATACTAAAAGCAGTCTTTTTTACCGGAGATCAAGGTTACATAAAACAAACATTTCATTACAAATATGATGCTCATTATTAAGTGGCTGGTTAAAAACATGAGACCCCGAGGTAAGCAGATACTTTAATACAGACAGTGCACTACCAAATATAATGAGCTGATTTCATGACTAAGGTATGAAAGTTGTTCTTGTGATTTATTCATTTATTCCTCCATTAGGCAGAATGGTTTAATTTTTTTAGGATACTGAGGAGTTTGAATCACTTAATCAGGTAAGTACCAGACTGCAGCATCATCTTTCACTGAAAGCAGTTTTACAGGTGGCCACTGGTATAGTCTCAAATAAATACTATGCAAATTATTTTTCGATTAATACCTTTATGAAAATGGTACTATAGACCTGTGATTTTACACCTTTGTATATTCAAGGAAGGAATTTCAACTGATTGCAGAAACAACATTGTAGTAGTGGCTATTTAGTATGATGATTTAGCTTAAAAAAGAGTTCTTCCCTGTAGATCTCTCTTGAAACAGAATCAAACAGAGCTATTCACTGCTGTGAAGATAGCTCTTTCAAGATAGGCTTTTAAAACAGTATGTTAACTCCAAAAAATATGGTAAGTTAATTCATAATTTCAAATTTACTGCTTTTCAGACTTTGAACAGACTGCTGACCTCTTCTTGAATTCTGTGACAAATGGTGATGGCTGCAATCCCTTATGGAAAGAAAACAGTGGCCACCTAACAAAGTCAGGGGTCTGCAAACAACAGAAAGCTTTAGGAAGACACTCTAATGTCAACCTACATAAATGTATCATTTACAGTCAAAACGAGAAAAAGACAAAGCCTTTAGGAGCAGCAGCCGTTTTCTTATGCAGAGGATAAAAACAAAGTAAGCCATACATGCATTAAACTATTTATTCTTATGTGCTTCTATATTAACTGGAAACATCTCCAAATGGCAACTCCTTTATTGACATTGCTTTGTGCTTTAAATGGTACAGAGTTTCCAAACATTTTCTATAAGATCCTAACATCTTTATCTTTTGCAGTTCCTTTAAAATTTAAATAGGGAGGGGAAAGACATCACACAGAGATGCCAGCAGAGATAATGTAGAACTCTGAGATTTAAGTGAGTTATAGAACATAAAACATAGACATTTCTTATCTGTAGTTCAGAACAGCTAACTTGAAAAATGAAACAATCTACTTCAATAGTAACAATAACATGTTTTGATTTTTCTTTTGAGATGAGAGACTGGAACCATGCTATATTTGTGGGGGATCAAGGAAGAATCATTTATCCTGTGAGCTAATTTTTTTAACTAAACAGTAACTCTTAGAAAGAGAATGTCATGATATTCCCACATTATACTGCTTAGCACTTTGTGATTAGGAGAAGTGATAAAAATAAATATTTTTTATAAAAATAAAAAATAAAAACAATCTCACCACATTAGTAACAATTTAATTATAAAACTAATCAAATTATTGTGATTTTATAGTCTTGAAATCAGCTAAACAGCTTTAGGAACTTTCACCTTCCATTTTCCTCTTTTTTTTTTTTTTAATACATGAATATATAGCATTGTGCTCCTTTTTTGAGCATGCACATGATTCTGTCTCTTTGGAAACAAAGGAGAGCAGTGCCATTTTTCAGCCATTGATTGTGGATGAAGGGCAACAAATACAACCACTGTTAACAAAAGACATAGCAATGATTTTGAAACACCACAGTTCTTCATGCAATACTTCAAAAAAGTCTTTAAATAATTCCTGCTAAAGTATTTAATTATTTAATTAAACAACACCTCTAAACTGTATGATGCATAACGTGAGCTGATTTTACACTATTCATTTACTGAGATTGTTCAGGATAAAAACTTTCCTGAGTCAGTATTGTAATGTCCTTAGAACTACTGGTAAATTCATCATTTAAGAATGTCATTGCTGAAAATATCATAAAATAGTATACTTATTTTGAAACTTTACAGAAAAACAAGTGTCCTTGTACTGCACAGTGATAAGTACACACAATCTAACTAGTTGGACATAAGTAAATATCCTGCTATGGCCTGTAGTAGTAATACTACCCGTCGCTAACTAGGCACAAACATCCCTTTCCCCAGTATGATTCCTCCCAAACCCAACTGTCCTGACTTGCCCACTCTTGACTCTCCTGGTGGAGAAGCTCAACATGAACCGGCAGAGTGCACTGGCAGCCCAGAAAGCCAACCACATCCTAGGCTGCATCAAGAGAAGCGTGGCCAGCAGGTCACAGGAGGTGATTCTGCCCCTCTACTCTGCGCTTGTGAGACCCCACCTGGAGTGTGTCCAGCTTTGGAGTCCTCAACACAGGAAGGACATGGATCTGTTGGAATGGGTCCAGCAGAGGGCCACAAAGATGATCAGAGGAATGAAGTACCTCCCCTATGAGGACAGGCTGAGAGAGCTGGGGTTGTTCAACCTGGAGAAGAGAAGGCTCTCCTCACACTATGCTCACCATCCTCACATTCCAAACAACACTAAATTCCTACCTCAGCAGGGTAGGAACCTGTAGGAACCCCCCTACCTGGGTTTTTTTCACTCCAGGCTGTATCTACAATCTCTGTGCCTGGTCCTCTCCCTGCCTTCCAGTCTACCGCTGTGCTTCCAACCATGCTTCCCCCTAGCATCTGCTTTTCCTCTCCCCTCCTGTACTAGACGGTTTCTCTCTCCAGAGGGTTCCCTTTTCCACTGGTCCCCATCCTCATTCCTACATAGGTATATATGTATATACACACATACATACTTTGTTTATCTTCTACTCTTTGTTGTCTTTCTCCCTAGTTTTTAGTGTTTATGTGGTCCGAATTTTCACCTGCCTGCCCTCCCATTTCAAAACACCTCCCAGTTTGCCATACTTTTCAGTCCCAACACCAACAACCTCATCTGAGTGTGCAGCTACTTGCTCTTGCACCCCTCACTATCCAACACCATGCACCATGCATTTTACCTTCTCTGTACAAGGCCTCAGAGAGGTGGAGGGCTGCACACTAAAAACTCAGGAACGGTAAGCTCACAGCTTTTAATTCCTGTGACAGGATCCAGTCTGTCCCAGAGGAGCTCAGATCAGTACTTGCATTTAAATTCCATTCACTGTATCTAGAATTTGGGGGGATTTGAGAGTTTAACTCCGAGAAGTCTCTATTGTATGTATCAGAACAAGGATCTTTGTGGGTTTTATTTAGTAGCTTGTTAACTGAGTACACTTGACAACAGATTTTTGCAAGAACGGAAAAACGGAAAAACAGTATCTTTGACATAACTATTACCCTCCCAAAAAAAAAGTTCCTGCTTCAAAGCCGAGAGTCTTCAGCAATTTCCTATGGAAGTTTGCTGAGATGGTTGAACTATCTCAACTGTTTTGGCTGGAGGTTCTCTCAAAAACTTCAGGCTGAGGCCCACACCCACACTACAAAATATCAGCCTGAAGTCACTTTGCCAAAATATGAGCATCCAAAAGCAGGACTTCATGAATTTTCAGGCAACCATTAAAATAAATCCTAATACCACCACTGTTTGTAAAAAAGGGTATCGACAGACTGATGGATTCAGCATGAAAGGTTAGTTGGCAGAGAGAAGACAGACGTTAATTAATTTTATATACTTAATGTATGAGAACAACCAATACAACAGATATGCAAGCTTTAATATTTTATTACCATGTGTCTTGATCTCAAAATTATTTTGCCCTCCTGAATAAATTTTTTGCTCTAGAGGCTGAGAAGAGCTTTGGTTCTGTTCCTGGTGCTAAACCTTCCATTTGGAAAGATGCAGACACTTAAGCTGTGAGCATTAGAAATGGTTACCTCTCTATACCCACGCTTAGAAACCTAACAAAACTCCTTTTAACCAATCTGACACCTAGGTTTACCTTGTTTGAACTCAATAAGCAGTCTGAACTCTGTAATAATCTGATGTCTGCTCAGACAGGCTGATTCTGTTCTCTTAAATCTAATCTGTGCTGGATCTGCCCACTATTAGAAAAATTCAGCCTAGGGACTGTATGTAGAAGTCTAATTTACTTCACCAAATACATTTAATCAATTCCACCCTACTATTTTCCTTTTGCTCAATGTTTGATTACTTTTATGTCACCTATTAGATACGAACTGCTGTTTTTTACAGTAAGTGGGTGATCTGACAAGGCCAATTTCATGTCTCCCATTAGATAAACTGACATTTCAATTCAATACTCTGACAAACTTAGATGAGGATACTGTGTAGTTTGAGCACACACAATGACAAGGCACTTGTCTTTTCAGCCTTTCCTATCAGAACAAACAATTGGATAAATTGAAAATCTCCCCTTCAGGATTTATTTAAATAGAACAATCAATACTTTATTTCACCATCCTCTAAAAGGCATATAAGATAACACAAACTAGTTTTAAAAAAAATCCCCTTTTTTTACCTTTTTGTTCAAGGCCAGACTAATTGATCACTGACAGGTTTTTTGCTTAATAACTAGACAATATTCATGTTTACAATTCTTTAATAAGATAATATGGGATTAACTGACAGCTCTTTAATTGCTTCTCCCCGTCATGCAGATTAAACCTTGCTATAACCATATCTGCTTAAGTTAAAAAAAAAAAAAACAGGAGGGAAAAAAAAAAACCACAACAAAAAAAGGAACATTTGGCAGTTTCTTTCATATCTCTCATGTTCAAGATTTGATTCCTTTTCCTGTGTGGTTTCAGGTTTGGTTTGCAGCACCTGGCAACTACTTGCGCTGATTTCTAAAGTTCTGGTTAGCGATTTCCAGTGCCACACAACATCATACCACAGCAGCGTTACAAACATTAAAGAGGTTTACACAAGAATGTTACTGGAATCTATTTAACGTAAGTTCTTATTTAGTGAAACCATATCTACAATGAAGTAGAATGAATGTTGTACAGAGCTGTAACCCACTCTACTGTGCAAGTGTCCCCACTTAAAACCAAAGATATTTTGAAAAAAATCCAACTCCAATGCAGGATTTACTTATTTGCAACTTGAATTACAATTTCAGTAACCAGAAAAAAACAGAGCATCGTAAATGGGAAGAACTGACTCTCTTTAACTTACAAATACTAGGTTTGACTATCCTGTCATCCCACTAGTGTAATTCCAGGGAAATTCCTCTTAAGTCATCTAAGTTACACCAGCGTAAATGAGAAGAGAATTAGAGTCATTGTTTCCAACAAAGAGTAGGGAGTAATTACACCGCTGTTTCTACACATACTATTATTAATCCATCAGTAATTCCCAAGTATACTAAGCATTACATGCAATATGGGTAAATGTACATTTTTTCATGTACATTTATCAACTGCAATGGATTTTTTAAAAAAGACAGAGCTGCACTGAAATCAATCCATTATCTCTGAATTCTACTAACACTGCAGAAAAGCTGCTAAAAAAATTAGGAAACACAATTTCTTAATTATATGCCACCGAAAACATATTTACTAATTAGCTCCTAATGCTGCTATTTCAGTATAGTCATCTAAGGTTTTACAGCACAATGTTTAAAACAGGTCTTTTTAGGTCAGAAGGAATGACCTGCAGGTGGTCTCATAAAAACTCCAGTACAGGCAACGGGGATTACCATAATTACTTTGCCACTCTACAAGTAGTTAATGGGATTACACCCGAAGGCTATACACTTGTTCACAGCACCCAGTGCAAATTTTCTGAAAGAATCTGGGTAAGCACAAATGCTTTAATGATACACTTCATAATTTCATCTACTGCACTGCAAAAGGAGCACTAATAAATTAAATCACCTAAATCAAAGAAACTGAGAAAAAACAAAATCTAACTGCTTTGGCTTTCTGTACCTCCTGTCACTGATACAGGAAATCTTCATCTGCCTCCTTCAGGCAGTCTCCGTTCTTCCTCATTTCCACTGATGCTAAGTCTAAAAGATGCTCCATCATTTCTGTTGGGGTTCATATTCCACCCTTTCTTGCTCTCTTTGCTGACTTCCAAACATTTCCATTTTTGGCCACTCCTCTGTACTTCCTTTTCATGTTATCTTTCCTTGGACTGAAATAACTTCATTTTTTTCCATCATGCCTAATAATTATATTCTCATCCCACCTCATCTATTTGTTTCTCTCTTCATCTGTCCATTCAAATAGCTCATTCAAATGTTCATACTACAATTTGTTTTGTCATGTTATCTCCATACACTTGTTATTCACAACCTCCTCCTCGCCATATTGTTCTGCTTCTCTCCATTTTCTCTAAAACATACCCATTAATCCTACATTCTTACTTTTGGAAAATGGTTCATTCTTCTACTGGTAACCTTTTATTCCCCAGTCTAACCCATAGCCCAACTTTCTTCCTCTTCAACTAATCCCTGCTGATCTCACAAACACTGTGCTAACCGTATCACCTCTTCATTATTTCGCTCCTCATTTTCTTCTTAAGTATCTTCCTCGATTTTTATTTAATTCAAAAAACTTGACCTTATATACAGCTTAACTGTTAAACTTCATATATGTCTTCTTAATGTAAACTCTATTGTTCTTCTTTCTTTGTCTCATCTTTTTTTCCCCTAAAACTTTTGATTTGATTTTTTAATGTCTTGGCCTGATTCTTTACTTGTGCCTCTGTGGCTCCTGTCCTTCAAACCCCTCCTTTACTGCTAGCTTCTCATACATGCCCTTTCTATACTGACTTCAGAAACAAGGTCCTTGTTACGTTTTCAGATGTAACAGTTATTCCACACCTTGCTTATTGCCCTACATATAAGTTGCCTTCAAGAAAAGGATCACATCTTTAAAAAGTCCTGAGAAACCCCATATAGGTTTATAAATATACAAAATAAGTAAAGAGATAAGAGAAAGAGCAAATCCCAGATCAACGAATAACAAAGCCACTTATCCAATCTCCTGTCTGCAACCAGAACTGTACAAGCTCTTATACTGCAATAGGTACTGATTTTTTAATTAGATGACTAAGTGATAGGAAATGTTAATTTTTATCTTAACCCGAAAGATAAAACCTAGAGCAGAATTTGGAAAGCAGAGCAACAAGAAGGTACTAGTCAAAAATTAGATTCTTTCTCCTGTTACTCCTTAGCCTATAAGTTTCTTTAATTCTATTAGAACAGTTATAGTGATATCATCCATGATAATCCAAATGCTATCCTAAAAAGAAAAAAAAGTCTATCCAACAAAGGATACTGTTTCTAAAATCAGAGGATGCATAATAGACACGAGTGTCCTTCTGCATTCCCAGAGGAAAATTCCACACTGGTGGGGAATTTAATTTTAGGGCACTCATTCACTCCTTGCCAATTTGGATCAAATTGTTTTCAGAAAGAGAAAAAGAGCGTTTAGCACTTCATCTCACTTCTTTGTTAGGCACTGAATGGACAAGAAAGTGAAGACATGTAACATAATAATGTGGCTCCACACCTTAGGTGCACCAGAATCTGTTTTTATCCCTGAAAGAACAAAAATAAAATTATGTTCCTCCAGAATACTAGTATAGAAATAAGAAGCAATCAAAATGCAATTTTGATTATTTTAAACATAATGAATGTTAAAAAATTGTTATAGCACAGTTTTCTATAATAAAGATGGACATACCTGTATGCATTCTATTTATATATAACTGTTTCCTGTTGTTTTTAAAAGCATCCCTCCATATGTTGGAATATGTGTATTTTATGTGTTCATTTTAATGTAAATCTTTCATATTGTGCAGCAAATATATTTTTAGAATACAATCTCCATAAAAGAGGTAAATAGCCATTATTATCTTCATAACTTAAAAACAAATACCTTGTCGATATACTCTTAAAGACATATAGTTCTAAACAGTGCGTTTTTGTGAATTATTTAAAACAACAATCAACATGTAACTAGTTAACTAGCCCTTGCTTTTTCTGTCATTCTTGTTACAGCTGGACAGACCCTTCAGATTTACATAAACAGACTATTTGTTGAACCTCTTATTGACTTTAACAGGTTATGGGTGACACTGTAACTGAATTGTCAATTGCAGGTCCTTATTCCATACTCTGAGTGTGCAAATAGTTAATTTTTTATTGTGAAATACCTTTGACAATCAGTTCTGCATAGTTTGATACACCAACTCCTCCTTCTGTCCGAATCATGCAGCGATAGTTGCCAGCGTCCCGCTTCGTGGCATTTACCACACTAAAAAAAGCTACGAATCGGCGGGCGTTGAACACTTTTATGTCCTTCAGAGGTGCATCCCTTACATAAATACCCTAGGCAAAGAAACAAAAAGAAAGAATATTGTTAGTCATATTTAAAAAAGAAATACTGAAAACAAAGTTCATTTCTCTCAAGTTCCCCAAAAGAGGAGGCAAGATAAAAGCAGAAGTCCGTATGTTACTTCTACAGATGTTTATGCTGTGTGAGACTTTACTGCCTTCCCATGTGAGTTAAACCATTCATCATCAGTTGGTGACCACTCATGTGGAACAGCTGCTTTCAACTCTTGATAGATTAACTAATAGAAAGATTTAAGAGCAATGTAACTTGCTTGGCTTGCTTTACACAAATATTTGAAGTTATTTCTTTTAAAGAAACATGAAACCCAACATACAGTGTCTCCGCTTTCTCTTCCTCTCTGCATCTGCTACGTGGCAGATGCATCTTGCACAGCTTGCACAGAAATGTCAGTGGATGGTTCTCTTACAGCACCTACACATGGGGATATCAGCGACTCGGGTGGAAGAGTCAGGGCACAGATTTACCAGGCAAATGATCAACAAGGTGGAAGCTGTCTCCATCTTCCACTTCCTCAGCATGACGCTAGGAACTGCGGAGTTTCCCTCAGTGCAGTGTATTACCCTCCCTCAATTCAACATATTGAACGTACGGCCCAAGAAGATGAGCTATGTAACAGCCCAGGAGCACAAGGCCAAGCATAAGTCCCATGCTACCAGCCTGCTCCCTCATGTGATAGAGGAATTAAAAAATTAGGGTAGCAGACAGAAGAGGGCAGAGATGACATCCTGACACCAAGATGAGGGCAGAGAGACTTGGCTCTCAGATCCTCATCAAAACTTGTGCTCCACACGCCAATGAAATAGCATACATACACTATGAACAGTCAAAAACCCACAAAAAATGTATAATCATTGAACTACTAGAGCTGGCTGAAAAAAAACGTATACAAAATCTAGTGACAACATTTACTTAAACAAACAAACAAGAACTTTGTACAGAAACATACATATTTCAACAAACTGAAGGCTATAGCCATTATCAAAACATCAAGCGAAACTAGAGAACCCCAATGAGCACCTCCCAAAAGACGCTCTCTCCAGGAAGGCGTATGTACAGTCTGATGCTGGTTATTCTTAGTTGTTTTTTCTGACCTCAGGAGCTTCAAGCAGGGAAAAGGTCCTGCTCGACCAAGCTTCTATAAATCATCAACAGAGCTAGTAACATCTGGTTTTCTGCCCTGGAGTTTCTAGTTTGTCCAGCAGAATTTAAGACCTATATAGGAAACACTGACATCAGTTTGTTAGGGCCCTTACTTGCCACCATATTAAAAATACCCTGAAAATACCAGTTATAACCGGAGAGTTTCAAACACCAGCCTCAGAAAATTAGTCATCCCTAAATTGCGAAACCAAGTCTAAGTTAATCATGCCATTAATGCCAAAGAAGCAATATAATTAACAGTAAATACTACTTCTCATGCACTGAAAGGTAGAGTTATTTCCTCTTCAAAAATAAACATTGGTGATGCACAGCTTATTTAAAAGAAAAAAAAAAAAAAAAAGCTTGTTAGATGCCCCAAAATGAGTGTACTACCATGCCTTAAATATTACTCAGTCTTAAGTTATTACTTGAGAATTACTTCAGATAACTGCCAGCTCCTTAAAATTCCTGGAATTCTGAGCTGCTGATAAACCAGTTTCTCTGACGTGGCACAGAAGTTACCAAAAAGAAAACTTGGAAAGAAACAGTTCAAACTGCTATTTCAAAACTACTATTTTTCCCAGGAAGCAAGCAGAATTGGTTAATAACAATTTTGGAGAATTAATATCTCTTAAAAGCAATGGTTTTTTTTTACCTAAGACAATAACTGATTAATCCTAATTATCAGAGCTGCTGACCAGCCACAAACTACACAGTTTTAAAGTCTCTAAAGACTCTAAAGTCTTTAAAGACTCTAAAGACCCTATGCATAACCAAGTCAAGTGCTTATATTACATACACCCTCTCTGGTTTTTCCTTTTTCTACTTGCAACTTTAGGAAGCTTTACACAGGCTATTTTATCCTGCCAAGAAACAGGGTAAGTTATTCTCTAGGGAACAACATACTGCCACACACTGATTAATTCTAGTACCTAAACTAGCTCAGCTCATTTAGAGTGTGAACAAGCCCCAACGCACTGCAGCCTGCACAGTACACCCATGTTTCCACACAGGCACCTTACCAGGACTCTCATGAGTTATAACCCAACTGAAGAACCATGTAAATATTTTAAGAATTATTTCTTGCTGTCCCCACCCAATCAAAGGCTACAGGACACTGTTAAAGGTAGGAAGAGGTGAAGGGATAGGACAAGACTGTATAATTTCTGCTTTAAACTGCAGCTTGTGAAGGCGGGAGACCATGGGAAGGTAGGATGCATGCACACTCCCCACTGGTCCCACACAGAGGACTGTCTCATATCACAGCAGCCCCCTTAGACCTCCCAACCGCCAGTACAAATCCTGTAGGACACATTTCCCATCTTTTTCTGTGCATATGTAGAATGACAATGGGAACTGATCAATGTATCGCAGCATTTATAATAAATTACTGTTTCACTGGGGTCCCATAATCGTTTTCACCTTCTGCTTATTCTTGAACACACTAATCTCGCCTGATTTTAAATATCTTAATTGCTGTTCCACAACAGAAAATCTTAGTTTGATCAAGTAATCGACTATATGGCCATGCCACACGTGATCCCTTCTTATGTCAATAATTTCGACTGAAAAAGAGAGAAGTCAAAACACGTTTCAGAGGCACAAAGATCATTTTGCTTAAATGAACAAGCTATAAGACCTTAAATGTAACTCAGCTTGGCTCTACAGAGAATTTGATCATTTTTGCCACCCTACCAAAATCCAGATGTGAAACAGATTATTAAAATAATAAAATTCATGATGGAACTACAGAATAAAATGCCATTATTATTATTATTATTATTATAACACAACTGCAAAGTATATGTGAGATTATTATTAATAAAGATTATCTTGACTGACTTCTCTTAAACATTACCAACTTGCAGAGGCAAGTGTAGGGTGTCTAATTATATGTTAGAACTCAAATAGTCCCACAGAAATTACTGGCATGACATTTCCTACTAGAACTCAAAGGAGAAAAAAAATTTGTATTTTTTTCTTTCATCTCTTTGGGAAAAAAAAAAAGTCAAGGAAAACATAGTGTTTGGAACAGGCAAAGACTAAGTAACATAATTGCTTTACTTCCCACAAGAAAAAATACAGCTCAAGAGAGTAAGTCTTCCCTCTCTTCTGGGATCACAGCAAATGAGTAGGAGAGACTCCTAATTGATTTAAGCCTGAGCATAAAGGAATGGTAATGAAGGTAATGAATTCAAGTATAAGAAAAGTTCAACCCACAGGCATTGGAGAAGATTGTTTTAAAAAAAGGCTGCACAGTAAAAAACCAACCAAACAAAAATCCCAACTAAAAAAACCCCAAACAGCCCACACCTACAACCTCTCCCAAACACAGCAACGGACAAATGGCAAAAACTGTTTCTAGTCTGAAAAAAACACTATAATTTTATATATGAATACAGAATGGCTTCTATTTTAACTGTACCCACACAGCCAGCTTCGTTCCCTTTGTTTGTGATTCACATTTTTACTGAACGATTCCCTCTGAGTTACTGCACAGTGTCTTCAAGAAACTTCACAGGTCCCTTCTATGGGTTAGTTAGACCCATTGGAGAACAACGTCAATAGTATTTTTTTCCATATTTAAAAGGCCCCTTTAAGCACACTGTATGACAAATGACAAGCTCCCAGTGCTGACTGTCAATAGGTTTTTCATTTAGAATGGCTAGAAATAGCCTATATCAAATGAACATTCGTCTATTGAACGTAGTAGTACAACCTTTTAAAATTCTGTTATAAAGAATTACTTTTAGTAGCATTGACAAAAATGAGTTTTTAAAACTGATTAATGCAACATTCTGAAGTTCCATAAATAAAAGAGATCATTTACAGTCTATTGCTTTACTAATTAGTCATTAAAACCTTAATCTCAGTTCTTTTAAGATACATTTTGAAATTTACCGATAGGTCTTGCAAACTACCAGTTTTTATGAAAAGGCCTAAGTCTTCATAAATAAATCACATCTTATTGAAAATTAAACACAAAAAAAGACAAGTCTGTAATTTACTAATCCCATTCCAGAAAACAGTATAAAATTAATGATTTACAAAATAACTGTGTGGTACTCTATATTAAAACCCATTAAAACAGGTTGTTGGAACAACTTTGTAGTGTCCTTTTGGTTTATGGGTGGGTTTTTGCTTGTTTGAAATACAATTCAAAAATAAAGATAGTTCTTTTTACTTATTTAACTTAGCCATGTGAGAAACCGAGGCTTTAGTACAGATTAAGCTTGCAAATTCTTTCTGCCTCTGGGACTCCGAGAACTGTGTGAACAGGACACTTCATACTCTGGAAAGAGGAAACTGCCATAATCATTTAATGCTAGACCTACAAAGGCCACGTCCCCAGGGCAGAACTATCTAACCTTCTTAGACCAGAGGAGTTTTGACCAGAAAACAAAGACTGCAAGATGCTGAGATCCAAAACTGAAAACAACAGGTTCCATTGGCTGCTGAGCAACCCATATGTTTTCAAATGCTCAGGGAAAGCCTCAAAAAAAAAAAGAAATACACATGTTCAAAAATGCTATTTAAGCCAACTAACGAAAATCTGTAACTGGTAAGTCACTTGTAAAAATAAATTTTCTATTAAACAACATGTTATTTAATATATAGGGATATTTTTAAAAGTCTTAATTTAACCTCAGGATACATACAGCTTGAAAATCCATATTCCTAGTAGCAGCATATTAAATGAATACAGAGACAGCTTAAAGCACTTTAAAATGCACATTATTTTTCCATTTTAGGCAAGCTGGAATGAAAAGAAATAGGTTGATGGTTATTTAAATTAGACTTACAATCTCTTTTAGGCAATGAACTAACTCTAAGTATTCTGAATGAACAGCAATTTAGCAGCAACAAGATCTGTATTACGCCTTTCAGAAATACTTTTAACAAAAATGCAGCAGTAATTTGAAAGGATTGAAGTTCTGAAATGTTATATCCAGCACTATCACTGCATTAATCACTCTCAAGGCATGTTTCAACAATCTTGCCAGAAGAGACTTAAAAGAGAACATTGGTCAGTCACCCTCTGTCCACGCAGGTAAACTAAGCAGCTTTTCATACATTTAATAAAAGAAAGGGTTTGCATGATCCCACTTTCAAATACGCACATTTATAAAATTCTGATTAGAGTCATACCAGTGGGATTTCAAATAACATCAGCAGTGCCAGAAGTAATTTTGCTTAAAACGTGTAAAATCTAAATCAAATAGTAATTAATACAGCCACAAAATTGCTTTGCAGAGTTCATATCATTCCAATAATTAAGACAGTTGGCTTTACCTCTGAATTTCTAGAGCTGCTTTCATAACCAAGACAACTGTTTGTCAGTCTAGATTAGAACCACCACAGATACTGTGATTATCCTGTATTTATTCCATCTGTGTGAGTTAACAAGTGTATTTCATTCAAGTAATGAGGCTGTGCTGGAAAAAGATTATTACTGTCCTATTTGGAATTATTCTGCTATGAGCCAGAATTGCACCCTGCATGTGTAACTAATGGGCATTCTCGTAAAATGTTATTATTTTACCTTTCAAGATAAATTTCAGCTTTCGATATTTTAATGTTTGATAACTGAGCCTTTTCTTCAAATCACATAGCTCTCCATAAATCTCTGTTTATTATGACTAAAACTAAATGGTGACTGGAGCTGCCAAGTAATATTATAAAATATTACTGAAGTTACACATTGAGTTGTCATGTTATCAAATATTAAGCAATGACATCTATTTGAAGATACAATTAAACACAGAGAAACCAAACAAAGACATTATTGCATTTTCTGGAGTTGTTAAACTCAGTGTAATTTAGCCAAAGCAGTTACTCCGTACTTACACACTGAAATCGTTTTGTATCATTTTGACAGGAACAAATCTGTTACTACTACAAGTAGATTTTAAAATGAAGTAAAACCCCAGATACTGCTCAATCTATTTTATATTTTTACATTTAATTCCAGAGAGATTGAGAAGAGTTAATATTCTCTAATAATTTGTCAGCGTTCACAAAATATGTAAAAATGCCAAATCTTCTTTCCATTCATCTTTAATAATACACAATAGAATACGAAATGACTTGTGGGGAACTACATCCTCAGAAACATCTGGAGAAAACAGAGAACTATGAAATCTCTCTTCAATGCAGACTTTTATACTTTAGACAGAAATTATGGCAATGATCCATGTATCTGCTAAGCATTTTGGTGAACCCATAGCCCTACTTATAAAGTAATTTGATCTAATACTGAATCTTAATTCTTTGAAATGTGCAACACTAAGTACTTATCATCCTTTTATTAAAAATTTCAAGAATTAAGATGAACACCTTGCTAACAAATGAAGGGAGCATACATAGGATTCTAAATACCCTGGGCTTAAGAGTTCTGCAGACACAGGTTTATGGAGGGACTGGGAAGGAGCAGAGTGATGAGGAGAAAATATGAAAGTAAAGATCATTAGCCTAATTTTCATCCGTACAGGCAATGTAAAATATACTAATGCAGGCATTTGCCTGCCTTCTCTATCCAAGTACATAACAGGACAGCTTAAAACCTGTGTGCTCATGTCCCACATTATCTTCACTGGAAAAGTCTTACTTTGCTGGGAAGAAAAGCAACATGGAATGAAGAAAGTCCAACTTGCAAGTTTTGGGGGGCAATCTGAAGTTTATTCCAAAGTTATAAATAGCCAGAATACCAAGCAAAACCAAAGCAATACAGAGTCCTACAAAGCAGGTAAGGAAGAAGTAAACAAGAATATGCACACATGTATTTTATGCTCAAAAACCATGCCCTGTTCGGGGTGAGGCAGTGGCATCCTAAAAAGATCCTTTCAAATGGGAGGAATGAATGGCAAGAAGAGACGCGTGCCTATGGTTAAAGAAAGCTATAGTAAACCCCTCAACAGTGACAGAGCAATTTGTGAATAAAGGTAACCATAGCAGTAATAACCAGTACTAAGCTGGGTACACATTGGTTCATGTAAAAGAGAAGCTAATGTAGAGGAGTTTGGCTGGAGGTGTTTCAGTCTTAATTACTGAATCAGTCACATAGTTTAACAGCTCCCATCCCCAACACACAACTTCTCCAACGCTCTGTTTCCTTCCTATCATCTTCCCTTTGGGTTTAATTTAATTTAATCTTTACTTTGGTTCTCCTTGCCTTCAAACAGCTTCAACAGCCCTTGGTTTCATAAAAGAAGCCTTCATTCAACTCCAATTTGAACACGATCCCTCCCAGCAGTAAGTTTGTACATTTTAACTACAGTATTCATTGTAAAGGTCACTGCTTCTTTCTCCCAAAAGTCCAAAAAGCATAGTACAGAAAGCTTACTGAATTTACTTCATCAATTGCCTAACTCGTATACATCCCTAAGTGATTCTACTGCTGTTAAGCTGTGCTTCATATCAAGGCAGTCTTCAGGGTCCAGAAACAGGCACACCTAACACTATTTAAAAGCAAGATGAATTTAACCAGCTCCCTGTGGCACAAGTCAACTGTTCCATTATCTCAGCTTTACTATTCACCATTTACTATATTATTTAACACTGCAGTATAACTGGAAGATTAACACAACACACCGAGTTTCTTGAAAAGAGGACTCTACTTGGGTGTCTCCATTTTCAAATTCAGACAAAATGGTCAGACTGATAAAGATAATCCCAGAACAACTTTTCTTATGGATCACTATATCAAATGAGAACATATATGGGGATAGATAGGGATGGAGGAGAGAGACTGATTTATGTGCATCCCCTCTAACTTGCATATGTTGATAAATGTCTGCAGGTAAGCAAATTCTCTTCTGAATACTTGAGACACAGTTCTGAAACAGGGAAAAAGGAAGAAGAGGAGAAAACAACTACCTGTTATCAAAAGCTTTTTGTCTAGAGTCCAAGTTTACTTGTTAAATAAAAGTAATAATGGCTCTCTTAGGTGGCACTTCTGACTCTCTTTATAGAATAACATGCAACAGGGCATCTTCAGCAAATGAGGAGTATCAAAGTCTACTAATTTTGCAGGTTACTTACAAATTTTGACAAGCTGTCTCCAACTGTCTTAAGGTTTTGCACCACTGATCGTAACCAAGGCCCTCCTGGATTTCACAGAGTTTCCAGTGTACCTCTAAAAGCAAAACTTCCATATTCACGCATTTTTCAGATTTACTTTTTCCTCCAAATCTCTTTTGGTCACAAGAGATTACCAAAGAGACAGAGATTTGGGTGGGGGGGTTTTGATAGTTTAGTTTGATAGTTTTGATAGTTCCTTTTTCGAAGGAACATGCAGAAATCCCTTGCAAGAGTCAGCCTGGGCAGCACACTGTTGTGGTAGAAGAACTTCACTATGCCCAGGTGCAAAAACAGGAGGGTGGTAGGTTGGCAATATTCCCATTTTCAAGACTTCTGTCAGTATGCCAGTTCCCTGATTTTGAGAATTTAGTCCTAAAGCACTCTCAGTACTCAGGGAATCATGCCACTGATAAAAGAGTAGCCAGCACCTGATGCACCACTCAGGCTTGCTGACGTTAACCTATAAAGGAAAAGATGGAGTTCAAGGAGGAAAGTCACCTTTAATGCACATTCCAACCACACTCTAAACACCTTTTGTAAATTCAGCTGCACATAGTTTCCTCATAAAAACACTAGGCTAGATGGTTTCTGACGGTCCGCTCCAAAACTTCACTGAAGTCAAAATACCTCACAGATACATTGATTTCAAGATGTCTTTCTGTTTCTTGCATTTGTTCACTGGCTTTATCATTAAAAGTCCAAAATTAGTTAATTTCTAGTCTCTGGTACCACTAGTAAATGAAAATTTTTTACGAAAAATCTCAGCATTAGAGAAAGATTAATCAAATCTACATATGCACAAGAGTAAAAACAGTAAGTCCAGGTTAAAAAATTCTGGCTGGTGTTGTCCCTGCTGGGAGATTGCATCCTGACAGAGAGAAGAGAGAAAAGTATTGCTCGAACGGTGATGAAATCTTCAGCTCTATTGTCCAGAGGGAAGAGATGTAACAATTCACAACAAAGCTTGTCTCATAAGCAGTGCATTCATCTTCCTCAAAGCACGAGCATCTCACCTAACAACTAATTTGTAAGAAGAGAACCTGGTTTGGAAGTTTAGGTATACTGTCGTGGTTTCAGCTGGAATTACCAAAACCAGACCAACAGAAGGCCCTTCCTACCCCACCAGCAAACAGAGGAGAGGAAAGGATAAGGAGATTTAAAACTTAAAACTTTAGAATGAACTAAACTACTTCAATGAAGAATTAATATTAAAATAAAAAAGATGAAAATAATGAAATAGATACAATATATACAAAACCACATCAAGCTCCCAGGATGACAGTCCCGTCACCAGGCATTGGGGAAGTCCCAGACTGGACTCAGCAATGGATGGAGGCTGGATTCCAGCTCTGGAGTCAGGAACACACGGATTGGGATCAAAGGCAGATGAACAGACAGACTCCTCTTCAGATATCAGCCATTGAAGAGAGAGAATGGACCCTTTGATCCCTCAGCTTTTATACTCAGCATGGAGCAGATGGGATGGAATACCCCGGTTGGTCAGGTTTGGGTCACCTGTCCTGTCTGTTCCTCCCCACAGATGTGACCCATCTATATTTTTCCATTTCCAACCTCCTAATGGGGCAAATAAATAATGAAATTGTCTGACCTTGGTAATTATAGCAACAAGCATGAGCAAGGGCCTCTCTGCATACTATTCCTGGGCACGTAGCACATTGGTCTTTCATTTCAAACATGCAGTTTTCTCCACAAAAAGCTGTTAATTTCAGAGTGTTAGAAGAGGTCTAGCTAAAATGTAAAATTACAGAACAGAAAATTGGTTCTGTTTTACTTCAAATCAGGACATATACATATTCCAAAATGTATTTGACTTTTCATACAATCTAAATACTCACTGTCTTAAGGTATAAAGTTTGTAGTATATATATTTGCTCACAGCTAAGTGGAACTATTAAAATAAATATAGACACTTTTTTCCAAAACTTTGGTATGGGATCTCTAATACACATGAACATATTTTAAATTTTTGTAAATCTGAATTAATGCTTAGAAAGCTGAGATTTGTTACATTTCTTTTTTATGCCTCTCTATAGGGAAAGAGAATACGTAAATTAAACTAGATCCTCTATCACATACTATTCAAAGTTCTTAAAATGTAGCAAATGAGAAAAAATGAAGTTTGTCTCCTAAAAAAGTATGTGCAAATTAAATCTCAAGTACAATTAAAATAAATGTGAACCCAACAAGCTAACACAGTATTGTATGCAGATGTTTATAAAATTTTACTGTAAAAATCATGTAAATGAGGAGGAACAGGGATCTACAGATAACAGAAGGCACTGCTCCACAGATGCTTCAAAGTACCTATTCTTTGCCTTTACTTCACTCTTATAAATCATATGGAAATTAGTTTCATTTTGCCACTTCCTACACTACTGGCATTTTATACTCAGTACCAGACTGCAGCCTCTGCATTAACAGATGATTTTTTATTTCCTGCACGCTACTAGCAATATACTACTCTTCCCCCCACATAAATTGCTGGAATTGGAGTGTGAGCCAATGTTCATTGACAGACAAAGCCCCATCCCAACTACTTTGCTGGGTTTCTTCTGTGTGCTCTTATTGCTGAGAATGTCCCTTCTCTTCCTTTATGATCGACAGAAGTAAAGGAAGAAATAAGAAGTGTAAACTCACTGAAATAGAAATTAACAGAAAAGACAGATCAAGAGGTTAAAATGGGAAAAAAGAGGAATTCAATCAACTACTGAAAAACAGTGGGTGTACATAGGCACACATCTCACCTCACTCAAGAAACTCTATTTCAGTATTTCCTTATCAGGAAAGTTGCTAAATGCTAGAGACAAGAATAGGGATTATCTATTATCATAGAATCACAAAATAACTGTGGTTGGAAGGGATTTCTGGTGATCGTGTAGGTATAGCCGCCAGCTCAGGGTCAACTACAACGAGTTGCTCATGACTGCAACCAGTTCTTTTTTTAACATCTCCAAGGATGGAGACTTGGTAATTTTCTGTCATATAGTAAGATTATTATGCAATTAATGAAAAGCAACTATAACTGATAAATGACAATTAATAAAAAAGATACAGTATTCACTGCAAGAAAGACACTAAGAAATTAACATACCGAACCCTGGAAACAATATTAAATGATTACCAGAATTTTTTAAAACAGTTTAACTTTTATCTATTCAAGAACAGATACTGACATTCTTACAGGAGACTAATTATCCTTCTAACAGTAAAATCATCTCAGGTTATCTACAAGAACACATCAGGATGCACTTGCATTAGGATGTGTATAGTGTGAGCAAAATCTTTAGTTGATTGATGTCATTAAAGCTTGTCTCAAGTCAATGGACTCAACAATTTGCTATACACAAGGTGGATTGATCAGTTTCTGAAGATTGAGCCATTTATGAGCACGAAGAAGAATGATCTCCTGTACTCTCGTAATACACAAAAGCACCTACTGTTCAAACCCAAATTTATTTATTTTTTAAATATTCAAAAGAACGTTTTCTTTAGGTCTATCTCATTGTACAGTTTACATTAATAGTTCCACCTGCTTGTGTTACTAAATTGTTACATATGTACATGATTTAATTTTGACAGGTAAAATACTGCTTCATTATCTTAGTGCTCAAAAAATGGCTGAAACCTTTTTTCCTCCAATGCTTCCAGACTTAGCAGTGAAAATGGTAATTATGTGAAAGCCTCAGAAAGTTTACAACATAACAAAAAATTATTATGAAACTCTAGGACTTCAGATCACCTTCTGGGATACCTGATGTGATTTACATAAATAAGCACATGCACACACACAAACTATGTTGTATATCCTATAAATATGTTTTATTTTCATAATTTGCCAGGAGTCATTGCACTGGTTCTACATTCTCACAAGGATGTTTTTGATACCTCTCATTTATGTGTGGTTGTGTGCGTGTATGTATTCCTAAGGAAAACGATTTATTTTCCAGAACACCCTCTGACACAGGACTGTATCTCTTTCTTTGAATAAATAATAAATAATGCATACAGGCTTTGCAGTTTCTATGTAGAGGAATAAAATCTTTCATACACTTCATACCTTTAGCAAAAGATTAGTGAAGATACAAAAAAAACGTACACTGAATAAGGTGGAAGATAGCTTTCAGAAAAGACAAGAAGAAAAGACAAATCCCTTATTAACAGGTAGCAAACTGTTTAGATAGGGGAGAGAAAACCAGCCATTAGAGCGATACTGCTCTTAGTTTCTTGGCTGCAAATGAAGTATCATGCGTTCTGCATGCATAAACCATAGGTATGAAAGATTTCACCCTCTCCCCTTCTTCCAGAGAACACCTAGTCTCTTGTTATTGGTAAGTCTGATGCTGTTGCTTACTACAACTGTCATGTATTCTGAGATCCTATTGCTATTTCCATATCTTCAACAAATTTTCACTCTTAGGTGTGTATTTCTGCAACAAAAGTTATGTGTCTAAGAATTAAATTTTTAAATAATTATTTGAATTTCAACCACGTTTAAGAGTGAGGCTAGGAAAAATACATTAATTCAATGAAGGGATCACCTCTCTGTCTCATCAACTGTAGCTTTCCAGTGTTTGAGGAAGCTCTCTCAAGAAAGGCTTCCCACATTGAGTCAAGGTACAAGTCTCTGAAAAATGCAATTGCTATGTTTAGTGATGCTACAACAAATCTTTAGAAATTAATATCAAAATATAGGGTTTGATATTAAAATGGAATTTCATGATACCTGGGTATCACTGAACAGCAATTTCCCTGGAGTCACAGTCTAGATCATTCTAAGAACAAGGAGCACACAGAGGAAACTGACTGAACCAGCTGCAAATTAGGAGAAGCAGCAGATGGAGGTGGGAAAATAAAGAGGTGGAGCCAGGCCTGAGAAGCTAAGGAACAAGCAAGCCAATTGCAGAATCTGTGTGATTCCATGATTTAACAGACATGTCACAGAAAACTTATGTCATGTCACTTAAACTTTTCTCAGGACTCTTCTAACTGTATAGTGATATTCTAGATGCCTAATTTAGGTCTTTGGGATCAATTCCCCAAAGCACTGGCCCCTTGCTATTGCAACTAACATCAGCAAACACTGATCATGGGAAGTGCTCAGTGCCTTCCATATACAGAATCAGGCCCAGATGTCTCAGAGACTGTTTCCAAAAGTAAGTATGTTTTGCTTTTGTTTCTCAGTTTCTATGTTCCTCAACTATAAAATGAGGTTACTATTAATCCATCATGCAGAAACAACTTAGTATTGTGAAGCACAAGTATTAGCAGAAAAGATTACATTAGAAAATGAATAAACCGGTTTTTAGAATGGATATGTATAGTATTTAGTAAGCAAAGTGAAGCCCTCAATATACTTGTGTGAAGGAACCTACATATTAAGGAGCTACTCATTAACTGAATATGTCCACTATACTGAATAAAGTGGGGATTCTGTAGAAAAAATAAAGATGTTAG
The DNA here is from genome assembly GCA_025769975.1 of Gallinago jamesoni. NCBI lineage: Eukaryota > Metazoa > Chordata > Aves > Charadriiformes > Scolopacidae > Gallinago > Gallinago jamesoni. The sequence continues at coordinate 101,750,871 of JAOQGH010000012.1, forward strand.
TATGTAGCTTAAAAAAGGTAGACTCAAGAGGTTCAAAATTTTAAGACTGCAGAGGCACTTTTCCCAAACATCTCCTCGGAAACATTTATTTTTTTATTTAAGCCATTTTGACTTATTTTAATTTTAGTTGCTATTAAATATAATATTTTGTATGCATAAGCATTCAACACATGAAAGTTCCAACTTCATACACTTGCAGCAAAGAAAATCTATGTACAGGTATACCTTGGGCTCACAGTGGAAGAAATTCACCTGTTTTTAAGTAAATCTTTTTTTTTTTTTCGCAATTTCATTCTAATTTGCAAGCTACAATTTAGATTCCTGGCTCAAAGATGTTGGTGGGAAGCAAAACATTCGCTTTTTCCAATGTTCTAGGCTGCACCCAAAGAAGGTTACTTCCAAATAAGAATTCTACCTTCTTTCTACTATAATAAAGTTTTGTGGTTTTTGGGCTAGTATTAGTATCTAGTAAATAGGCACAAGCTTTTCAGAAGACATTGTCCCAGCTGCTTGCACTTGACCAATAACCATTCTGTGTTCCACATTAATTTCTTTCTGAATTCTAACTTTGTTTCTCACCTGCAAATGTTTATGGTTGGTTTATTTGCTGTTGTTTGTTTGTTTGTTTTCCTGAAGTATATTTCCATTCTTTGGGATTCCCAGCTCCTTTAGTGCCTAGTCTCTATCTTATTGTTGGTGTCAACCTCTGCAGTCTATAGTTTAAAAGAGGAATTTGTTCAACTTAAGAAAAAAACCACAGCAATTGCTACAGCCCTACAGCGGGAGCATAGGAAAGAGCACAGGAATGGCATTTTTGCTCAATCATTCAATGGAATAGAAAGAGTTAACCCATAATGACGAGAACCTGTGCTGTCCACAGATGTGATAAAGAAAATGTAAGCAGATGGGACACATCTGTTAATTATAAATATTCCTTCACTAGTGTCATCAGATTTAAGGTATGTTTATGTTTAAAACATAAGCTAATGAGGACATAAATTCATAAACATACAACCTACTCAATGACCTTATTACTTGGACACTAGTTAAAACAACAAAACCAAACTTGTATGATGCTGTGTTGTGTTCTTGAGTCCTTTTGTTTGAATTTAACTTGAAATTGTATCACTGAAAAGACCTATTTGTTGTCAGACTATCTGACAAGCTTGCAATCACAGCTCACACACTAAGGTGCACGGCTGCCTTAGCAGGATCAGGAATAGTGTTTTTCTTGCAAAGCACTGCACTATGGAAAAGGTAAACAGCTTTCTGTCTTCCCTTTCCCAAAAGAGTAAATACTGATCACAGCATCATGAAACAAATTTCATGGCTCAATGATCTAATTTGGGTAGCTCACCTACGAGTTGTGGTTCCCTCATCACCTTTTTAATCACAAAAACTTCCATAATACTCCATAAATTAATAGACTTCATATTCCACAGGCTTGAAAAGGGAAAAAAAAAAAAAAAAGAAAAAAAAAAAGAGGGAAATAAAACATGATCTATGGATTTCACTTAGGGCTGCTCCAAGGACTGGGCATTATTAAACTAAGAACATTTATGCTGTTTCCAGAAGCACTCAGCAAAGACAAGGAGATTAAAATAACCAAGTTACAATTATTCATTCATTTTAAGGAATGTGTAAAGTAAAATATTTGTTCACTAGAAAAATTTGTACTACTAAACTTGAAGTATTCCGTGCATACAGGCTGAGAGGTACTATATAAAAGGCATAGAAGTACAGGAGTAAAATCCTGCTACTACTGGAAACAGTCAGAAATGGCACTGAATTGAGTGGGTTTGTGACTTCACCCTGGCAATTTACCTGTAGTTCAGATTAACAATGTGAATCTGAAAAAAACCTGACAGGTACTGGAAATCATTTGGGAGCAAATTATCTCATGATATTACCAAATCCAAACAGATTAGGCCTCCTGATATGATTTACCTGGCAGAAATGCTGACAAGACCTCGATAAAATCACACAACACTAGTTATTTATCCACTACAGTTTTACCTTAAGATTTTATAAATTTAAGGAAACAAACTATCAAACGGATTGTAGAAAGGGCTTAACATTACTGGTGCACAAACTAGGCATATCAGCAAGACTACATGACCCTCTTGTAGCACCACTAAAATCTGAGTTCCTATTACCTGAGTGCCAGCATAAATGTCTCCAGAGAATGGTGCTCACTTTATTCTGGCTCTAGTGTACACAAGAATGTCTTTTGTTAAGATGTTTTGTAGTTGAATATTGGTTCTACTGTTAGCAGGAAGGAACGGATCTTTAATGCCTACTGACCAACCAGTCATGTGATGTAGAAGATACTACATTTTCTGAAGTCTACTACAGATAGTTGCATTGTACTCATGGTCCTGTGGTGGTGTCATGAGATGTTATAAGCAGGCATATACAAAATTCTTCAATATCACACCACGAAACCAGATGGTGTCAGTTAATTGATGGAGAACTGCAAGGTCTGGGGATCTGTTACCCGACAGTGACCCAGCACACTAAAATATAGCTATTCCTGTTGGGAACAGTATCTCATAGCCTTGATTTGCAGCATCCCACATGTGGAGCTGCCTGATCAGTCTTACTGTAAGTTGCAGCAGACATCTATGGAAACTGGCAAACAAGGAGGAAAATAAATCCAAGCTATCCAGGAGATCTTGTCAACTTTTTGAAATGTTCTTACACAAAGGCACACCTGGAATTTGCACAACCTTGAACTGATTACAAGAGGCACCTTTAGTTATAAGGACAAGAGAAATAAACAGTGGCCCTGCAGGAAGATGAAATTCCTCAAAAAGTCAGTCTGTCTACCTTCTTATACTTCATATAGAGAAAAAAAATATATCTCATAATCATGTATAAACAAGGAATCACTTAACTAATCTCAGAAAAGACATTCTGGAATAGCTACTGCTCTTAAGAAGAATTCTTTTATATTACATAATATCTAGAAGGATATTTTATTTCAAAAAATAAAGAAAATACATTCCGGTCTTGCAAAGAATTTATGTGCCCTGAATTCCGAGGGGGGGGAAGTTAAAGCTGAAATTATACTGTTCTGAAATCTATGGAAAAAACTGAATGGAATTAGGATTTCCCTATTCTGAATTCTACCTTCAATTTTACAAGAGAGCATTAATCAAAAGTTCAAAGGTTCTAGAACTGTTATTATTGACGAAATAACAACCCATTATTTCCCCATACGCGCTGAACCCTTTTCATGACTGGAAAAAATAATCTTCCAAAAAATCTCAGTGGCTTAGGAAAGGCAGGAGTCCAGTTCTACCAATTCAACGCTGTATTGATGGCTTTAAAGGACTGGAGTGTTAGAGAAATATCAGCCTTATATCAGCACAGAGTTTGAAAATACCCATGCTAACCCAAATAAAAACAAAGGAGATTTCCATTTCCTTCTACTATATTTGATCATGCTCTTTCTGCATAGGCATAACATTCATATACAGATAAATATGGGTCTTTGCTTTCCAAGTGGTTTTACTTATTTTTTGGGTGCTTGTTTTCTCATAACTACTCTGCTCTTCAACCTCTCATATTTAAAAAAATCATTTCCAAAAGGCTTGATGAAATCTTGCACCAAGTGCAATGCAAAAGGAAAACTATAGTAAAAGCCTGACATTGTTTAACCAACAAAAAAAGAGAATTTCATCCCTAAATTGCACATGCACTATTGCTTCAATTTCTCCTGTCCCTCCTTCTCCACATACTGCAGTTTAATCTGACTGTTTTTCTTAAGCATTGTTTTAGGCATCCTTATTTTCTTCTCTCAATGCCCCGGTTCTAGCATGTTATTTGTCACATATGGAAAGCGCAGGGATCAGGTCTGTATATCCCTAAAGCTAAGACCAAACATAGACTGCTGTGGAGAACAGACAATTGTAGAATGATGGCAGCAAGACAGCAGTTAAACTTCCACCCCCATTACCAAAAGAGATCAAGTAAGATGCATGCTTTTGACACAAATTTATACATATGGATATGGGGGGACTGAGTTGGAGACAGTCTTTAAATCAAGATCTGATACCTATCTAGAACCTACATCATTCAGTAAGTGAAAAATTATGGACTCAATGAATATATGTAAGATTCTTTGGCTCTATAGCTCAGAAAGTCAGATTTGACTGTCCTACTGGTCTTCTCAAGACTTAAAAAGTAAGAATGTAATTTTAGCTCAAAACACTAAACAGAGATAGAGGTAAGCCAAGACAATCATTGTGCATAATGTTGCAGTTAACCAGCACAGACATTGTGAGAAAGCCATGTGCTCTTCCTTAGGGATTCAACCTTTACTCATGATCACCACTTAACAAAAACACTACCTTTATTTTTCATAAAGTATCCCATTGAAATAAGGGAGCAAAATCTTCCAGTATCATTTTCTACAACAGAACACCTGCTATGCAGCAGTTCAAAGGTGCTATAAAATCTAATATTGATGAAATGGACAGCCCTATCATTTTTCATGTTTTACATTCCTTTCAGAATAATGAACTCCCCTCCCCCTAGATCTCAGTGCATTAGGAAAGAAAGAAATTACCTGTAACCAGAGTCTGTCACCTGAGTCTGTTCCACCATTGGCAGTGCATTGAAAAGTAGCAAATTGTCCTGCATTGACTTCCACACTCTGAAGACGCAAGAAATGGGGAGTTTTTGCTGTTGGGAGAAGGTATAGTACTGAAGTTATGCAACGTACAAGTACTGGCTATGAGTAATTCACTGAGAAAATTTAATAGCCCTGCTCTGAAAGGTTCAAATCACTGACTACTCATTAGATTCTAGGTTGGTTTACTTCTGCACCTGGGAAAGAGCAGAAGTGCTATTTAATTGTTCCTGCTGTGTAAATTATCTTCGCTCAGCATCCTTCTTGCAATAAAACTCTATTAATAAAGATCATATCGGAAACTAATTATGTTTGGAAAAAAAACAACTTATTAGATACTTACGCTACCAACAAGACAAAACAGTAAGAAGCTGAGTGATGTTGTCACGGAAAGAGGTTTTGCTTTTTAACCAGGTACAGTGCCTATAGAGGAGATGCTTTAGAAATGCACCAACCAATCAGCTAAAATACTAACGTAACACTTCTCACCAACTACAGCTGTATTCTTTAAATGTAATTCCTTTTAACAACACTGCAGAATAAGCAAAACACATGCATTCCCCATACAAATACTTGGTTTTCATTTAGAAAGAGAAAACAGTCCCAGTAAAAATGAAAGCAATCTAGCTATAAATAACTTACCAAATGAAATAGGTATTCAAATAAGAACTATGCCCACTGAAGGAGGAAAGACAGCATACGTATTTTTGTTTTACTGGAAAGAGTCCATCACGTAACACAGAAAACCAAAGAAATTTGATACAGAAACTTATCCTTGAGAAGGCAGTATTCCCACTGGCATCCTACTCCAGGCAAGGGGAACTTTTGCACTGCCTATACCAGCAGATAAGCAAGGCTCTGAACATTGCTTTCAGATGTGGAAATTTCAGTATTAGCAATAAATGGGCAAACTAAACATAGACTTTCTAGCAGAGCATCACAACCATTTAAAGTGTTGGTAACAATTTCTCAAAAGACCTTATCACTGGGAGATATTGCTGTTTTAAGGAATTTACAAATATCCAGTTACAAGAATTCAAGAAAAAGTTGCATACTATCCAGTCTAAGGCAGTATAAGAAGAAGGGGATGGAATAAAATAGCCCAAATTAATATGTAAACACAGAAAGAAAAATTTTCATGGTAAGTGTCCTTATGCTAAATTCTAAATTTATTAGACACGCTGCTGTTTTTTTTCTTAAACACTTCCCAATTAGGACAGACAGGCTTTAGGCCGAGGTCATCCTCTTCACTGCCTATCAAACTATTAATGTCTGACTATCGAGTAAAATCCTTCAATAGGTTCCCCATTTCTCAGTCATATTTTTTTTTTACTTCTGCTTTTACCCCACTAGATTTTTTTCTTGTTCATCCTAAACTCTGGAAAACTATCCTTTCTGAATTATCAGTTATGTCTTAAGTGGAGACGGGTGTCAGATTTTAAAAATCAAACACACACACACAGAATAACCCCACTCATCAAAAGCCATACTTCTCAGTTCTTCCAAGTTGCTTTGTGCTTGGTCTGTTTCCATACTACCCAGACAACTGCCTAACAAATATTTTGCCATTTAATTTTTTTGTTTAAAGAGTTAATAATTCCAAAAGTGTTTTTTTCCGGCAATATAGAAAAAGAACAGCATTGAGTCTGGCAAAATTTTAGACACATAGTGTTCTATTCTAATTTTCACATTTTTTCAGTTATCTTGTAGACAATGTAACTGGTTTGATGTTTTAATTTCTAACATTTTAATTACTTTATCAAAGAACTTTTCGTTAAAGCTTTTGCATTTCAACATTGTCACATTAGAATTCTACGCACTATGGGGTACATCTCAGTCTCCACACCAGCAAAAGTTACTTGCATGTTTTGAGAACTGATTGGTACAAATGCCCAGATCAAACCTCTCAAAATCTGTATAAGAAAAATTATTAAGCCGATAAAATGTTGCTTTATACTTATGCTGCCTGAACCAAAGATATAAATTCATAATGCAGAAGCACAAATGCTGCCTAACAACATGAGAGCCTGCTGTGTTTATTATAACTAAGTGATTCAGAAATAACAGCTGCTGATTCTGCATAACTGTCTCCCTATTTGAAGAAATGTCTGTGTCTTCTTGCCACTAACACTACAATAATTTCTATGAGGTGCTCTTGTACTAACCAGTAAACCACTTTTCATTTTAAATCACAGCTTTTACTTATAAGCCACAAAGAATTCATAGAAGTACAATATGGCATAAGAGGAAGGTGAACAATTACACAGAAGTTGTTGCCTTTTTCCCCACTCAGTCACTTGGTCAGTAAGATAACTACCTACAATTACATGTCGATTACATCTGGATTATGATATTAAAGCTTTAATTTCCATGGTTTTGTTTTGACATCAATTTTAAAGGAATGTAGTACCATTTATTACATATCCTTGATAATGGGATGAGGAAACACATCTGAAACATAAGCAAGTAAAACAGTGCAGAAATAGAGTCGTGAACCCAAAGTATAACACCTGGGGAAGTACCCTAAGTGACCTTGCTTAGCAAGGCTTTGGCCAGCTGAGTCTTCTTTCTAAGCCTTGGAAAAAACAGTCATATACATTCAGCTCTTCTGTTGCTCATCTGCTCTCCCTAATGCCTCAGTTTGTGACTGAATTTTTTATGCCGACAGAAAACTAGTCAACAAATCCTGATGACTTTTGTTCTGAAGGAGTCACAGGATGGCCCAATTTGGCTCTGAGGCTTACACCAAGCACTATACACAAGGTGCATATCAGACATGTGTTTAAAGCCAATAAGGTGCAGGTGCTCAAATGCTAGCAACGTTTTCTACATACTCAGCCTACATTTGCAGCAGTGACACTGTTTTCTGACATTTTCTATATCTTTTGCTCCACATTTATTGAAGCACAGTGACACATTCATTTTAGAGGGATGGCTTTAAAATAGCAGACAGGTACTTACTACATGGATGTCCTAAAACTTTCACTTCATCAATAGCCACATATCCTGGGTGACCTGAAGTGACCACTTCAAAAACAACCTGAGAAGCAAAAAGAGAATTTCATTTAGCAGCTTTGTAACACAGGGAATGTAAAAATACTGTGTTGCGGAAAATTACATCAACTCTTTTAATACATTGAGAACACCTTGAAAACAAAATACAATCAAAAAAAAGCCCTGAAACATGTTGTTCGTATCACTAAAATGAGCCAGAACATAAATCACATTTTTTCATGTTTATACTCTTTATTAAGATTTACAATTGTGATCATACATAGCTCACAATGAGAAATAACATAATCTCCCCAATATTTGGTCTGCCAAAGTAGTTACCTAATAATTTCATTTCCAATTCTTTGTCTTGCAAAATAAACTCCTATTTTTATTTAAAAAATGACAGTTCTGCAGTATACAGATATTTGCACAGTATCAGACACAAACATAACCATTTTCATGAATGTATTTTCCATGCTCTTTATCTTCCACCAAATGTACTGAATTAAGTAAAGCAGATCCATTTGCTATGGTTTGTTTAATGGCTATAAATAGGTCACAAAATAAATGGACCGTTCTTGTTGTTTGAATTAAGTACACTCAAAAGTAAACCTCTCCAAACTTCGGCAGCCTTAGCTTTAACATCCCAAGAACGTTTAAGGGGAATAGAAGGAAATATGGCAGTAACATTAGCAGGTACATTTCCAAACCAATGCTCGAGAACCTCATGTTAAAATGCAGGTTGTGACTTCGGTGTTTTTTTAAGAGTTCCCTTTTGCTTGGAAAGTTAACTCTAATTACCTCTTGTAAGTAGTCTCAGGAAGTGCACTGAGGAAGAAAAAGGTTAGAAACATTTTTTCACACATATGCTATACCTGACCTTGGAACAGATGCAGAAGGACACTACATACTATATCCTTTACTGCAATTATTTCAGCAGAAAGAGAATGATGCAGAATGCAAACATGTCACAAGGATAACATACGGCCCTGTAATATTATATCAGTTTCCTGGTGTTGAATATACAATGGCAGAGCACTTAATCTGATTTTAAAACAAACCTTAAGGTGAGCAAATTCTTCACCACTCCTTGCCTCTTCCTTCTCCCATCTTTCTTATTGCTCCATCTGTGGACACCAATCTTGCTCTTCTCTCACAAATATAATTTTTCTAACTCTGTCCATTTCTCCCTCTCAATCCTACATTGAGATTGCTGTAAATATGGCTTTAACTCCATATGGCTGACAAGGAAAAAACTACTTTTCATTCTAGTTCTGTCTCCTGCCCACACAAAAATTTCAACCTACAGTGCTAATGTTGCCCCCAGGTGAACCAGGCAGCAACAAGAAAAAACAAAACAGCAATGAGAAGAGTCTGAAAGTCATCAAACACATTTTGCAGAAACAAGGTCTGCAAGAAAAGGATGTGGCCTATTGCCTTTTAAGTGCCCAAAAAGCACTCTCATGGCCCTTGATGTTGATATTGGCGATCCACACCAAGAGACTGGCCCGACAGGGTATGGATTTGGCTCCCAGCACTCAGTAGAGCATCCAGAGCAAGTCCATTCATAATTGCAAAGCATTTCTTTCCTACAAAGTGGAAAATCTCCTGGTGGAACACAGTCTTAAGAACTATGTTGGGAAGCAGAAGTTCTTAAAGAAGAAAAAAGCACAAATTCTTGAAGAATAACTTGCATTCAAAGACTTGAAAGAGCTTTTCCAACCATGATCATTCTTACGCTCACCTTAACAGCCTTGAAATAGAAATACAGAGAGACGGGTGATGTGCTTAAAGTTATCCTAAGTTTTGATGGCAGTGCAAGACCCAGAATGCAGCTCTTGTTTACATCTCTGAACTTTGAAAAAAGAGCAAGCATTTCTCTCTATAAGCAAATGTAACAGAGTTGCATGTTCTCAGTTTGTGTTATGCTCTCTGAAAAAAAAAGGTTATGCTGGTGGGCATGAGAACCATGGCACAGCTCTGGGAACCTGCAGTTAATGCAGGGATGTTACAACACAGTGGTGAAGAACAGGGAGCAAAGAGCCAGGTCTCAGAAATGGTGGAAAAGTTTCCCATGGAAATATGCTGCCACTAAGAAAGTAATTGAATTAACTCCATCTAAGTGTGGAGACAAATGCCTGCCTGTAAAACAAAGAGGACTGGGACACTTTCTGACTTTTTCTCCTATATTCCTTAGTGGCTTTGAGGTTTTTCTCTTAAGAAGAAAAGACACGGGTAACTTTCTAGTTTTTATTGAAATACAACTTTAATAAAAAACCCCAAACATAAATTCCCTCTCTTTTGGAGCACTCAGTATAAGGCGGCCTGCACAAAGCCAACTGAAAGGTCTAACTGATCCATCATCCCATCACTGCAGAGCAGAGGAGGTTTTTTTCAGGTTTTTCACTTTTATATACACTAAATTCTAGAAAAGTCCACAAGGAACTGGCACATGGACACCTCTAAGGCAGCCAGCCAAACCAGTCAGAAGTATTATGTTAAAAATATTACTGCCAGATAATGAGGATTTAATGATTTTTTTTATGTTGCATAAAAGTGCCTTTTCTGAAGAATTACTTGACTTTCGACAAACCCAAATACCTGAAACTTTGAAAAGAAAACATGCACAATACCCAAGTAAAAGATCTCAAAATAATTCCTATAATTTATATAACCGGGGTGCTTAGAAACTCTCAGAGAGCCAGTAGCTAAGTATTTCACTATCGCACTACACTCATAGACAAACAAAGCTTATAGGTTCTAAACACAAACCTGTTCCTTCACAGGCAGAAACTACAACCTTGAAATAACTGAATCACATCTGCTAATGACAACACACAAAGACTCATTGAGTGATCTAAAATATCCTGCTGTATTTCTAAACATACCAAAACTGCCATTAACACAAACAAGCCAGGCAATATATCAAGAAACTGTTGCTGGACATACTATTAAATTACAACTATTGTCACTAAAGGGGGCATGTTCCTAAGAAAAGTAATACAAATTGAAATAGTGTCAGTTTAATCATGCTTCCATTGAAAAAATAGCCAAGCTGATATCAACTTAAATGACTGTTAAGTTCTGGCCTCTTCTGACATAAAACAGGCAATATTTTGTAAATGGAAAGAGACACTACAGGCAGCAGTGACACACCATCACCAAAGAGACATCGCTGATGTACCTTTTACTTCATATGTTCAAGAACATAACACCTATTCCAAGTACGGCAATATAATTCCCATTCCATTCACAAGCTGTGAAATACTATCAACTGCTGTATCCAAATCCAGTATTTTGTTTTGTTTAAATTAATAAATCAATATTATGGACTAAAATATCTGCTTAACTAAGCATTTTCCCTTTTTACACTAAAAAAATATAATTTGATCTTAAATATGACACATTTCTGAAAGTCCCATAAGCATGCCGCACACTGTTAAGAGGGTGCTCAGGAACAGACCTAGAAACACTCATTTATTAGCTAATTTATTCATCACAAAGATTATATTAAGGTTGTCAAGACTATTTACAAGCCTGGATCGGTTCTGCTAGTAATTTTACAGAATCACAGAATCTTCATGGTTGGAAGGCACCTTTGAGATCATTGAGTCCAACCACATAAAATAAAGCAAAACAAAAAAAACACCACAAAAAAAATCCCACAAACGGACACAACCCAACAATCTCGGGCACTAGAGCATGCCCTGAAGAGCCATGTCTACACTTTTCTTAAATACCTCCAGGGATGGTGACTCCACCACCTCCCTTGGCAGGCCAATCCAGTGCCTGACCATCCTCTCAGTAAAGTAATTCTTCCTAATATCTAATCTAGATCTCCCCTGCTGCAACTTCATACCATTTCCTCTAGTCCTGTCATTATCTACTTGGGAGAAGAGACCAACACCCACCTCTCTACAACCTCCTTTCAGGTAGTTGTAGAGGGCAATGAGGTCTCCCCTCAGTCTCCTCTTCTCCAGACTAAACATGCCCAGTTCCCTCAGCCTCTCCTCATAGGACTTGTTCTCCAGACCCCTCACCAGCTTGGTAGCTCTCCTCTGGACACGCTCCAGCGCCTCAATGTCCTTCCTGTAGTGAGGGGCCCAGAACTGAACACAGCACTCAAGGTGAGGCCTCACCAGTGCCGAGTACAGGGGCCCGATCACTTCCCTACTCCTGCTGGCCACACTATTCCTGATACAGGCCAGGATGCTGTTGGCCTTCTTGGCCACCTGGGCACACTGCTGGCTCACGTTAAGCCGGCTGTCCACCAACACCCCCAGGTCCTTTTCTGCCAGGCAGCTCTCCAGCTGCTCTTCCCCAAGCCTGTAGCGTTGCCTGGGGTTGTTGAGACTGAAATGCAAGACCTGGCACTTGGCCTTATTAAACCTCAACCCATTGGCGTTGGCCCATTGATCCAAGCTGTCCAGATCCCTCTGTAGAGCCTTCCAACCCTCAAAGCAGATCAACACTTCCACCTAGTTTGATGTCATCTGAAAACTTATTGAGGGTGCATTCAATCCCCTTATCCAGATCATAAATAAAGATATTAAACAATACTGGCCCCAAAACTGAGCCCTGAGGGACACCTCTCATGACCGGCCGCCAACCAGATTTCAGCCCATTAATCACAACTCGCTGGGCACAGCCACCCAGCCATTTTTTTACCCAGTGAGGAGAAATGAACGAGAATTTTCACTAGAAATGAAACTTAGAAACTTCGTCACAGAAGGGACCTACGCCCATTTTTTTTTCCATCATTTCACATTTGAAAAGTAGCTGGTCTTGTAAAATTTCTTTGTAAAATAACATTTCTACTCCCGCTTCCAAACTCTGCCTTTCCTCAGGGCTGACTGACGCAACACCTGCAGGCAATACAAAAGACCCCAGTCAAAATAGAGACAACACTCCGGCGACGTCAGACTGGGCAGCCCTTGGACTTTTTCCCCTATTATTCCACCCTCTTATCAGTCAGGAAACAACTGGTTAAAACACTGAATTCATTTACTCCGGAAAAACCCCTCGGAATGTTGGCCTGAGAGCTGTTTTACACCGCTCCCCCCCTCTCAGGCCTGCCAAACAGGAACCAGGGAAGTGGCTTAGCACTGCACTGTCCCTGATCCTCCCTGCTTCAGTGAAGAGCAAAATTAGCTTTTCATTCCTGCCACTTCCCCTTGCTACTTACGAACAAAGAAAGGGGGTCTGCTCACCAACATAAATGCTTACTGCTGAAAATGTGCGACTCAAGATAACTTGGCTGTTCCAAGGAACAATAGAAATAAACAGGTTTTGTTGCCACACGACCTCACTCTGTGAATTCCTGCCTTTGTTGTTGCGAAATTAAAACGCTTTTAGTCAAAAGGTGGATTGTACCTAAAATAAACACTCCCTACTTCACAGGACTTAAAAATAGCACTTTGCAAAAACAAGAGAGAGAGAAAGGAGTATTAAGAAAGTAACTTCACGTCAGGCTGCGATCCCGCTTCCCTGTACCCCTGCTCAGCGGGCAGCGATGGCTTCTCCCCACACAGAGTGCCTCTCTCTGACTGTGTTTTACAAGGCCTTGGGAACAGGTTTTTCTCCAGAAAAGGGGCATTGGTCTGTACCCCCGGAGGTTGAGTTCTTCTCCCCCGTTTTGACTCATCCTAGGAGTACCTGCACAACGATCACCCTTTGATGACTGCTGACTCAAAGCCACTTGAAGGGTGGTTCCCAACCTGATTTGGTCTCAGGCCCCACAGACACCCATCGCAGCTGACTGACTTGGGCTGCTCAAAACATGGTCAGGCCTCCCTGGCTGGGAATTCGCTTTATGCCATTTCCTTCCCCACCTCTCACTCTACACAACTACCATTTGGCACTCACATGTGCACTTGAGCACATTAAACAAGATTTTAGTGGTTGCTTCCAACATGACATTCCAAAGAAAGCTCTTATGGGTGGGCAACACCAAAAACTGAGCTCCTGATGCTAAGGCTTATTAAATCTTACTATTTTCTTTTTGTTTTCAAAGTAGTTGTGGTCTCATATTTCTCTACTGAAGAGCCAGTAGCTTTCTTGGTTTAGGAACAAGGGATGGGAGAAAATAACAGCCTTGTGTACATGACAAAAAGCACGTGCCTGTTTACTTTTGGCCATTTTTAGACTGCTGCAGCTTTTAAATTTAGGTATGCGTTTTGCCCTGGTGCATCTTTCTCAAAATAACTATTCCAAAATCACCCAACTCGGTGAAGAAGATCTATTTAAGATGCTGTAACAGGGTTGGTGAGTGAAAACGCAATATGCATTTCAAAGTTTCTTTTGAGTTCAAAGCGCAGCTCAGGAACCATATGCGTGCAGATGAATGCAACACGCACAACACGTGAGAATGTGAGCCTGACCTTTACCGCACAAGAAGCTTAATTCTCTGTCCTAGCTGATGACTTCAGTTCATTGCATGAGTCAAACTCCAAGCAAAGCATGTACAAAGCAGGTTATGAAACAAATGAAAGTTTAAGTCCAGATTTGAAAAGCATCTACTGCTTCTTATTCCCTAAACTCCTAATTTACAGGGGAAAGTGTCAAAATAGTAAAGGGTAAATCTCATCTCAGTATGAAGTGATACCATGTAAGTCCCTTGTGTCCTTACTAAAAAAGATCAGGAATTACTGCCAGGCTCTTACCCCATTTTTTCATCCCAGCTTCATAGGAATTCATGTTTAAAGAAGGTGTAATGCATAGAGTAGTGTTGCTCCATTGGAAGCTATTTTTAATTCTTTCAATTCCATTTCTGGAATTTAAAACTGCACTGTTTGTTGTGTTATTTAATCAAGATTTGTTTCAGCTCACTGCTGCCATGCCTGACTCCTAGCAAAGTACAAAGGAAATAATTCAAAAAAGAAAAACTGATAGGGGGACGGTGTGTAACTTCCAACGGTGCTGTGCCAAATTGCTTGCTCACAGGGTTAGGAGCAGGGAACACAAGCCACACAACCAGACTCAACCCAGTAGCAGCATTTTGTATGTTGTAAAATCCCCAAACTGCAATGCTTCAAAAAAGTACGATATATTTAAAATATTACTAATTGGTTGGAGATATCTATGGATGGATAAAGAAAAAGAATTACTCCAGTACCCCAAACACACAAAACAGGAAAACAACTCTGAAATCAACAGATTTTCCTCTTGCTAAAAGATCCAAATGAGGGGCAGAAAACGCCACATTAAAGAAAATTAAAACACCACCCCACCCCCCAAACCCCTCCCACCCTCTCCTCACTAGAGGAGTAGCCTGTTCAGGACTGACTTGTATCACAAACATCAATTTTAGAGCCTCTCAACCTACTGAGACTGCTCCTGGAGAATCTAAAAACAGGCTCACCACTACCCATAGAAATCTACATAGCATTTAATCCTTTTTCTGTGTACAACCTAATTCTATTCAAGTAAGGAGGAGGGTGAAGGTCTTAGTAATTATGCAAAGCCTTGTTTTGTTTGCAGGCTGTCTCTAATGGCATGATAAACTCCTTGATGCTCTTGCTTTAAGATGCACCAAGTAGACAATATCCCAGCAAAGCAAACAATTTCTCCTGTGACCAATGATAAAAAGAGGAAGCCAGTATTCCCTCAGGGGAGCACTCCTACAGGGATTTTACGATAAGAAATAAGACTAGCTCCTGTAGAAACATCCCAGCGACTTTGAAACAAATAGCTTGGAGACCAGGAGGCACAGCAGAAAAGAACAAGCTGTGCTGATTATCTTTGACCCTCAGAAGGTGTTTGGCACCTTGAACCCATGTTACTGCAACTATACTGATATGTAATCAGTAACTGGACTGCAAGGTAGACATATGCTAAAGTCAAAGGAAGATGTTAAGCAGGAGCACTTAGAAGACCATTAATTATGTAATTAAATATATCCTTAATCACTTAACAATTTAAGTTTAAATAAGCAGTAATTAAACTGCAATTAGTGTTGTTACATGCAGGTTATCATTGTGATTTATATACGTAGCACAGCTTTCATATGAGGTGAAACCTACACAAATAATTAACTAGTAAAAAGAAAAGTGGATACTAAAAGAAATTAATTACTTTATTCAGAGACTGTACTTCTAAAGAGTCAATTCTAAATGAAAATCCAACATGAAAGGTATTAAGAAGCTTGGATAACTGGTGCTACAATAATAAAGTACTGTTAATTATTAAATCTTTTGAACACTTTGCATATATGTGTTAATAATACGTGGTTTAAACAAATAAATCTTTAGAAGTTGGATTAAAATTCACTCCACACTATTCAATCCAATTTGCAGTTGGCTACCATTAGTGAGAGTTATTTTGCTTAAGTTTTTCACAAATCAACAGCAAAACAGACCAACACCACTGTGTTTTTAAGGATCCTGAATTGTATAAATATTGTAACTCTGAAATGTTATCATATATAATTTGTCTTCAGAGTTCTGCAGTACATTTTGGTTTCATTTGCTGCTAGACACATTCCTACTAATGGAATGGAATTATAAGGCATTCACAAACATGCAGATGCCTGCACAGATATGCGATTTAAAACACAACGGAGAAAATAATATAATTATGTTGCTTTGTCCCTGCATCTACCAATGCTGAGTCTTTTCCTGAAGATTACTCATTGAGAATATACCAACCTTCATATGTGAAAAGTTAAAAATGGTTCTATCTTTCCTTAAAAATCTTTTCTTAATGTTGTTCAATAGGGTCAGCAGCCTTGGAAAACCCCTGTGAGGAAGTCTTGCATGTTTTGGAGGTTATGTAAGAAACACACGGGTTTGTGCCAGAAGAGGTCAGAGTTTTGGAATCAAATGAATAGCAGCTTAGGAAAAAGAGCTGGTGCTAGACGCCTGTCAGACAGACCCTCTGCTTTCTCCACACAGATGACATGCAGACATCTGAGCTCTCACCTAACTTGGAGTGGATGCACCTTCTCACAAGATCCACATATACCCTCTCTCTTCCTGCCCTTCTCCCAGCTGCTTGCCACTAACTTTCTGCCTCCCCTCCAAAACAGAGTCTGTGAAGAAGAAAAAGCATGAACACAAATGAAAAGAGTTCAGAAACAATGAGAAATTGAAAGTGTCACCGGACAAGTGAGGAAATGGCATCACTGTTTTCTGAGAACATGGAGACAATCAAAATGGAGACAACTGACCATAAGCTATTATAATGGAGAGAGACCTTCTTCAAGAACAAATTAGCTTATCTACAGTGAAACCAGTAGAGTTTTACACTGATTCCACGGACCACCACAGATAATACTATATAGCAAGTCACTTTGGGACATCAGCTAAATTGCAATACCTAACCAAGTATTATTTCAGACTATATCAAAAAAATGTGAAGAAAATGACTCACTATACTCTAAAAGAAAGAAAGATTATGTAAAAATTTCTATATTTCCAGAAGGAAAGAGAGCACCTGGAACCCATTACAGATAGACTCAGGTGTCATTTATATACCAGCTGATACACGGTAATTTGCTAAACTGCAGTAACCCATCCAAGCATATAAGGACTCACCTACAAATAAGGGTGAACAGTCCAGATGGCAGGTCTTGAGTACAAAGCAGACTAGAAATGCTACCTTTCTATGGCCAAATAGCCATATTGCTCAGACATCAGTTAGATGTATCATACTGTTAGAAATCTGACACAGATTATTACTAATAACAATAATATTTAAAAATGTCGGAGCTTGCCTGTATTTTATTAACCTGTTAATTTAGCTTAAATTTACTAGTCAGAGTCAAAGCTTCTCCTATTCCCCTGTCCACACTAGCATTTTGTTTCAGAGCTAGAGTGACGTGTTGAAGCACAATCCTCATCTCTACTGACAGCTGGTTCACAGAGCAGTTCTGTTGCATGAAAACCAGACCCCTTTCAGAAGACAGGGACTTGGCAGCTCCTCTACTAATTTGCTCCAAACCCAGGTCGAGACATGTCATGAGTGACAGTTACACAGTGTCTACAAAGTGTATGTGCACCACATAGCACTCCTGAACCACCCAGCATGCTCACAAAACCCTCCAGTAGATCCCATGTTACAACGGCCCAGTTTTATCTGATGTCAGCAACGAAATTGTCTGTGGGATGCTCTGCTCCTCTTGCACCATCCACTGAGGCTAACAACACAGAGTGGTCCTCATTATTTCAGTCAAGGTAGAAAGGCTCTTTGGCATCACTGGAGGGAATTCTCAACACTGGCATCAAATCAGTAACGTGGGGTCCACAGTCTTGCATTAAGATCACAGAATCATGGAATACCTTGAGTTGGAAGGGACCCATAAAGATCACTGAGTCCAAATCCCTGCTCCTTGCAGGACTACCTAAAACTAAACCATATGGCTAAGAGCATCGCCCAAACACTCCTTGAACTCTGACAGCCAGAAGAATACACGTTGCCCTTTCACCCTGAGAGACATAAAGGTATGTCTAAATGAAGCCTGGACTCTGTGATCAGGATACAGCCTCATGCTTCAGAAAGGCAGGTAGTACACAGCTTCCACCACAATGCTGAGGTGAACCTCAACAATGCTAATATGCCTGCCCTTCTAGAAAAGGTGCTGGTATTCCCTCATCAAGCCCACAGCCAATTATAGGAGATCCACATCACAAGTGCTCCCAGTGAGTTTGCTGAGATGTCCATAAACTTACCCTGAATCCTATCCAGGAAGCCCTGACAATGCAGTTGTAGCAATTCTTAGCCACCTTGGGCAGAGCACTGGATGCAAATGTGGACCCTGTCAATACACTCTACCAAACTAAGCAACATGCTATTTGAAGCAAGAGGAAATGAATGAGTATGCTCTTTTGGGTCTGCAAGCATTGCACCCACTGCGAGGTATCCCTGTTCCAAGAACAAGATGGTCCCTGACACTCCAAAATCATCTTTCAGACCAGGACTTCCTATCAATTGTGGGTGAAACAATCACAGAGGGAAAGACTCCAGAAAGTTCTTCAGCTTCTTTTTTTTACTTCTAGGAAAAGGGTTCAAAAGGAACGGCTTCAGCTCACTTGAGAATTCCTCACAGATAAGCCGCTGCAGCTGCAAAGAGGTTCACTGTAACTCCCCAGAGTACCTTGCAGCGGACATTGCCAAACTCGTGAGAATACGATGGGGCACCAAACAGCACATGCAGGAAGAGAAACAAGGCTCTGCCACATGTGACACTAGTAGCTGGGGCACTGATGTAGGAATTAAGATGTTATCGTCCCCTGGAATAACACCATAGAATGAAAATATTGTACTTCCTAGGGAGGTCTGCAGTCAAAGAACCCCCGTCTTTGGGATGGCTTTGCTTCACAAAGCTTCAAACCGTAAGTACGGTGACAGAGTTAAACAGAAAGGACCAAATAAAATCCAAACCAAACTTTCCAAACTGCAAGTGAAGATGTGAGGAGCCTTAATAAGATCTTTGATCTACTGGTCTGCTATTATTACACCAAATTACCTGCTTGTGGAGACACAGACTGTATTTTCATGGGAAGAAAGAGAAAAAAAAACAACTGTTGATCTACTATACAACAGTAAATAATGGTATAATCTGTAAACTTTCCTACAGAAAAGCAGCACCCTAAGGAACTGTCAAGTGAAATTCTCCCTAAATCTTTAGGATGTAATCAGAAGGTGATTCCTACAATAGCTACTGTTATATTTATGTTTACTACTGGACAGAACAAATGGCTATTACATTCAAACTGAAGACTCAAACTGAGGATTCGAAGGATTCTGCTGGATCTAAATAAAACTTGAAGACTCAACTGCAAGAAAATTTATTGGCATTCAGTTCCAGCATCTCTAATGAACTGAAAGAATGAGTGAATTTATCATGGAGAAACAGAGGTAATTGACTGAAACCAATGGCAAAATTTCTAAACTGTTTCAATATAATTATTCCATCCACATTTAAAGCATACGTGTGTGTACATATATTTCATACACTTCTATAAATACATGTAAACATATAAACACAGCCATGTTTATATAAAACCAAACATTTATCATATCTACAAAAATATAATTAAGGATAAGATCAACAAGACATACTGAAAGATCATTTTGATTTCATGTCAAAATGATGATTAAGAACTACATGACTATTACGAGAAACAAAATTTCATAAAAAGTAAAACATACCTGATAAAAATTGGGCCAGAAAGTGCTAATTGCCAGTTCCGCTCTGTTCCAAGTAGCAGTGATAGATGTGTTCCAGACCGGGTTACCAATAGGACCATCATTAACTTTCACATATATATTCAAAGTTCCAGGGCTAGATCCACTCTTGCTTGAAACATAATAGTGGAAATCAATACAGTGCGTATCGTTTTCTTTCAGATGGGGTAGCAGGAGGTGAGCTTTCTGTCCCGCAAATCTCCCAGATGTATTCACCAACATGAAAGAACCTGCAAAACAAAGTTACTAGTTCAGAGCAGGGGAAGATCGTGAAGAGTCCTCCCCTGGAGGAGGAAGGATCAGCAGAGACAACATGTGATGAACTGACCACAACCCCATTCCCTGTCCTCCTGCACCGCTGTGGGGTAGGAAGTAAAGAAATCAGGAGTTAAGCAAGAAGGAATGTGGAGAAGGTGTTTTAAGACTTTGTATTTATTTCTCATTATCCTACTCAGAGTTGAGTAGTAATAAATTAAATTAATTTCTCTGAATCAAGTCTGTTTTGCCCATGATGGTAACTGCTGCATGATCTCTCTACCTCCATCTCGACCCACAAGGTTTTTATCATATTTTCTCCCCTGTCCAGTTGAGGAGGAGGATGACGGAGCAGCTTTTGTGGGCACCTGATGTTCAGCCATAGTCAACCGAGTCCAAGAGTTGCAAGGTAAACAAGGAGAATGACATGTGCTCAGATGGTGTGATGCGGTACATGAAGTAGATGGAGTCCCAAATGTTCTCAACTCCTTAGCCTCACTGTAGCTAACCACCAGCTACATCCTTGGCTGATTAAATGTGACAACTGTCTCCTGGACTCAAAAGCTGAGAAAAGAAGGAACAAATGAAAAATACCCAGCAAGATTGGTAAGCTTTACAGGAGAAAAAAAAAAGGGAGATGGTGTGAATTTTACACTATGGTCCCAAATTAAACAACAAACAACAAGAAACATAAAGGTATAGTTCAAATAAAATTATGTTTAAACAGCTCTCACATGAACAGCTAACTCAATTTATGCTCTATTTTTCAGTGCCTATTAATGTGTTTCATTGAAGTGTATCTTCAAAATAATCATGTTACAGAACAGATGTGCAAATAAAGAATTTGAATGACTGTATAGACATTACATTAAAAAAATACAACATGATTTTCAAGACATTCATATTTCTGGGTTGTACAAACCCAAAGGAAAGAATTCTATTAATACATATGGTATGATATCATAGAAGGAAATGAAACTCAACACAATGTCTACTTGGGAAAGAAAACATATCAAATAAAATACATGAGGTAATTTAAACCCTGCATTTTTCATAAAAGTCAAGAAATGGATATGTTATAGTTGCATGCTATAAATGCATAGGTAAGTGTGCTCTTATAAAAATATAAGCACACATTTCTCAGTTATTAGAAAACTAATTTTTCAGGTTTTGTCTTTTTTTTACTTTGATGGGAGATGATACCTTGGAATTTCAATGAGATGCAACCTCTCAAGTCAGTTCCTGAAACAGAATGTAGGTATTTAGAAAACCTTGGTCCTGAGTGCACCTTTATCTTAAATAGGCTTAACTATTCAATAATCCAGTTTTACAGTTACTTCAAATTATTTATCAAGCATAACTTCTCATTAGTTTTTATTCTAGACAAAATAACTGAGCTTGTAAAGTTGACAAAAATGGAAATTAATTGTGATACAAAGGAATCTGAAAATTTTACTTCCTAAAAGACATTAATCTGTACTAAGTTTACAGACTGTTAGTTACTTTAATATATTGGGACAAATCCTTATTCATTACTAACTAAGTAGAAGTCAATGAACATGTTTTCCAAACTGTCCTACAGAAAACTTCTAATGTTTAACTTAGCTGAAAGAAAGGAGGCAAGACAGCAAGATTCACATGCTTTTCCACACAAGGCCTGGTTTCTACAAGTTTCTGATTACACTCTACTCAAATCTATTGTACTCACATGTGCAACATTTTATTTCTTGCTGTGTTTCAATAATCTAAAATGTAAGAAGGCCTTAATCAGAAAAAAAAATGGACACACACACCCCCCACTATTCTAGATGGAGCAGCCAAGAGGTGGCAACGTTGCTACTAACCCACTGACACAAGCACAGGAAGGAATACTCTTTATTACTATTTTTCATGTGTGCTTACACCGTTTCACCCTGATACAGCAGTACACCCTTTTCATACAAAACATCCTATGTGTTTTTGACTCGTAACACAAACATCTTCAAATACTCCAATACAGAAAGAATCAAACTTACTTCTGCAAAGACCTTGTAAGGAGAAGACTTCTGTCTTTATCTTATACAGAGGAGACTAACCTAGTTAGTAATCTTTGGTCTTTCTAACACTTTATTTCGTATGACAGTTCCTACGTTGTTCACGGTCTTGGGTTGATCAAAGTATAAAATTCCCCTGTGCTGGAATTTTTAATCCTGTTGTTCAGTGATTAACTAGGATGCTGAAGGGTGAAGAATGAATAGACACACATGCATTGTTTTAATTCCTTGATTATCACCTGAATCTCAGGAATTAAGACACCTAGCAGTGCCAGGACATCCCGTAGGTCTTTTTGAAAAAATTTGGTTTCCCACTTCCAAAGGTCTCACCAACTAGCGCTTTCAGAAGCTGAAGCTTCTTCTGTTCCAGTGCACCAGAGAAGCATCTTCACTCATGCAACTTTTAAAAGAGTTGAAAACCAAAAGGACATTCAGCCATCTAGTGTGACCTTCTAAACCCAGAGCTGACTAAGTAACATGGAATAGCCCGCCTAAACATATCCTCTAGACACCCTTTAAGGAAAATCTTCCTGAAGCAAGTAGCTATCTTAGGTGATGGATCTAGGATCACCTGGCTGGAAGAGCCTGGTTTCTGAAGAGAACAGACTCCTTGTACCAGGCACAGGCCACGACTTGGATGCGTGAGAATGAAATCCCAAAGCACCTGTGCATTAAGCTATCTAAAATCAGCCCATTTAATGTGGAGCCATTTCAAGTTAGCCAATGAAGAAAAAATAAAGATAAGTAATGCTGCAGATGTATCTGTATCCGAAATGGCATGCTTTGCGGAATGCGCTGTCTGCCTAGAATAACTAGTACTGCTTTTTTGAAGATAAATGCTTCTTTCAGTGGGCCAGATGAACATGAAACATGCACACAAGAAGTCTCAGGTACACAGAGTCACCAGTATGTGGGGAAATCTGAAGTTCTGATGTAAGCCATCTACGTTCTGGGGGTGTGACGAAGGTTAAGCAAAAAGAAAACACAGATAACAAACTTTGTGGAACCCCCCGTTGGTGCCTTAAACCTTTATTAGCCCTTGTCTTTGAAAGGCTGCCATCTCATGAAGGAATTCAATATTTTCTTTGACAGTATCTGTTTTTCCAGGCATGTGAATTCTGATAAAGATCAATTCAGCTTCTACACCTAGTTTTAACTATGGATGTCCTGACAAGAAAAACAGCCTAATATGTATTAAAATGAAAAGGCATAATCATTAGACAGAAATCATTATATATATTAGTTAAATCCATACAGTTTGTATAACAAAAAGAAAAAAGTTAATTGAATACATATCTTTCCTATGATTTTTTTTCTAATAAAGTCATCTTCAGTGTTAAGTCATGCAGAAATCTTCTCTTTCGACTTTTACTATTGTCATCTGTTAAATGGATTGCTGAAATACTACTATGCCAGATTGTTATATAAATCTAAAGCATGGGGATAAACTCAATACATAAATAAATACTTAATTTTGACAAAAAAATAAAAAGGGGGAGGGGAAGGGAAGGTGTCTGTGTGAGTGGGTTCTCAGACATGAAAAAGGAAAATAAAAGCAAAAAAACACGTCTTACTTGCTTACAGTGGATCAGTTCTCCAAAATCATTTCTCATTTATTTGGGCACATGAGAAATACCTACAAAAAATAACTGCAACTATTCATTGGTATATCTACCAGAAAGAGTTATCTGCCAGGAAAGGAGGATTCAACAAGAAAATATGTAAAATTATAAACAATTCAGTACTCATTCATAAGAAGAGACAGCAAGTACACATATTGCTATAAATATATTCCTTTTTAAGTGACTGATTTCCTAGATCTGCTTTCATGTTTAAACACATGGATGATGATAGTTTCCTCAGTCAAAAGTTTAAATGGGATTTACCTGGGTTCAGTGGTTAGGCAATACCTGCAATTTAATAGTTCAAAAGTACACACAGTAAAATCAAACTGAGAATAAAATCTAAGGTAGATAGTGGTGCTCAGCTTCCATTAAATTCAGGCTTCTTTAATCCACAAACTTGCTAAATCAGACATATTTCATAATTTTACCAGAGGGTTTAAATCAAGAAACTGGTGAATTTGCTAGTTGCTGTTGTTGCTTGCAGTTTCTGACTGCAAAAATGTTTCAGCAGGAATTTAGCAAATATTTGGTTCATTAAAATATTAATTCTAAGAAGATGCAATACTTGAAAAAGAAAACAGATTAAAGTTGCTCCAGAGTATATGGGCCATCAGACATCCCAGCAATTCTCATTAGTATCAATGGAAATTTTCTGTGAAGTAAGTAGATGGGAAAATGAAACTTTGTACACAAAAAGATGCCCAAAAGATAGAGTGACACAACAACTGCAAAAAAAAAAAAAAAAAGTATTTGTTAAAAAAGCGAAAAAGTTGACAACTGGAAAAGCAATGTACTGTCCTACAAAAATGATGGAAACGGCACAGGAGAGATTTTCCAGTCACTTCTGCAAGTTTTCACCATGTCACATCACCTTGTTAAAAGACACTTTTTACACTTGGAATGTCAAATGCAATGAAACTGAATGCAATATCATTTGTCATGCATGAAGAAAATGTGAGTAGTGAGTGAAGAAAGTTACTTTGTTGATTTTTCACCAGTCTAATACATGGTTGAGGACAAATTATTAGTTTCCCTTCTGGACTGTGACAACAGACATGACCTATACAGGTTATAATCACAATCCTATTGCATTTTCATTGATACAAAAATAAATATAAGGAAAAAAACACTGGTTTTTAATTTATTTAGGCATCAGTATCGGTTGATTTTGATGCTCTGTATGTGAAAAATGTAAATGAAGGAAAGCAGAAAGTCTGATTCTAGGAACAGATATTCTATGTATCACCATATTAACACAACACCCTTCAGGTGCAGAAACATCTCTCTGTAAGGCTGAAAGGTATAAAAAACACCTTTTATCAAAAATGTTGTGATTAGATAGATACAAAAGGTTACTTTTTATGAACGAAACAGCATTCTCTAAATGCCAGCCAACCCTACTGCCATCACTCACAAGGTACGTCTGCCTTTTACCACTGACTGTGACTGCTGGGAGTGCCCATGCCTAAATATTGGAATGACCAAGACTCTGGAACTGCTGCACATATGCAGATGAATTGCAAGGTTCAAGCATAATGAGTCCCACTTTCAGACAATGCAAATTCAATATATATGTTCTTTTATTTATTTTATTTCATCTGCATGTGTAAGGATCATCTTGGAAGCACTGCAGAAAGCAGAAGACCTGAATTTAAGAACAGCCAGCCTTTAATTCCCAAAGCTAGTAAACAGAACAGGTTTTCTTTTCAGTATTTTTTCATACCATTTAATCACTTTACAGATAAAGGAAAAGATGTTTTCAGGTAACGTTTGAAAATTATGAAACTGTAATTTGAGAAATCTTTGAAAGCATGACTAGCGCTACCTAAAGAAGCCAGAACTTCTGCTCAAACGCCACCACTTCTAGATGCCATGCAACAGGTAACTGCACATAAGGATCACCCCTAAATTAGCATAATGAGGTGTAGCAAAATTGAGTCTCTTCACCTCAGTGCCTTAACAAACATCCATCAGTTCTGTTCATTAACTTACAAAACATTATTGTCTCAGGTGAATTTTAAGCCTTCTTTTGGGCAATATTTACTGGTATTAAATTTCATGTGATAATTTTAACCTTTATTTATTACCCATCCTAAAAATAAAATTAAAAAAAAATCACAAATCATCTTAACTTTCAAGTTGCTTATCTTCCAAACTTTCAACTACTAAAACTCTTGGAAAAAATCCATTAAACTATTCCATCATAAATCCTGTATATTGTTTGAAAAGATCAATCCACTTTTACCCATAATGCCATCTCCATTTTAGCAGAACAACTAATGAACCTAATAAGCCTTATAATTCTTTCACCAAATTCAACTCTCCAAATTCATCCTCATCTCATATGCATAGACACATCTTCCATTATTTTGTTAGAAATTGTTTTGATCAAACACAAACACAAAATCACATATTTCTGAATCAATTATTTCTGCAGTCCCTTTTCCAGTAGCCAGTAATATCTAAAAGAACTGCTTTCTGATGAATGCTGTTTGTCTTTTCAATCCTTTTCAATATTTAAAGAATTTCAATATTCACTTAATGTCACTATTCAGCCTATAATCTTTGTTCTGTTTCCTTTATGACTTCTACATTTTCAAGCACAGTATTAACATGTTGAAGGCTGTTTCTTATGTAACTAAAATTACCTCTTTCCAAGGAGCAAGCAATGTATAGAAAGTCCATACACACAAAGTCCATAAGCCCTTAGAGAAAACAACTGCATGTGGACGAATTCTGAGAGATCTGTCTAAAGTTTCAGATTCAATTTCTGAATTGACCATTGCATTTTAGAAAAAAACAGAAAGCGAAGTAAGAAAAGGTAAATTGTCTATATGTTGAAGTACACCATATGTTAATTAATGAAAATAAAAGTGTCCTCTGATGAAGAGCTAACTTGAAATAAAAATACGAAGGTTATAGGTGAAGAAAAGAAAATAAAGTGAGGGAGATGGGATGGAACTTGTTAGGGAAAATGTATCATGTGAAGATTCATGACTCTGGGACATGCGAACACAGACCCAAGGAGACTTTTAAAGCTTAAATCTATCCAGCAGGAACTCCTCAGGACTTGAAAAGACAAATTCAGGTTGAGTATTTTAGAGATGGGAGCAGATAAATACTCTAAACGGTCAATTTCAATTAATTGAAATTAGAGGACAATGTGAATCTTGCCGAAGTCTCCTTCACATAAAATAATACGAAAAGGAATTGGACTTCTTTCTACCCTCAAGCTTGAATAGAGACAGCCTTTAACAGAAGGGATTCAACATTTCTGAGATGAAGGTACAAAGTGATGACCCATGTGAAGCTGAAACAGTGGACATCTCCCAATCCATTTTGAAATCAGCACAGCTCCAAAATAAGAGCAAAGATCATTCTTTGAATATATACATCCAAACTGTGGGAAACTATACATTGCTAAGTATTTCCTCCATCTTCCACTGTTAATAAAGTTGATAGTTTAGGGTAAAAAAAAAAAAAAAGCCAAGAGTATCGTCCTACAGCTGGGTGGTTGATATGCAGAAGATGATCAGTCTCTGTATTGGGAACCATATGTGCACATAAAGAAAGAATACTGAAGAGAACGTATTTGTCTAAATTAAAAATACCCTGCACAGTATTAATGCACGGGAAAACTAAAGCTCACGGGTTTGAATGTTACTTACAGTTAAAGATCCTATAAACGTGATGTATCTATCACAAGCTTTCCTGGCTTCAATGTGTGGATGTAAAACACCGTCAACTTAGAAGAAAGATAAATTACGGCTGTGATTATATACAGCCTTCTAAAGCATTCACATTTGAACTACAGTAACACTCATGAAGGCAACTGGAAAGATTTTATTTCTTTTTTCTTTAAACAGGAAACCTGACTTGCCTGAATATAAGGCAAACGCAATTATAAGGTAACCCTCTGATAAGGAGGGGCTGGTTGCAGGGCAAGCAAGGAAGTCTCCAAGGAGCTGTGCTACTCCTCCTGTCTCTGGAGAGCCACCCTAGATGCAACCCAGCCCCGAGGCAGTAAAGCAGTCCCACCACAGGCAGGAGAAGGTTTCCTTACCATCGCTCCCTCATCACTCAGGAAATCCATGAGCAGCTAACTAGCCAAGGGGTACAACTGCTCAGAAGAGGGGTTGGTTTGTTTGTTTTTAAAGGGACTGTGCTCCAATTGGGCTTCCAAGAGACAAGTTTGGTGCAGGACAATATTCTTGTTTGGCTTAATTTCTGTAAGATCCTTCATCCCATGTTTGGCCTAAAACAATATGCTCTGCCAGCTCCCTACCAGTAGCTTCTACAGCCAGTGAGAACTGTGTCACAAAACCGTTAAACCAGTAAACTGATTTATAAAACACTCTCACAATACACAGCTTCCCATAAATGACACACAAGGTTTTCTTCAAATTCTCTCAAGAGTCCCCATGATGCAGTCAGCTGGATTTCTTTAAAGCTGGCCTAATACCTTTTACCAGCTATAACATTTTTTAACTTTTATGCTGTGACTGGATCTCAACATGCCAGAGCTTGGCGACAGATCTGTCTGCACCTTTTCTTTAAAGTGAACACACCAAAAAAATACCAAAAGGGTTTTGAAGAAGCAATGTTTTATTAGAACATAAACTTGAACAAACTCTCTTCTCTCTGAAAACCCAGATTCTTTCAGGTAAAAGAGATAAAATACAGCCATTTGAAAAACAAATACCTTTCCTGCCCAACAGTGTCTTTGCAACAAGGGTCCTTTTCCTCCAGACCTGCTTTCACACTAGCACTTTCAATAGCCTCTATGGTTTCCATGAACTCTACTTGTTCTCCTCCGGGTCAACAGAAAAATCTCCCCTCTTTTCATCATCTCTGGCCTAGTTTTATGTCTCTTCCCCATTATTCAAAGAAAACTTGCCAAGTGCAAGCTCCAAAGTCAGCATGTCTATTACCACCTGCCCTGTTCTTCCCTGGAAAAGCTTCTCCCATGGCCAGGTGCTCACAAAGAAGAAATCCTCTCCTCCCTGTCAAAGAACTGCCCCTGACCAAAAAGCATGCAGTTACCAACTGTGGACCTATCACAGCATATGATGTGCATACAAAAAATAATTTTAAAAAGTGCCTTGAACCACTATGTCATTTTTCACAAACAGAATGACGATACGTGCATTAAGAACTTTTTGCATGTCCCTTCTGTTTTCAATAAGATGAATTTTCACAACCTCACAACCAGGATAAAACTTGTTTAGCACAAAGGCTCTTTCCTTGCCTCTGAGGGCTACGTTCACAGATGGTTTCTAACAGGGCACAGCTCCAACAGTTGATTCTTTAGCCTGTGTACCTGTAATGAGATTGGAAGAGGAGATCTGCTAGACACATCTGCTGAATCTATCCTAAGCAAAATAAGGAAATTAAAAATACAGGATTAATTAAATAAAGAATAGGAATTGGAATGGTAACAATCAACATGGTAACAAACAAGTCTTGCTGAAAAAGATACCAGCTAAAGATGTAAGAGACTTCTGTGAAGTGCTTAACATAGTAGACAAACTGATTAGAGCAGCATGACAGAACTTATCAAATGTACTAAAAGCTAAATAACTGAAGCAACTGTTAATGAAGAAATACCAGTAAAGAAGGGATGAGGTTCTGCTAGTGGGATTCTCTTTGGACCACCACTAAACTAGATGCTATTTAACTTCTTTAACAAGGTCTAACAACAGATGTAAAACTGTTTCTGGCAAAAACTGTAGTGGATGAAACACTGGCAATACAACACAAAGTATCTGAGGAGCCAAATCTAAGCTCTAGCTCTTAGGACTCAAGGGGAGTCCTCCTCGCCCAGCCTGACAGACACAAGGTTGCTGCAGTTCCACGTCCCCAGATCCAGCTGGTGCTAAAGTTTCCCAACAGAGACAGACACACACACCAAGAGAGATGGACAGTCCCACTGCTCCTCTCCAGCTAATTTCAGTCTGCTCCTCCCCAGGTGCAAGCCCCAGACCCAAGAGCCCCTGACTTTCATAGTCCCGCACCAGCTGCTGGCACTCAAATCCCTTCTACTACTCTCCGATTACCCTGAAGTTCATGGGCATTCACACACACACCGAAAATGAGAGCGCAACCCTCACATAAGATGGTTTGAAATAGGATTTAATAAGAACACAGGATAGACTGTGGTGATCAAGCACCAATCAGGCAGACTCACACCAGCGTACTGAGCGGTCAGCTATTTAGAGTTGATGAGTCTCTTTTATCCCTTTATGCCTCTATTTTTCTCACGCTTGCTCCTTCCCAGTCCGACTTGACTCCTGCCTCCTCCTGTTAACTCCCCATGTTAACAGTCACGCATGCACTGAGGGCAGCAAGCAAAATTGCAGGCCATGTTTTTCAATGAGTCACTTACCTACCAACTTGTATTTTATTATAACTTGACATTCAAAGCATGACACAGTTTCTTTGTCACTGAAGATAAGTATCTGTAAAACTAACCAGCACATGCCAACAATTAATGCTGCAGCCCAGAAAGTCTCCCTTCTTTTCTAAGCACATTCTCTTTACTGCACCACAATAACATTAGTCTCTATTTTTGTAAACCATTCAACCATGTAATTCAGCATTTAAGAAACAATACTCGGGAGGTAAGCAGAAATCAGCTTTAATACGATTCAGAGGAGCTCCTGGGGCAAACCAGTTGCTTTTCAGGTAAAAGCTTTGGGGAAGTAAATATAATAAGGAAGAGGGGGGAGGGAGGAAGGGGGGGAATGGAACACAGGTTGATCCTGCATGTTATCCTTATTGAAAAGGGCCATCTCCAAGAACAGGGTTAAGTGCTACTGGTGCTTTTCTCCCTTCCCAATGACAGGCTGAAAGGTCTGTTAAACACAAAGGTTAATACAAAAAGCTTTTCGAGGCCCAAAGACAGTGAACTTTACAACTTTTATAGAAATTCAATTTTGCTTCAGCTTTAGGTTGCTAGGTTAATGTTTGACTAACAATCATACCTATGTATATACTCTTCCAAATTTTAGATCATCCCTGCAATAAGTTACTTGCCATTAAAAAGCAGACTGTCATTGTAACTTTCTGCATACAGTATTCTCTGGAAACAGTACTGCCACCTGGCCAATTACCACTTTCCTAACCACGGATAAAGGCAAATTGTCATAATATTATCTGGTGTGTAAACTACTACTAAAGTGTTGCACAGATTGGTATCTGCAGTAACACAGCACATGCAAATGACATCCATCTTTGAATTCCACTCAAATGTCTGATAGTTTGTCAGACACCTGTAAGACAGAAAACAAAACACTACTATATTGCCTATGGCACTAAATCCCACAACAACACTGAGCCTTCTGAAATCGTGTTTGACGTATCAGTAATTTTAGAAGCATATCAGCCTCAAGGGCCATTCTGTTACTGGAGTAATTTACTCCTGGTTTTATGAGTGTAAACAAAGATAACTCACAAGAAATCTACCTTATCTATCAAAGGGTAGGGTAGAATAAAAAGAAAACAACTCCACAGACCTACAGTAGACTACGATGCAGTGTTTAACTTACTCTTTGAATCAAAGCAAACACTTTTTTTCTCATCTGTTTAATACGTTCATCTGAAACCTCCCTTAGTGTGGACCATAGATAGCCTCAATTCTTTTATTTCCATGTAAAAAATCCTGCTCAGCAACAAGAAGCTTGCCAGTGAAAGTACAATCACAGATGCACCTCTAGAAGATACTTGTATAGTTTGTTTCTTTGTTTTTCTGAAATAAATCACTGGTTGAAACTATAAAACACAAGTAGTGGCTTCTTCCCCAGTTAAACTACAAATCTCTTTCAGATTAGCATTTACAGAATTTTTCCTTCATGGAAATATCAAAGAGACCTTAGGTAAGAATTGCCGAGTAAAATTTTAAGCACATCAGGGCCCGTGTTTAGCTGATGAGCAACAGGATGGCTCAGGACCTTTCATCTTGAGCCCCTGTCCCCACAGGAATGCTCTGGAATATTATACCAGCATAAAGGCACTCACCTGCCCCATGGCAACTACGTGACAGCTTCAGCTTTAATGGAAAAGCTACTGCACTTTCCACAGACTGTTACACACTTCGGGTATCTACCTTTTATTGTCTCAGCAATTAGTCTGCACAGCCAACCTATATTATAACAATATGAAAGCTTTAAAACTGATATAATATACGATTGGGCCTGTTAGTTCAATCTTAAAAAAAAAAGAACGAAAACAAATCACCACCATGAACTCAAAATCTGCTTTTAAAATGGAATTTAACTCTGGTCTACACCAAGATTTACATATACACGTGTGTGTGTATATACTAGTTTGAAATACTGCATTCGTTGGATTTACTCTGTACAGGAATTAGAGACCTATTACATCTTCATTCCTGGATTTCTTTTCTCTCTTTTTTTTTTTTTTCTTTCATTCTCTCTTTTTAATGCACTAATGTCTTTGCCAAAGAAGCAGCTGACAGCATTTTCTACAAATTGGTATATAAAGTCATATTTCACTTAGGTTTTCTCCTCCTAGGGATTCTGTTACAGTTGACAATGATAGAGAGATGAGCAACATATTTTAAGAGTTCAGATTTATTTTTTTCTACCTGATATCCAAATTCTAAAGCAAATAAAAATACAGTTGTTATCCTGGGTCTAAGTTATATGACAGGGTTACATGAAGGACTTTCAGTGCACAACAAATAATAAAAAAAAAACCCAATGTAAAATATTTTAAGGGATAAGGATTGCATCTGCTGAAAGAACACATTTAACTATTAATTCCACAAATTTGAAATCTCACTTCTAAAATAAAACTCTTTTTGCAAAATCACCTTTTTGGAATTCCAGGAAGAGAGAAGACTTACTCTTAGCTATGTTATTCTAAACATATTAACTACTACAGTACAATCTATCTTTAAAGGCTCCTATCTAGAAGAGATTACGTCACAGATTACATTGCCAATTTATCTGTGTTTATGCACACAAAAATTTCCTTCTCTGTGGCAGACTTTCCAAAGCCATCTGCACACTGATAAAGTGGGAATTTTGCTTCTCATTCTTTTAAAGAGACATTTTCCAAACCCCAGAAGGAACTGGTTTTAAGTCTTGTACTACTATGGCTATTTGTTAGCTCCAAGTCAATCACAACTTGTATCCACCTTAAATACAGCAGTATAACACACCTACCTCACGGAACTAGATATTGTTTTTTCCTGTGCAGTCTCATGGAGGACACTGATATACCTACTTTCAGGTTGTAGTCTACTAGAGATGCATTAAAGATATTAATTTGGGTCTGATTCATCACTGAATTAAGCCCTCCAGTTTCCATGATTCAGTATCCCAGGAACACTCCAGAAGACAACAGGGTCGTGATTTATTTTCCAAGAAGGAAAGCATAAGACTCCAATTAACATAAGGGCTTAATGATGTGCTTAAGTATCATTCAGGAAAGCACTTAGATACTTATTTAATTTGGCTTCAATAGGATTAAAAATTGAGAAGGTACATGCATAATGTTTCTGCATGACGCTTTCTGGAGTTCTGATTTCCCGCTATCGCAGGAACCTGACATTTCACAGCTTATTTAAAAATTGTTAATTGAAATACCACTGTATTCATGGATACAATTTTCAAACATACCGAAGTGATACAGAAATCCTAGAGTTGATTTCGTGAGAACTAATTTGTCAAAAAAGTACAGTGGCTGAAGACAGCAATTTAGGAGCTGCAAGCTGTAAAATGATATTGACACATATAGAGATTATGCTTATCAATAGAGCATCGGAACTAACCCTTGCCCTGAGAAGGAAGTACAAATTAATTCAGCAAAACTCAGATTTTAAGTCCTGAAAATACTTTTTCCAACAATATTTAGGCATTTCTCATCAGACTTGTAATTCCTAAATTGCCTAGAGCAAATGACACATGCAGAACCACATTCAGCATCATTCAGGATGGTGTTTTCAGTTAAATATTATATTAAGGGTGGCTGGTGGTCCATGAGAAAAGTTAAGGCATGGCAGCAGTGCTCAAGGCAAAAAAGTTTAGACAGAACTGACTTAAACTCTTGAAATTTTTTCTCAAGCACAGAATTTAATCCAGATGTTAAATATTAAGGCATTTGAGTGATTCTGAAGAGAGAAGAGGGATAAATGTTTTCACTGCTGTGAAAGGGGAATGGGTATTTACACGTTTTTAAAATCTACCAGAGGAAAAATATAATCAAATAGAAACCAAATTAGAAGATAATAAATGCTCTCCATTTTTCTTCTTCCTTGACTTTGTCTTACCTTTAAAGCTTCTAGGTTGAAATTTGGGCAGGATGCCAGAATCCCCCAGATTTCATTACACAAGAGCCAAACTAAAACTAGGGAACTAAAAGTGACATTTTTTAGATCGTGTCGCTTTTTTCTTTTTTTTTTCCTTCAATAATTTCAGCCCAGCATCCTCATGACCCATTCTGTTTCTTGATGCTCCCCATGGAAACCCTCCTCGTCCCTCTGGAGCTCACATGGATGACTTCCAAAGCCAGGCCCAGGTTGCCATTTGCAGCCACTGCTCTGCCCTTTTCCCCACGGTGGCTGGCCCTGACTGCCTGGCAGGGATGAAGGAGACCAAGGAGGTGCAAACTCCCACCAAAGGTGGGGAAGAAGCACAGGGTCCTCTGGCGGGAGGATGGATCCTCATCCTCAGGCCTGCAGGGAAGGAAGCAAGATGCCAGCCAAGCCCGGCCATTGCACCCATAGGGTGCTCAGCCCACCACAGCTCAGACCAGGAAAGACGGCAACGTTACAGAAGGCACATTCACTGCCCAGCCCCTTACCCATCCTTCCCTACTCCTGGGATGTTACACATGTTCCACTAATTCTTTTTAAGTATTTTTTTTCTTTCAAGTAACAGTTGATTAAGATGCTGCTGAGCCACATGAAGCATCCCTTCTACCAGCCCCCACCAGAGAATCACAGAATGGCAGGGGTTGGAAGGGACCTTCAGAGATCATCTAGTCCAACCCCCCTGCCAAAGCAGGTTCACCTAGAGCAGGCTGGACAGGAACGCATCCAGGTGGGTTTTGAATACCTCCAGAGACAGAAACTCCACAACCTCTCTGGGTAGCCTCTTCCAGTACTGTCATCCTCAATGTAAAGAAGTTTCTCCTCATGCTGAGAAGGAATTACTTGTGTTCCAGTTTGTGCCCGTTGCCCCTTGTCCCGTTGCCGGGAACCACTGAGAAGAGCTTGGTCCCATCCTCTTGACACCTACCCTCTAGATATTTATAAGATCCCAAAGCAATCCACCCCCTCTGAGATGTGCTTTGCATCAGGGAGGTGAAGGCTGACCATGGCAACGACAGCCACAGCAGGTTTTTACTACACATATGCCTTAATGCTTCCGCCTGTCACTCATCATTAACGTGTTTCACATTAACAGCTTCTTATTTCTGCCTCCCTAATATTAAGAGCAAATTGCTACGTAGGAGCAGGCAGTCTTAAGCTGCGCCTTGTATCTAGGTAACCACAAAAGCAAGCAGCGTAGGCAACAGTTTAGGCGTAAGTATGCCAAACCACTCACGAAGTAACGGTTCTGCATTTTTAACATTCAATAAAAAACATTGGTTTCCAAACTGACTCACATTTATTATGTCTGTCTGTAGTTTAGTTTAAGTTTGACTAAAAACAGGACTTAAAGTCTCAGTTTCATTAAATCTCCCTTCCTTGTCTGCAAACATGACCGATTTGAATGTATCTTCTGAAGTATTACAGATCTTTTTTCTTGTTACTTTCAAAGCCTGTTTCACATAACCCAATAAGCTATACTTCAACAGCATTTTATGAGACAAAAATCTTCAGAAATATTATGAAACATTGTCATAATAAACCAGATTACATTAAAATCCTAAAAGAAAATGAAAATCCTAAACTGAATAATTGCTAGACTCAATTACCCTTTACAATATGATAAATACTTTGTTTTTCATTCAGACCACAACTTGGTGTCAAAAGCAGGAATGCAAAGAATAGTGACATAAATTCATTTTTAGGCAAGCAATAGAATCA
This sequence comes from Gallinago jamesoni, assembly GCA_025769975.1. Taxonomy (NCBI): domain Eukaryota; kingdom Metazoa; phylum Chordata; class Aves; order Charadriiformes; family Scolopacidae; genus Gallinago; species Gallinago jamesoni. The sequence continues at coordinate 101,786,658 of JAOQGH010000012.1, forward strand.
CTTGATTTTACTGGAGACACTAGCATTTGTTTTCTCTTCTCTCATCTCATTTTTAGCTTTCTTATTTTGCGTAATGTAATTATTTCACTTAACATTGTTTTGGTTTAATTCACCAAAACCAAATTTGCAATTCCACAGTTCCTTCTCCTAGAATTTTTGCTGTGATTTTTTGAAGCCTAGCTACCTTATTTTTACAAAAGTTTCAAATAAGTGAAACATGTACCAGATTTTAAAGACTCAGGAATAATTTGCCAAGGAAATCCTATTAGTGGCAGAACATACTCAAAACTAAAAACTTCTCTATAATCTGAGCTATAAAGCTCAGATATTTTTTTTAGTTGGCTACTATTACAAGTAATACTTAAAACTCTAGTACTTAGCCAAGATAAAAATAATATAGCCTCCACTTTCCAGTGTACTTTGTATATATGAACATCCAGACTCCAAGCTATATATTCAAACAAAAATGGTATGGTACTATGAATATAGTTTTTAAAATTACTTTGGAAGTTGACTTGTTTTTAAATAGATGCCTGTTCTTCCAGCTTCCTTAAGAGTCCTAAGTCCCCTTTTCAGAAAAGCTATAAACTAAACTATAAAGAAAACCACCCCTTACAAAACACCCACTCTGAAGCACAGTGAAAAGCCCAGACCTTCAGGCAAACTGGATTGTTTCCTAAATCTGTTGGATTAATCTGAACACTGAGCACTGCTCACTCTCACTCTCTGTTACACTGGTCGTATTTTTGTAAGTCATCTGTCTTCTAGTCCTTCTTATCACCTGCTGAACACAAGAGGAAAGTTGAGAATAGTCTACTAAAAAGCGAGTGCACACTCAGCGGACACCAGCAATGTTTTTCACATGTTGCACAAGTATGGATTCACAAATTCAGAGATTAAGATTTAAGTACACATTGAAGACATCAGAAATAAAATACTTGTAAACATCTTTCTTGAAGTATGGGGATATTATAAACAAATATTCTGAAATGCCTGCTGAGACACAGAAGTTGCTACGTGAAGCACAACAAACAGCTACGTACTGAATGCTGTTTATTCAAAGAATTAATTATTTGTCATACTAAAGAAGCTGTGCGCCACTGTTTGCATTTTGTTTAAAGTTTGCACTAACCACTGCAAGTACAGAAGTCTGTTGAAAATTAATCTCTTTATTCTCTTATGTAAGTCTGTAGAGATAGAGACGGGGGGGTTTAATCATTTGAAATGCACTTATTTGAAAAGGAAAGAAAACTTTTCAGTTAGGCAGCAACATCATATATTTCATAACACTCAAACTTGATTTTTTGTGCAGACTGTAACTCAACAGACTTCGCTGTATGATGAACAATTAAAAGATAAATGTATCTAGGCTATTCCTACTCTTTTCTCATCATTTTGATAAGGCTTGTCATGATATAGGAGGTAAAACTCACTAAGCTTCAACAGAATCTAAGTTAATTTCCTGGAAGAATAATGTAAGGGAGATTTTTATTAAATCTTAATTACTTCTATTTCATTATCACTTCAGTAGGTGGATTGGCTGATATCATTATTGCAATGGAGGGCAGGGAGAATGAATCAGTCCAATCTTACAAATATACTGCTTTTTCTCATCTTTTTATAATAGTCTGCCACTTCTTATATTTCAGTAATAAAATTCACAGAGGTCATACTGGGAAAGTGAAAACAATGACTGAAAAATGTCAATGGCAGACAAGCTCTTACTGCCTTTTTTTAAAAACTTCATCCAGAACTTCCTCTAGTTGTTGGGGCTGGTCATATTGCCATTATGAAATAATTCGACTTTCAGCCTGGTTTGGCAGATGAGAAGAATGTGTTACAAATCTCCATGTTTTGTCAAAAGTCAGAGGCAAAAATTCTGGAACGTGTTCTGACAGTGGCTACTTCAGGTGCAACGCATGGCTTTGCAAATCTAGCTCAAGCAAGGAGTCAGGAATAATCTTGAACTTCCATTTTCTCTGGAATCCTTGTTTTTCCTCAGATGAGTATTTTCAAACAAAACAAGATCAGAACTGAAACTAACTTAAATAATTACAATTTATATGCCTGTTATACTGATTTAAATTCTATACACTTGATTAGAAAAACTGCTGTCTTGATACCCCCTGAGTAAACTTCATCGACAGTAGTCCCTAACTACTGTATTCCAATCCTTCAGAACAAAAAGCAAAGGAGGAAATAAAGGCCTACCAAAGTAATAAAATGGTATAAAACCTAATTCTTTTAAGAACTAGAAACTGCAAAAACTATGTATTTTTATGAAAAGCTAAGATTCCTACGAAAGGATGGGTTTTTTGAGTGCAGCTAGTTCACTGTTTTGTTATTATGATTGTTAACGCTGCTTATTTCACACCTACAAAAACTAGTTTAAGATTCCCACCGTTTATGTGTCTAATTCTTTCTTTAGCTTTCTGGAGTGTCTTGTCTTGCCTCACTCTACCTAACTTCTTTGCTCCATCAGGGATGCCATCCTCATCAATCTCTTTGGTTTCTTCCTGACCATCTCCCTGTGTACCTTCCCTCTGACCCCCTTCAAAAACCCACCACCTCTCTTCAACTAAATCAGTTTGAAAGGGCACTCAATGTTTTAACAGGACAAAGAAGTTTGCTGCTTCCTCTTCCTTGAATCCTGATTCCTTAATTTTTGTTAATGGGGGACACAGCTACCATAATTTCTAAAACCCTAGGTGGACTGTATACATAAGCATTTATACTGCGTGGTTTGTCCTGACCTGACCTCATGGGTACCAGGAAGATTGCTGCAAGATAGATGGAGCCTTTGAATTTAATTAGAAGTAAGTAAAACTATGCAAATAACAGCATATACCCGATCTAAACACACAATCATAAAGATACAGAAAGCATTCACGTCCATCACTTATCTACCAATTATGTGGGCTAAATTACATGCAAAAAGCATTCTTTAGGTTAACTAATTTTAATTCTGGATTAAACAACAAAAATAGTATTTCATACCTTTAAAATCTCAAATTATTTTCTAACAGATGGAAAATCAGTGGTTGAGCCAAAACACCAGCACTTCATTAGCATTCCTGTTATTTCATGGCATCTGTAAAGATTTCTTTCTTTTCTTTTTAAAGAGTAATACACTAGTTCAATCCGTTAAAAAGTAAAAAAGGGAAACAAAAAGGAAAAAAAAATCTTAAAACACTGAAGAGTTTCAGATGCTAGTAAAAATGTTGTTTAAGGGTTTTCAAATGCCCAAACAAATCATTACCAGGAAATTACTTTTTAATCAAGCATAAGGAAAGCAGAAAATATTTTATTCCCTGCAACAATATAGCACATACTTACATGCTTGCACTTCAAGGGAGACCATAGTCCCATAAATAAATAGAACTCTCTAATATTTAGCTTATATCCACAGGGAGACAAACTCATATTTTCCTACAGTTTACCTTTCCTTACAAATTTCTAGCATAAAACACGTAGTCACTCTCCTATTATTTATGATTTTCAATCTGTCTCAGCTAGGACAGCAATTATAGACTAGTTATTTTTTCCTTTTACAGTACTCAGCTGTGGTTAGTAAGGTTACTAAGACCCAAAGAGAAACCTCACTATCCTCAAACCTCCCCCATCTTTCTTTTCATTTTAATTGTCTGAGGATAAGGAAGAATGGATATTTAGTACTGTAATTACTTAATAATGGCTCTGATACTTAAGTAGCACAGATAAGTAGTATTTTAGGATTGGATGTGTCATGAAAGCTCAGATAATATGATATTAGAGTAATATAAACATTCACTGTTTTTAAAAAATAGTTGGCATTTTAATAGAAAATCCAGTGGAAATAATTCTGCTGAACAGTCTACTAAAAGCTCTATAATTTGTATGTTTTTTCTTTTCCTTCTCCTTTGTTCTTCAATAGATATTCACACACACATTTTGCAGCTTTTAGCCTCAAAATGGTCAAATTGATCCTAGGTAAGAAGAGATTCCCAGATCTCGCAAATCATCACCAGAGACACTGAAAAGTATGACTGGTGCCCATGTACACCTGCACGGTGACTCAGCCTCTATAATCAAAGACTGGGAAATGGAAATACAGGAATTTAAATTGCCAAAGAAATCTCTAGCCCTTCAAAAGCAGCCTGCATCACAAATCTGCATCACTTAATAGTACTTGGAAATTTTAAAGAAAATACATTTAGTACTGTTAGCAAGTAATTTCAGAATACTAATGTTTATGTATGACTGCAAAGTAATATGTATCTGGAGAGAAACCCTCAAATTCGGAGCACTTGACACAATGCTCTGCCTCCAGGTAAAGGCTGAAGAAGTGTAGCTCAGGCTTTCTGAAACAGAATTTCCCTAAAGAATAAGAGGGACTTTTGCCAGCCTTGCAGTAATATAAAGAGAAACTTCATCTGAATCAACTGACTGCTGGAGCTCACCACAGTGAGAAATACAGACAACATTCAAAGCCAAATCAACATCATCATCATCATCTGATACAGGGATACCTGTGCTGCTTCTCGTGCATTTCTTCAGAGTAAATACCCAGTGCTGAGCAGAAACATCCATTATAAAAAGTTCATTATTTTACCAATACCTCCTTCATTAAGGTTGCTTTTTATTTCAACGCAAGTGTGAGTTGAAGGTGGTTTGCAGACTTTGAGTCAGCATTAGTGTTTCAGAGTGGAAAGCATGATAATCGCCCTCTGTTAGGAATCATGAACTAGTGTGAGCACCTCTTAGCTTTATTTCACACTCTGCCACTGACTCATTATCTCAAGTGACTCACTTAACCTGCATAGGTCAATTAGATAGTCTGTAAATTATGAAGGCTCATGATTGTTATTAGGTGTTTCTCTTTTCTGAAAGAACATCTGACATTCTTGGATAAATAAGAGCCTACATTTTAGGACTGCCAGATAAAGAGGGCCATGCTACGTGTCACTGGCAGATGAAATTGCTAAGCCACTTTCCATCATATTTGAGAAATCGTGGCAGACTGGCAACGTTCCCGCAGACTGGAAGAAGGGGAACATAACCACAATACTCAAAGAAGGAAAAAAAGAAGACCCTGGGAACTATAGGCCAGTCAGTCTCACCTCTGTGCCTGGCAAGATTATGGAGCAGATTCCCCTGGAACCTCTGCTAAGGCACATGGAAAATAAGGAGGTGATTGGAGACAGCCAACACAGCTTCACCAAGGCCTGTGCTAGTGACGAGTGGTGTTCCTCGGGGGTCCATACTGGGACCAGTGCTGTTCAACATCTTTGTTGGAGACATGGACAGTGGGGTAGAGTGCACCCTCAGCAAGTTTGCTTATGTTGCCAAACTCAGTGGTGCCGTCCACACGCTGGAAGGAAGAGATGCCATCCAGAGGGACCTGGACAGGCTGGAGAGGTGGGCTCGTGCAAATCGCATGAAGTTTAACCAAGTCAAGTGCAGGGTCCTGCACCTGGGACGTGGCAATCCAGGCACAGATACAGTTTGGGCGGAGAATGGCTAGAAAGCAGCCCTGAGCAGGGCTTGGGGGTGTTGGTGGATGAGAAGCTCAACATGAGCCAGCAATGTGCACTGGCAGCCCAGAAAGCCAACCACATCCTGGGCTGCATCAAGAGAAGCATGGCCAGTAGGTCATGGGAGGCGATTCTGCCCCTCTACTCTGCACTCGTGAGACCCCACCTGGAGTACTGTGTCCAGCTTTGGAGTCCTCAACACAGGAAGGACATGGACCTGTTGGAACGGGTCCAGCGGAGGGCCACGAAGATGATCAGAGGGATGGAGCACCTCCCCTATGAGGACAGGCTAAGAGAGCTGGGGTTGGTCAGCCTTGAGAAGAGAAGGCTCCAGGGAGACCTTATAGTGACCTTTCAATATCTGAAGGGAGCCTACAGAAGAGCCGGAGAGGGACTCTTTGTGAGGAAGTATAGTGAAAGGACAAGGGGCAACAGTTTTAAATTGGAAGAGGGGAGACTTAGATCAGATATTAGAAAGAAATTCTTTACAGTGAGGGTGGTGAGGCACTGGAACAGGTTGCCCGGGGAAGTTGTGGATGCCCCATCCCTGGGGCAGGCTGGCTGGCTGGGGCTTTGAGCAACCTGGTCTAGTGGGAGGTGTCCCTGCCCATGGCAGGGGGGTTGGAGCTAGATGATCTCTAAGGTCCCTTCCAACCCAAACCATTCTATGATTCTATGATTTGCAGTCATTTTGCATGATAAGTGCTAAGCATCATTTTCTCAATCCCTGTTGTGTTTTTGTATTTAAGCCTTTACACCAGGTATGTGGAAGCAAGGCAGAAAACAAAGATGCTAATTGCCCGTTCTCACAGAACTGAAACAAAAATGGGGACATGGCATCCCCAAAAATGAGATACAGTGTTCATTTTGTTCTGGAAAGTGAAACAAATAGCAACTTTTTAGTCATGAATACTATGTCCTTGATTAATGTTTTTTGTTTCCTGAAAAGTAGAACCGTACTCCTGATGTATTATTCAGTCCAAATACTTACTATTATTTGACAGGTATGTGCAAACCAAGCCCATTTAAGCTGCTTATATGTGTTCCACCATTTCAGTATTATTATTACCTGAAGCCAGAAGCAGAAAGACTGTTTACTATACAGCAGTAAGGAATATTCAGCATTAGCAGGCATAGGAGAATCAACTGGTGATAAGGGAATACACTTTTATTAGTTGTCTCACAGGAAACATCTTGTTATTAACACCTTCCTCTGGGCTCCCCCCCTTGTTCTAATTAAAACAGGAATAAACTGTTTTCCAGATTTGTAAACAAACAGGAAAAAAGATCATGTTGACAGACAAAAGAAAAGGTCTTTTCTCAGGAGACACTTCTTAAAATGCATAACCTTCAATAATCTTTAGTTTCTCTAAGTATAACATGAAATTTTGTTACAGTCAAATGCAATTGTTTTTGAAACAGGCAATTATTGAAACGGCTATTATTGATACACCATCTGTTAAGCAAAGTATTGGGTAGACATGCAGAAACTAGGCTAGGAAGCATTTCTAGGTCTACCTCTGTAGCCAAAATTGCTCTTCAAGTCACTACAGGCCAGCACCTGCTACTGACAGTGGTCCACACATCTCTACTGCACCTTCCTCTTTCTGTTCTATAAGGCTGGATGGTAAACCAAATCAAGGACCTAACTGATTTTCTGGTTTCTCTGTTGTTTTGGGTTTTTTACTTCTGGTGATGTGGGAGAAAGTGGTGTCAGGTGCCCAAGGGCACTACCAGGCCATGCTGTCCCACCTGCCATCTTGCCCCATTTCAGCCCAGCCCTGGGCCGCCAGTCCCAGTGATGCTGGAGGCATGCCCATCTCTAGCTCCGCCTCTGGCCCCTTTCTTCTTTGGCTCCTGCCCAAGGACCCTAGTTGGACCCTGGACATTTCCTTGGATCCCAGGACATTGCTCTGCCAGGTGTGTTTAGATGCTGTGGGACTGCACCCAGTCTGTGAGGGCACAGCCAGCGCCAGGGGCACCCTTGGCTCCCAAGCCCCCTTCCCCTAAGAAGAAGCCAGCCCTGGCTGCTCCCTAATGGGGGAAGGAAGGTGTTCGTGAAGTTACCAAGTCCAGGTAGGACAGTAATATGAAACTATTGCCTGGTAACTAGATTTTACCTCAGCTCATCCACAGGAAATAATAACATATGTACTTCCTCTCCAGTTGTACAAACCTCAGTAAGAAATGAAATCCTAAGCAATACCGACATTTAAAATATCACATTTGTTACATGAGATAGCACTTACCAAAGAGCTATTGTTTGAGGTATTCTGCAAAAGCAGTTGCAGCAAAGTTAAACACTTCCATCACATTTTAAAGGTTTGTAATATAACATCTAGGTAGCCACCCCTTCATGAATTTGATTAAGAAAATTGATGCAAGAAATCTATCCCTACACTGTATCCCTACACCCCTACAAACACTCATTCTTAATGTACCCTGAAGTAAATTCATTATGGCCCTTCTAGATCTCATGCTAATGATAGATCAAGAAAACTGACTGGGATGAACAGATATGGTCTATCTCCAAAACAGAAAATAGCAGTCATGCAGCCCATTACATTTCTTTCTAAGGATGTGTTGGAGAATGGCTACGTGAGCGCGGTCATGGCTCATTTAACATAAGCAAGCCAGACTAGGCCGCAGCGGGAAAATTCTGAGCCAGGCTGACAGGGAAGAAATGAAGGTTGCGCTGACCTTGCACAACTCAGATAAAATAACTTT